>CM038218.1:80808072-81016951 GCA_021442155.1 Cymbidium sinense | reverse complement strand
AGCCATTCCATTTTACCATCTTGAACTCCTTCCTAAGAGAAAATTATCTCTTCAAAGTCACACGGGATATAGTTGAGGGCAAAGAAGCAAACCCTTCCAGTTATAGGAAGAAGAAACGGGGACCTTTTTGGGCCTAAAGGGTTTTGACCCCAGGGAGCTGCACCATGATAGAGCTAGAGGGGAGGCAGGATGAGAGAGGGGGGAAATGGATTAAGAGAACTGGCTTGAGTGAAGATCCATACTTGGAGAGGGATGAGAACAAAGAAAAAAAATCCATACAAAGGAAGGAGTGAGCCATGGCTGAAGGAGGTGAAGAGGCCAAGGGAGGAAATAAACAATAATAATAAATCATCATCTCAAATTTAGATTCTGATGGTTCTTGGTTCTTTTCTTTATTAAAGAGGGGAGAAGAGCAAGACATAAAGACAGAGAGAGAGAGAGAGAGAGAGTGAGTGTGTGTGTGTGTGTGTGTGTGTGTGTGTGTGTGTGTGTGTGTGTGTGTGTGTGTGAGAGAGAGAGAGAGAGAGAGAGAGAGAGAGAGTCTGAGGATTTTACCAAAAAATTGAATTTGAATTTTGAGAAATATATGAGTGGATAAATTTATCAAAAAAATTACTCAACTAGTAAAAAAAAGCTAAAGTTTACTAACCATGCAAGGCCTCCCTCTCATTCTTCTCCCATCGTCCCATAATCCTGCAGCCTACCCCATTACCTTTGTTGCCATCCCCAATCTCACGGCCAGCCTCCGTTCCACACCTACAGCCACTTCACCGAACTCCCCATCTCCCTCTCCCATTTTCGAGCAAGAAGCCCTCAACTCGCCTCAAAATCCCACCGAACCATCCACACACACACACCATTTGTGCCTGTTGACATCTCTAGCTTTACCTTTCTCTCATCAAAACACAACACACCTGCCAGCAACAACCAGCAACCCACCTCATTTGTTACCCCCTCTCCTTTCTCCACTCCACTATCTCAGATCTGGCCTCAATCTCGTTTCTCGACCTTATCCGTTCTTGGAGATCTCCCGTGAGAACCACGGCGACTCACTCCCCAACTTCTTCTTCTTCTTCTTCTTCTTCTCTCTCTCTCTCTCTCTCTCTCTCTCTCTCTCTCTCTCTCTCTCTCTCTCTCTCTCTGGCCTCACTTCCAAGAGAAAATATTACGTCCGGAGTCTGACTTTTTTTGCCAGTTTATTTTGCCTACTTCTTTTGGTTATGTTTAGGGCATTCCATTGGAAGCATTTGGAGGCTGTTTGGATGATTTCTGGTGGGCATTTTGCATCTGTACTCTCTGTATCTCTTTGGTGGGTACAGGTCATTTTGGGACTTCTTTTGCCAGTTTATTTTGGGTACAGATCATTTTGGGACTTTTTTTGCCTGAGGAGGGTACCCCTGAGGAGGCTACCATAGTTGATACCCCAAAGAGGTACTGAGAGTCAGATACAAAATACCCTGAAACCATCCAAACGACCTCCAAATGCTTCCATTTGACTGCCCTAAACATAATCAAAAGTAGTAAGCAAAATAAACTGGCAAAAGAAGTCCTTTAATGATCTGTACCCTCCAAAGAGGTATAGAGAGTACAGATGCAAAATATCCACCAAAAATCATCCAAGTAGCTCCCAGATTGCTCTAATTGTAATGTAATAAATATTATCTCAAAACAAAAAATAACTGGAAAAGAAGTTCAGTAAATGCACCCTCCAAAGAGGTACAGAGAGATGCAGATCAACAAAACACCAGAAAATATCCCATCTGCTGCTTGCCTTTCCTTAAACAAGCGTATACATTGTCACCATTCAATCCTCGATATTTTCTCTTTAAATAAAATTGAAAGCATCTCTTTTTGTGAACGATATTCTTTACGCGCCAACTTCCTCAGTTAGATAGTCATGCATGTTGTCTCTAATACCGCCTACTGTCATTATGATATGTTTCTCATCATCTAATTCTCCAAATCAAGAGAATCTAATCATGGCTGATAACTAGTTCTTGTATCAACTTTCTGGAATTTTGTTAAGCCATTTAGACTGGCAGACTTCTTCCGACCAACTTTTGTACATAGAAAATCTTTTGATTTTAATTTCTTTGAGTTTGGCCAATAACTAGTATGGTCCTTCGGCAATTTGATGTGCATAGTCACAGTACAGTGCATACGCCTCCGTTTCATTCTGAACAGTGGTGCCAAGGAGTTTTCCCAAATTTAGGTCATTAGACATCACGACTTCATCATCACACAGCTCATTGACCGCATTTACCTGGCCAAATAAATAAAAAAATATGTTACAAAATACAGATGCAAAAAACTACCCAGAAATCATCCAAACAGCCCTCAAATGCTTCCATTGGAATGCCCTAAACATAACTAAAAGAAGTAGGCAAAATAAAGACAAAAGAAGTCCATAAATGATTTGTACCCTCAAAGAGAGAGTCTGAGATGCAAAATACCTCCCCCCCCCTCCCAAACCATCCAAATAGCCTCCAAATGCTTTCATTGGAATGCCCTAAATATAACCAAAAAAATAGGCAAAATAAACTGGCAAAAGAAGTCCCAAAATGATCTACCTCCAAAGAGGTGCGAGAATCTGATGCAAAATACCCACGAAATCATCCAAACAGACCTCCAAATGCTTCCATTGGAATGCCCTAAATATAATCAGAAGTAGGTAAAATAAACTGGCAAAAGAAGTCCTAAATGCTGTACCTCCAAGAGGTATAGAGTACATATGTAAAATACCCCGAAACCATCCAAAACGACCTCCAAATACTTCCATTAGAATGTCATAAATATAATCAAAAGTAGGCAAAATAAAGCGGAAGTCCTTAAATTATCTGCCTTCAAAGAGGTGAGAGAACATGCAAAATATTCACCGAAATCATTCAAAGACCTCCAAATGCTTCCATTGGAATGCCCTAAACATAATCAAAGAAGTAGGCAAAATAAATTGGCAAAGGAAGTCCTAAAATGATCACCCTCAGAAGAGGTGAGTATAGATGCAAAATACCCACCAGAAATCATCCAAATAGCCTCCAAATGCTTCTATTAGAATGCCCTAAATATAATCAAAAGAAGTAGTCAAAATAAACTGGCAAAAGAAGTCCTTAAATGATCTGTACCCTCCAAAGAGGTACAGAGAGTACAGATGCAAAATATCCACCAGAAACTATCCAAACAGCCTCCAAATGCTTCCATTGGAATGCCCTAAACATAATCAAAAGAAATAGATAAAATAAACTGGCAAAAGAAGTCCATAAATGATGTACCCTCAAAGAGATACTGAGAATGCAGATGCAAAATATCCCCCATAAACCATCCAAACAGTTTTCAAATTACTTCTATTGTAATGTAATGAACATTATCTCTAGAATCAGGCAAAATAAACTGGAAAAAAGGCCATAAATGATCTGTACCCTCAGGAGAGGTACAAAGAGTACATATGCAAAATACTCCCCAACCATCCAAGCAGCTGCCAGATTGCTTCCATTGGAATGCCCTAAACATAATCAAAAGAAGTCAAAATATGCAAAAAAGTCCTAAATGATCTACCCTCAAAGAAGAGGAAAATCTGAATATAAAATACCCCCCCCCCAAATCATCTAAACCTCCAAATGCTTCCATTGAAATGCCCTAAATATAATAAAAAAAAGTAGGCAAAATAAAGCGGCAAAAGAAGTCCCAAAATGATCACCCTCTAGAGGTACAGTACATATGCAAAAATCCCACCGAAACCATCCAAACGACCTCCAAATGCTTCCATTGGAATGCCCTAAACATAACCAAGAAGTAGGCAAAATAAAGGCAAAAGAAGTCCTAAAATGATCAGACCCTCAAAGTGCAGAGTCTGATGCAAAATACCCACCGAAATCGTCAGATGACCTCCAAATGCTTCCATTGGAATGCCCTAAACATAATCAAAAGAAATAGGCAAAATAAACTAGAAAAAGAAGTCCATAAATGCTCTGTACCCTTTAGAGAGGTATAGAGAGTACAGATGCAAAATAACACTAAAAATCCTAAATTCAACAAAAATGCATCCAAATTGCTTCTAATGGAATGTAATGAACATATTCTCTTCAGACAGACCAGGAATATCACTAACAAACCTTAGATAAAATGCACGAGAAACATTACCGATGAATTTCTATTTAATTGATCCTCAGCTAAATTGGTCGCTATTTTCTCAACGTTCTCCATCTTCATGGTTCTTTTGTAAAAAGGAAATGAGATTTTTTATTTCTCTTCTGAGCTCGTTTTGCCTGAAAAAACTAACACTAAACCCTAAATTTATCTATATATTTCTTTTAAATTCCTCCCACGCATTCCAACGACGCTTGGCTAGAGGCTAGAATAGCCGTGATGAATCGCCATCCCTTTACTGTCGTCCGATATATTCGCTCAGTTAACCGCTAAACGGGAAAAATAGTGGACACCGTCGTATGGGAGTGCGAAAGCTACATGCGGACTCCAGACGTAATATTTTCTCAAAACCAGTGCATGGATATATTATATTTAATTTTATGCACGAATTCAAGGGTTATGTGTCTTTTAGACGAATAAGTCGGCAAACTTATGATAAAAAATTCACCCATTTGCACCTTTCCAAGCCGGTAAGTTGCCCAACTAATGATCGTGATGTTACAACGTAACATCATATATATATATATATAAAATTTAAGTGAGTAGGTTACCGAACTCACGACGATAGTGTTATAAAATTATACTCATATACATATTTTAAACCATCCAAATTTAGTGCCTCGAGAAATATATGATGTTCCTTAGCGAATTATATGTTTCATGAAGAATGTCTTAAGCTAAGTCTCAATTATCTCGTAAATCATACAATTTTCATAAATTATATAAAATTCAATGATATTAAAATAAACTCCCATATGCTACTTCATCTACATGATGAAAACATAAAATAATTACAACAAATGCACAAAATGATTAGAGTAACACCATATTAAAAATTATATGATAGAAATATCCTGAATATTGAGATATCTCGATTTATATAAAATTTGTACAAATGAATACCAAAATTTTTGTAAAAAGATAAAAGATTTTTAAATTTAAGTAGAGTAAAGATAGCATACATTGAAATATCAATTTTCTCACCTGGCTTAATGAACGAAATCGGCATTAGGAACATTGAAATTGACTCTCCCCCCTCCCCCCTCCCCCTCCCCCCTCCCCCTCTCTTTTCTCTGCCTTTCTCTCTCTAAGTTTCACGTCCAAAGAGAAAAATATTGGGGAATGAGAGATTTATGTAAAAAAATAGATTTTATTTGTTTATAAATAAAGGATATAAATGTCACCATTCAATTTATTTTATTTTTATTATAACCCTTAATATAAACTCATTTATTTATTGAAATTCATAGTTCCAAAAATTATAAAAACATTATGTGAAAACCAAAGTATTTCTAGAATACTCTGATAAAATGATTTGCGAAATCTACAAAAGTCGTTTGTACAAATACATGCAAATTTCTTAAACTGTTCAAATCTAATAACTAATTTCTTATTTTCATATATGAATTGCTCTTAAATTTTAAAAAAATATTTATAAAATAGAGTAGCATTATCATTTAATATTGTAAAGATGGTTTGAAGATCAGACCTAAAATGAATTCAAAAATAATTTTGAATATGTATGTAATTTTTATTTTAATAATATTTTAAGAAAATCAAATCACTTTTATAAAATATTTTTGTAAAATAAAATTGAACCAGTGAATATTACACAAAGTCTTTCCTACACTAGGTATATAGATTCTAACATCGTGGCATTGCTTATATTTGCGTCTAGGCATTTGTCTCCATTGTCTTTGAAGTGAAGTCCCCCCTAATTTTGAATATTATGTAATTTTTATTTTAATAATTGATATGGTGCTCAAAATACGTAATCAAAGTGAATCTTAATATCAAGCGACACGATTTTCCAGGCCGTCGAGATTAAGCACAAATATCCTTGGAATCTTTGGGATATCAATTACATCCCAAAATAGCTCTTAAATATAGAGTTTTATAGTCAATCAAGTCTTCATCTAACGAGCCTAAGATCTCATATATTCATTTGGGCATCCAAATATATAAATACATCAAATGATATATAACCATTCTAAGCCGTCAGATCAAGAGGTATGAACTTTGCATAAATTAAACGCCCCTCCTCCCATCTATAAATAGAACTCTATCCCTCAACATGAGAAGCCAAAGAGGAGGCTGAAACAAGTGAAGAAAGGCCACTCAGCATTGTCCAACCCTCAGCCGTCAGTCCTTGATCTTGCCAGATCAATCGCCCAAGCAGGAAGAAGAGGAAGAATCCAAACAAGGAAGAAGAGGAAAAGCTAAGCAGGAGGAAGAAGAATCTCAAGATCCTCCAAGCAAGGTCACACCACCTTTCGCCAGACATCAAAAGCTCATCGCCATTGTCCTATTACCTATTTCACAACCTCGATCATTGTCACAGGTTGTTGGTCCTCTCTCATATGCAATTCGTGTCCGTAATCGGAAGACTTTGTACTCTGAAAGCATCATGGTGGAAGCTTTTCTTGGGCTAGCCGTGGTTTTCCTCTTTTGAGGTTTTCGTTAAAATTAGTGTCTCTTGTTGCTCATTAATTACGTATTATGTCTTTGGACTGTCGACAGGCTAAAGGCGTAAACTTTCTCTGAATTCAAAAATAATTTTGAATATGTATGTAATTTTATTTTAATAATATTTTAAGAAAATCAAATCACTTTTATAAAATATTTTGTAAAATAAAATTGAACCAGTGAATATTACACAAAGTCTTTCCTACACTAGGTATATAGATTCTAACATCGTGGCATTGCTTATATTTTGTCTAGGCATTTGTCTCCATTGTCTTTGAAGTGAAGTCCCCTAATTTTGAATATTATGTAATTTTTATTTTAATAATATTTTAAGAAAATCAAATCACTTTTATAAAATATTTTTGTAAAATAAAATTGAACCAGTGAATATTACACACAATCTTTCCTACACTAGGTATATAGATTCTAACATCGTGGCATTGCTTACATTTGCGTCTAGGCATTTGTCTCCTTTGTCTTTGTGAAGTCCCCTAGCTAGCTCACCACAAAAGCTTGATCAAGTTGATTTATAAAATCAAGTTTCATAAATATATATTATATATATATATATATATATATATATGTGTGTGTGTGTGTGTGTGTGTGTGTGTGTGTGTGTGTGAGATATGTATGTAAATCCCCTAAGAAAAGATGATCAAGAAAGAATAAGAAAACCTGAACAGTTATGGACACATTTTTGTTTTTCATCTAATTAGGATAAATTTGAGAAGCAAAGCATTTTCTTATTGAAAGACTCCACATTACTCATTTTGAAGGCCAAGCTCAAAGCTGTAGTTGAAGAGATTACAACTTTTCTAACCACAAAAGGGACAGAAACTTTGTCATTTTCCCTGCACTAGAATGAGAACTTGATCAGCATATCATATTTGTAAACCTCCCCAGGGTTCATAATCTGAGAAGGGAACTGAGGTTTATTCACAGCATTAGAAACCCTTGGGACAAGCACACGCCAGCAGACCTCCCATATATCACCCCTCCTTTTCCTTCAACACCAACTATATCATAAGCAGTGTATAATTGCACTCCTGGCTGATTTGCCCAAAGCTCCATTGCCCGGCCCGATCGGTGATCTACTAAAATTACAGCCTTCCTCATTCCATGACCATCAACAACATAGTCAGCGTCATAGCCATTCTTAACATGTTCAATCCGGCTTCCGATGATGTTTGGGATGCGAAAGTCGAACGGGTGCCGGATACTGAAGATATGGCGCCGGTTGGGATGCTCTCATCGTCGACTTCAAGAATGTTGGAGGCAAAGATCTGGACAGCATGAGATAAGATTGTGCCTGAGCTGTGGCCGCCAAGGTTCCAGTAGGAATGCTGGATAAGGTTCACCGGTGTCGCTTTTGTCAATGGTGTGGCTTCCATGGCGACACTCAGTTCATAGTCACCAGAGATCTTGTTGGTCACATAGACGTCAAGATCGCCAGGAAAACCTGTTAAATGGTTTTGATTTATAGTTTGAATTGTAAAAATAGTTTCTTTGTATCAACATAATGTAATATAGTATATTTGATTGATGAAGATAACTAAAAATCATAAAATTCATGCCCTAAGTATAATTAGAAAATCCAAGGTGATAAACCTTGTTCTTTGTTGAAACTGTAGTAGTATAATTTAATGTAGGGAAAGTCACCATCAATCTTCTCCTTGACCGTCCAGAAGTTGAAGCTGAATCCTCTATGCCCGCCTGATCAGAAAAAAGCCAATAATAGACAAAGCTTTAGTTAAATTATATGCCATTTATATCAATTTGGTATGTTCTATTTACCATGAATGCTGTTTTTTCCGTCATTAGGATATAACCTATATGCAGTGCCATTTAGAACAAATCGAGCCCCAGAAATTCTGCCAGCAACCCTCCCTACCAATGCACCAAAATAAGTATTCCCATTCTGAACATTAACAAACTTGTGGTTAGGCTTCAACTGGATATATGAAATTTCCTGAATAATTCTAGCATAAAAATTAAAGGGTACATTAAGATGATCTTAATTTTTTGTTTATTTTATTTTATTTATATTTTGATTCAAAATAAAATATATTTGATAGTCATAATTGATATGACCCTTCTCTAGTCAGTCAAATCTTGATGCAGCAGTATCGAAATGGCCGGTTAGAGCACATAAAATATCATTAAACTTTGGGACATCGTTAAATTCTTAAAAGCTCTCAAATATGGAGTGTTTATAATCGATGGCGTCTCGGCGGGTTCCAAGATAAAGATCTTACAATTCCGACTTAGTTTGGCGTTCAAATACACAAAATACATCATGATCGATCATCATGAGCGATGGATGGAGAGAGTGGTTGGATTTTGCCGTATTCTGACGCCACTCCTCCATCTATAAATAGCGCCTTCATGTATGAGAGAGCGAAACAGAAAGAGAGCTCTAAAGATCCCAACTTCCATCGTCGCCACACGTCGCCGCCACGCGTCGGCCAGCCACGCCCGTCCTGGTCGACCTCATCATCATCGCACCACTATTGTATCAACGTCGTCATTCTTAGCGCTGTTGTCTTTCTCTGATTAATCCGTTTCGGAAGATCTTGTACTCAAACAGATACATAGTGGAAGCTTTTTTCTTGAGGCGTGGTTTTCCCTCTTTTGGTTTTCACATAAAATTCAGTTTTATTGTTCACTCTTTAAATACCTGCGTCTGGATTTCCAAAAAGTGAAAATTTTACTCTTTGGTTTTAGCACCACGGTTTGGCTATGGGATCGATTCCCATTATATCACTTTATGGCAAGTTCAACAAGATCAAAACCACTATCGAGATGTAGCATTTCAAGGTTTTGAGGAGCATAAGAATGAAGATTCTTCAAACTTCGTTCCTTGATTGTTGTTAAGCGGGGCAAATCTTAATCTCAAAAGATTATCCAAATCGATATTACGGATATCTAATTGATTATCGTTCGAAGCAAGTCGTATACTAATGAAAAGGCCAAGGTTAAGGAGCAACTTTGGCTACAAACAAGCGATGTTTTAATCGACCTCTTCCATACAGTTAGCGTCATCGAGCAAAGACCGACAAACAACCTGGATGAGTCAAAAGATCCTGGTGGACTTCCTGACCTCTTCCACGAGTTATAGACTGGCTACGACAACAGGATAAATCAAAAGGTCCAGTGGACTTCCTGCGACTTCCATCGAGTTAGCGTCGTCGCCCTCGACAAACAACCTCGGATGGGTCAAAATCCTCGATTCAATTCAACATCTTTCCATAGCGTCGCCACACTACAACCTCAAATGGGTGATCCTCGGGTTCAATTCAACTTCCATACAGGTTCACGTCATCGAAACCGAAAACAACCGGATAGGTCAAAACTTTGTACTACTCCCGCGAGTCGTCATCGAGCAAGACTCGACAAACAACTGGATAGGTCAAGGTCCGGTAGACTTCCATGACCTCTTCCATGCGGTTAGCGTCGCCGAGCAAAGACTCTCACAACCTAAGATGGGTCCGGTCTTGGTGGACTTCTACTTCCTCTTCACGCAGTTAGCGTCGAGCAAAGACTCTAATAAACAACTAGATAGGTCAAAAGGTCCTTGGTGGACTTCCTGCGTCCCTTCCACGGTTAACGTCATGGGCTCGACAAATAACCTCGGATGGGTCAAAATCCTCGGCAGTTTTCAACCTCTTCCATAGGTTGCGTCGCCAGCAAATACCGACAAACAACTGATAGGTCAAAGGTCCGGTGGACTTCCCGGCCTCTTCCACATGTTAACGTCGCCGGGTAACACCCTCCCAACCTCGGATAGGTCAAGAATCCATTGATTCAACCTCTTCCATACAGTTAGCGTCGCCAGTAACACCCCAAAACAACCCGGATGGGTCAAAATCCTAGCGGATTGATTCAACCTCTTCCATATTAAGGTCATCGAACAGCGACAAACAACCTCGATAGGTCAAAGAACCCGTGCGCGCTGGCAGCAAATCTCTAGCGGTCGCTGCCATCGTCGCTATCATCCCGCCATTTCGGCGGTCGACTATCGCAGCGCTCGACCACCTCCGTCGGTAAACCGTCGCCGGTCACCACCGCCACTATCATTGGTCGCGGTAACCATTGCGGCAATTTTGTCGTCCACCACCATCGCGGTCATCCCCATCATTCTACGCGTCATGCCGACGCGATATCGCCGATTCTTCTTCGACCACCGCTCGTAATCCAGAGGCCGACTACCATTGCGTCCTTCGACCATATCGGCGGTTATCCTCGCCACGCTCGCGGTCACCGTCGACCCATCGCGGCCACCATTATCGCATGAACCCCGTCTCGGTTATTGTCTCTTGATCGCCTCAACCCGGATGTCACAGTATAGTTGGCGCTATTTGAATCGGAACAACGGCGGTATGTACCGCGGGCTTAATCGCCTCAACCGGACGGTCGGTGAGCCGGTTGAAACTCTTCGAGGGAAAACGGAACAACGACGGTACCCAGCGGGTCTTGATATCAAACTTGGTCCGAGGCAGCGCCAACTTCGAGAAAAGCGAAGCCTCGCGTATGAACTGGTCTTGATCGCTCAACCCGGTCGGTCCGGCGGTCAACTCTTTGAGGGAAAATGAGCCTCGTGGTATGAAATGTCTTGATCGCCTCCAAACCCGGTCGGTGACAAGGCGATCGCCTTTCGAGGGAAAAGCAGTCTCTCGTTTGAGCTGGTCTTGATCGCCTCAAACCTTCGGTCAGACAAGGCGCTCTTTAGAGCGGAGTCTTGTATGACTACGTCTTGATCCTCAGCTTGTTGACAAAGGCGGTCAACGCCTCTTCGAGGAAAACCGAGCTCGCCGATGAACTACGGCCAGCCTCATCTCACCCAAAAGAGAAAGCGAGAATGCCTTCTCCCTGGGATTTTATAGACCCCTAGGGGCAAAAGGTCAAAATCCAAGAAAAAACGCTTAAAACGCGAATGGACAGAAAATGGACAAAATTACCTCATGTTTTTATGCTTCTTGACCAGCGATAGCCCGCCCAGCGACACTTGACGTAGCCTTCTTTCAGCCCGCCGCCATCCCTCTTCGGTCCATGGCTCACCATATTTCCTTGTACTCACCATGTACAATGATCCTTCAGGAGGCGTCATCATGGCCGCGCCATGACTTCATGAGCATCCCTTTAGCGGATGCACCGCAAACTGTAAATGCCTGGATGGGTTCATAACTCCAAATTTTCACATACCTACACATATTTGTGGCTGTTAATCTGCTTCCGTAGTCATAATCTTGTGCACATATGAAGATCTGTTCTCTCAAAATATATGGTTAACGGACCCGCAAATTTCATTGAAAACTCTGCTATTTTCAAGTATTCGGCGTATATATTTTTGAATGATTGAGATAATATATCCAAAAACCGATATGACCCCGAAAATTCTCTAGTCAGACGAATCTTGATCGAAAAGTGTTGAAATTGGCGGGATCAGCACTTAAAATATCATTGAAACTTTGGGACATCGTTAAATTCTTAAAAGCTCTCAAATATGAGTGTTTATAATCAAATCGAAGCGTCTCACGAGCCGGTTCCAAGCCAAAGATCTTACAATTCGACTTCGTTTGAGCATTCAAATAGACAAAATACATCATATGATTAAGGAATCATCATGGCCGTCGATGGAGAGAGTCTTTGGTTTGCATATTTCCGTAGCCTATCATAAATAGCCCTCACTCTCTGAGGAGAGCGAGTAAGAGAGGAGAGCTCTAAAGATCCTCCAGCCTGTTGCCGCCACTTTCGGCGTCGTAACCCGCGGCCAGCCGTCGGCCGTTTCGTCGTCGACCGCTGTCATTGGCTCTATTGCTATCATCGTGTCAACATCATCGTCAACATCGTTGTCAATATCATCGTCGCATCTTATTATCGTCATTCGCTTTTTCATATAATTCTATAATCCGATGGGAAGATCTTATACTAAACAGATACATAATTGAAGCATTTTCTTTGGCTAGGTGGTTTTCCCTCTTTTGATTTTCCACGTAAAATTGCAGTTTTATTTTTTACTCTTTCAATATGTATTTGGATTTCATAAAGCTAAGTGAAATTTTTTCTACCTCATGTGGTTTTCTAGCACGCAATAATAATCATTTTTGAAAACATTCAAATCCAAAAATTATTTTAGGTATTTAAAAAATGATGAGATTTATTTTTAAAATAAAGAAATTAAAATATTTAAAATACACAAAAAAATATATTTTTAAAAATAATATTAAAATAAAAAAGAAAAATAAAAAATTGATATCAAACTGGCCGAAGAAACAAGTACATTGGAGTCTTCGATCAACCTAGAATAATAAGAAGGTTTGTGCTCATATCTAATTGTCATGGTAATTACGCTCATCCCTTCTCGAATTCCAACTCGGCTTCTGGATCAAAGCGTCAAAATTTGTGATGGTTTTATATAAAAGATGGCAAATGTTGATCCATCATCCATGAGCAGAGTAGTTCTAATAAAGCAAAATAGAGAATTAAACGACAAAAACTAGAAGAATGTATGAAGAATGTCCGTTTGATTGGATCTCATTAGAAACCAAGATTATTGGACTATAAATATCTTGATGAAACTCTTCTTCACAGTCTGCATGAACAACTATGTTCACTGAAGCATCCCTCTCCAATATTGAAAGCCAATGAGGAATCACAGACAAATTCACTATGTCAAAGAAACAACATATAAGTGGAGTGTTGCAGCCTGCATATTATATATATATATATATATATATAGATAGATAGATAAATTTGGGTCACAAATCCAACATAATATGTAAATTTCATTAATGATAATAATAGTTACTACTCTCATGTTATATACGAGACCTCATATGTGTGATAAGCATAATGAATGAAAATCGAGGTCTAGGTTAATGCCCACATTATGAACAATAGTTTCAGTACTCTTGACCAAAGCAGGTAAAAGAAACGAACGTTGTTGTTCTAGTTTAGTCTTTTCTTTTTTGCTTCAGTCCTGTAATAAGGGATTAGTTTCTTTTGTAACCTCACTTTTGGAATACAATTGGCTTCGGCCCTTAATTTCTTCCAAAAAAAAAAAAAAAAATAGTGAAAAAGCTCATTAAAGGACAAAACCACAATGTAACAATGCCTTCATAGCCCAGAACAACATCAGCCAAATTTCCTGTAGAAGTATTACAGCAGGACATTTAGATGAATCGTCATCAATGAACCAAAAACAGTGAGAAGATTCACTTATAAAGTTTTTCAGACGTTTAACAGTAATCCTTTGAAGAAAAACTGGCCTTTGGAATCCGGAAGGATGACCGAGAGTATTGTGGCTCCCCAGTTGGTAATCTTAACTGAGAAGTTTCCTTTCTTGAGCTCATAGATCCCCACTGTCTTCTTCGGGATTGCGGAGGAAGAACCCAACAAGACAAACGTTATCAGACACAGGAATAGGATTACTTGGTTTCTAGCCATAGAACACCTCTTTTAGAAGAAGAACTTTTGTGTGAGAGGAAGAAAACTAGGGAGAAGGGCTAGAGAAGTTTAGCCTTATCTTACCTTCTTATAGTCGATTTAAGACTTTTTCATTATTTTCCAAAATTTTGTAAATAAAATATTATTTTTTATAATCAAATCTATTAATAATAACTATAAAAAAATTATAATACTTTTAAATGAAAAAAATATAGATAATACTCATCCCTCTCTTCCCCTTTTTCCCATCCCTCTCTCCCTTCTCCCTCTTTATTTTCTATCCGAATCTCACCAAACAGCTCGACAAGCAACTTCTTTCGATTATATGTTGAAATGTACAGATAAAAGAGGGCCGACCAAGTTCAGTATTCTTGAGTAGAAAGGTTTCGCTTTAATAATAAGATGGTGAGGGCTTTGAGCTAATTTGGCTGATTTCGTTGAATAGCAATTTATCTATTAAATTAATGTATTATCGGCCTATTAAGCATTTGGTTCTGTATTTAGAATGTGTAAAATCTGATTAAAAGAATACTTGAATCTTTTTTGTATTGTTTGGTTGTATGTAAAAATAAACTATTTTTTTATTTGGTTTGATGAATATAAAGTAAATATTTGTATTACGAATACTTTATTATATATAAATTAATTATAGAATTTATTCACTAATTAAAGTATTTAATTAAAAAAATAAATACTATCAAATAAAATATAAGTAATTTATAAATAAATTTTTTTCTTGACTAAAAATAAATAAAATCAAATACAAATAAAATTGTTTACGAATATTTAATTATTAGTAATTAATTTACAAATTTTCTAAGATATTAAAATTAAATCAAATACAAATAAAATTTATTTCGAATATTTAATTATTAGTAATTAATTTACAAATTTTCTAAGATATTAATTATTAGTGTTACAAATAAATAAAATTTGAATATTATCATTTTATATTAAGATAATGACCCAAATTTAATATATATATATATATATATAATTTTATTATTATATTAAATATTAATTAATTAATAGAAATTTTTTATAAATAAATTAATCGTCAAGATTTAATATTTATTTATTAAATATTTTTCTTTAATAAATAGTTTACTCATTAATTTTTTTTTACTAAATAAACTAAAATTTAATAATTATTTTAATTTTTTTGATTTATCTGTGAATTATTTATCATCAATTTAAATAAATATAATTATATTTATTAAATCTTAATTAAGCTATAATAATATTTATTTTAATTAAAGTTAAAATTAACATTACGGATTCAACGAATTCGAAAAAAATAAATTAAAAAAAAAATCGTATTCCCAGGCGTTCCGCTCCGCGCTCCGAAAAAAAAAAAACCCTTTTTCCCTCCGCTCCGCTCCGCACTCGCTCAGTAAGCGAAATACGCTGTTTTGAGTATTTATTACAGAAAACTGAAAAAGCATGAAATTTTACACGTAATTTACTCGAATCAAATATGGAAAAGGAAAAATTATGCATATTTGAATTACATTATACAGTAATTACTCGGAATTAAATAGCCCATAATAACTATGGATAGGACCAAAGTAATTGTCTGGTAGCATTTGCCGGCCAGACAAATTTGGTGAATCTTCACCAGTGCCGTTAAGATCGAACTCTAAAAGCATATATATAAATGGTGAACGAATGAGATATGTAAACATAAAATATTAGTAAATGCTGAATCTAAAAGATTTCAACATTTGGAAACAGTGAACGATTTAAAATAAAAATGTTTTTAAAATTTTACAAATCTTTTTAAAATTATTCAAAAATAAGAATTTAAATTGCAGATTCATAATGTGTGAAAGCAAAACTACTATTTTTTTTCTTCAAGCAACCAAATGAACTGCTCTTGCATGTCCGGAATGTCAAAAATTGCATAAATCGACACACTAAATATAATTACTTGAGCGAGCAATATGACAGGGGGAACCTCATGGCCGATGAGCAACGAAAACCCACAAAAACATGTATTATAAAGCTATATGTATAATATAATAATAGCAACTAATCTATTAATTAATTAAATTAAATTAAAGTTAATTCATATTGTTGCGTGCTAGAAAATCAGTTATGGAGTGAAAATTCTACTTTGTTGTGAAATCCAAAGACATACAGTATTTAAAAGTGAACAAGAAACTACAAAATTTTACATGAAAAATCTCGAAAGAGGAAAAAAATCCTAATATAAAATCTTCCACTATGTATCTGTACAAAATCTTCTCGATAACGGATTACTGAGTGTATGAGAAAGGAATAACGACATGTAGTAGCGTTGGTGTTAACAATTCTAGTGGTAGCGAGATGATGATAAAGAGCAACGATTAAAGGGTCGATGCGTGAGGTGACGAAGGTTGCCGCGAAGGATGGACGGCGGCCAGCGAGACCGGTGGCGGTGGTTGACAAGTCAGTGGTGCACGATTGTCTTGGAGGATCTTCAAGCTTTGAGGCTATCTCCTCTCTCCTTCTTGGGCTCCCCTCATGAGGAATGAGCTATTTATAGATTGAAGGAGTGTATTATGGAAATATAAGCATAACTCCATTGGACGGCTCAAAATGATCACTTTGATCATTTGATGTAAATATTTGAATATTCAAATGAAATTGAATTTTGAGATCTTAGGCTTGTTAGATCCTCGTCGACGCTCAATTTACTATAAACGTTTGAAACTTTTGGGTTTAAGCGATATCCCAAAATTTTAATGATATTTTAAGCTTCGATTTCACCGCTTTAACTTTGGATCTTCTTTTAACGCCAAGATTCGTCTTGGTAGAATTTTCAGTGTCATATCACATATAAAAATATATAATATATATGTTTAAGGTAAATAAATATATTATATGGAAGTATATATATATATATATATATATATATATATAAGTATAAGTTAAATTACTATAAAATTAAGTTCGTTGTAAAGTATTTAAAATTAATACAAATTAATTTAATTTAATTATATTTTTTAAAATTTTAAATCATGATGAACCCTTTCCTCGTATCCAAATCCCGGAAAACTCTCTGCCATTAGTGTTTCTGGTAAACCTTTGATGTCTCGTCCCATCGCATCCCATCCTGTTAGCTTCAAATTAAGAGGACGAAAATAAATCTAAGTGTGCATAATCTTTTTTTTTTCTTTTGAAAAGTTAAGGGCAAATGCCCAATTTCATACCAAACTGAATAGTTCCATAAAAGAAAAAAAAATATCAAGGAGGATAAGATAAAGACCCGCTGGTCCAAAAGAGAGCAGAAAAAAAAATTGTATAAAGACAGGATAAAAAAAATAAAAATAAAATAAAGACTAAAATTGAACTAACCGGACTCAGAGAAGCAAAAAATCTGAATGGAAACGAGACGGCACTTGTTAGGCTAGATCGGCCATCAAACGATCAAAACCCGGCAAACCGATGGTTGACAACTTTTGCCTTCCAGTGGAACCGGAAAAATTGGGAGCCGTAAGGGAGACAAAAATCAAGCTAGAAAATAGGAACCGAAACAGAAGGCACACCCGAGTTCCAGGTTGCAGAAGAGAGTCTAGGAAGGAGCCGACGAGAGTGCTTCTGGAAGAGCTGTAGGAAATTTAGCCTACTGCAATAATAAATCTCTTCATTGTCCGGATAGAAAAAAACAACGTCTGATATATATGACAGCTTAAAACAACAATAATAAATAAGAATAGCCAGAAACCCAGAGAATTATGCAACTGGAAGAACACCATCTCCTACACCTCTCCTCCATACATCTAGTGTAGAGGCAATGTAAGCTGGCCAAGAAAGTTTAAAAGTCCACCTTCTGAGCTTAGAGGCAACCAATACTCTTAATTTGCTAGCTAGAATTTGAGGGGAGGAGGCACTATTTTTGTGAATTATGTGATTCCTTTCTCTCCATATAGTTGTTGACCTCACTTTTAGAGTGAGCTACCAACCTCCTCTTCTTAGATCTAGGATTCTTCTGCACTAAATGCAGTCATAAAGACACTTTTAGCGATTATGTAAACAAAGCACTTTATCAGACTTAGAATGATTAATCGAGGCTAAGTTTTAGGACTCAAGAGAAGTCATCTATATAGCCAATCTATGTGCACCGTTTTAAATCCAATCCAAATCCAAATCTCACATCAAACCTGAAATTCAAATTTTAAATCCAAATCAAAATTTCAAATCAAATGATTGAAATCTATGATCAAATCCAAATTCAAAAACCTTCATAAGCCCTATAATTTTATCTTATGGACTTAGCCTTAGCCAAATTCAATTGATTTTCCCAAAGATTAGTTCAATCCTTCAATCAAACTATCAAATTCAATTCAAATTCAACTCCAAAGGATTGAAGCCCATAATGAAACTCAAGCTCCAACATCCTTCTTAAGCCATATGATTTGATCCTAGCCAAATCTTAGCCCAATTCAACCCAAATTCGATTGATTTCTTTATAAATCAATCATTATCTTCAATCATATTCACAAATATAAATAAAATATACTCTCAAATCATCAAAATTATATCAAACTAAATCAAACTAAACTAAATTCCCTTCTAAGCCATTTGAACTTACCTTCATGAACTTAGCCAAATTTATTTAAAATCACTTCAAACTCAATTGATTTTCTTATAAATTAATTGTTCCATCAATTATCTTCTCAAATATAAATAAAATCTACATTCAAATGACCAAAACCAAATCCAAAATCAAATCAAAATCCAATCTAAGTCCTTTGAGCTAATTCTTTAGACTTAATTAAATCATATCCAAATCAAGTCAAAACCAATTTTCTTTTGAATCAATCATTCCTTCAATCATCTATCCAAATATAAATGAAACCTACAATCACCAAACCAAATCAAGGTCAACCCAAGTCAAGCTCAAATTAGCCCTTTTGACTTGAAAATTTCAAATGAACCAAAACCCATTGAACTCCAAATTGATTGTAGTTGAATTTATATTTCAATTCTAGTCTCATATATAAGTTCAATTGAACCTAAATCGAGCCAAAATCAAGCCAATTGACCCACTTAAGCTCACTTGACTCAAAGTGACCTAAAGGATCCTTTTGAACCAAGTTCTAATCCAACTCATGTTGGATCAAACCCTTCCATCATGATTGTTGTCCACCATAGGATGATCAATTACCATGAATTGGGCTTGGTCATTTGACCAAGTGAACCTTTTGTCCAAATACATCAAAACTAGCCAAAACTCATCAAACACTAAATTAGTTGAAACCATTGATTCACATTAACCCATGATCAATGATTGAACATGACCTGACCATCACTTGAGCCAAACCTAACCTAATTGATCATTTGACCCAAGTTGACCCAAATTGGCCTAGGGCCAAATTGGGTTAAATCATGATCCAACCCAAATTGATTACAAATGATAGCTTAAGTTCATTCCAAATCTATTAACTTGACCAAAGCTCCAATTTAATTAATTGGGACCCAATTGACCCTCTTAAAATTTACCTAAAGGCTCAATTTGGCCTAAATTCAAATTTAAATCTAAATTAAATCAAACCAAAGCCCAATCCTCTTTAATTGATCAATTGAACTTGAACCAACACCCAACCTACCAATTTGATTATTTTTGGTCAACTTGACCCATTTGACCCATTTGATTTCAAATGAGCCAAAATCAATTCTAGGCTAAATTAAATCAAATTGATCATACGAAAACACTTCAAATCATCATTTGAACATAACCTAAGCTTTGGTTTCACCCAATTTGACCAATTGGTCAACCTAACCTAACTGTGACCTTGACCAACTGAGCCAAATCTTTGAAACACAAGATCTTGGGAGCTGATCAAACTTAACCCAAACCCACTTGGGATCATCCCAAACCCAATTGGAGCCAAATCCAAGGAAAATTCCTCATGGATCCTTCCCCCACATAGGTTTCCACCCATTTATGACAAAGTCCACTCTCCCATCACTTTTGACAGCCATCAAACACCCCAAATGGGATTCTACCTAATCTCTTAGCCCACTCTAAGTGAGCTAGGACTGCCCACATCCCATCATTTTAATGAGATTTTTGGCCTCCTTCTTAAAAGGGAGAAAAGAAGCCCCAAAGCAAATTTTCTACACTAGCCACACCCAGGAGCTCTCAGCAAGCACTCTTTCCCCTTCCTTGAGCTAAAGAACACCAAAACTCAGATTCCGGAAAGAGGTGGCAGTTATTGGCGGATACAACATTCCAAGTGTAAGCAAGAGTCTACACTCATCTCAAAGCTTTGTCTCGCACCTAGGAGCGTGCTCGGATCAACATATTCCCCTAAAATTATTCCCAATGAGGTAATTTTCAAAAATCATTGTCGGCCATAAGATTTTCCATTTGTGATGGTGTTTGTGCGATTTTAGGAAATTTTCATAAATACCCACTACACTTTTCATTTTACGTGGTCCTAATGCGAGATTGGGGAGTTTTTCCAGCAAGACTCGTTAGAAAGTCAGGTTCGAACTTAACTCTCATTAGGTTTTCCCGTCTTGTGCATTCGTTTATGTTGGCTTGGACAAAGAAAGATAATAGTCGTCCGATCTCCCTTAAATAGGGGCTGTGATTAAATGTTAGATGCACTAGATTTCAGCACTTAGATCACTGGGTTTGATCTGGACCGTCCGATCAAAATCACAGCTTTTCCCACTCATATGTCACGTGAAATCGCATGACCTACTCTGGTGTTGACATGTGGAACCACATGATCCAATTAGCGCCGCATGGCGCTGACTGGCTTAAGTAGAAAATAGGGGTTTTTGGCTTTTAAAAATTGTTAAAATCACTTAAAACTTCAGAAATTTATAGAAAATAAAATACTTAGCAAAAATTGCAAATAAGAACTCGTTGGATTTGTATTTCTAAGAGAAATCCAGTAAGGCCAAAATCCCAAATTTCTACTAAGTATTTCAAGCTTAATTTAAGTTTTATTAAAAATTAAATTTTATTAATTCCTCTAAGAATATAAGTTAGATTGATCTAAAATTTTTAGGGTTTGAAATCAAGATTAAAATACACATATCATAATAATTTTAAGTTAAAATAAGTTCTAGATTGGGAGATACCAAATTTTAAAGTTCAAGGTGTCTATTTTAGTAAAATAAATTAATAAATTTATGAAAATTATAAAAATTTATCAAGATGAGTTTCAAACACATTGATTAACATCAGAGAGCTAAAACAAAAAAATGGGACCCTTTTGCCTAATCTTTTCTTAAGATCACTTCACTCTTTTTTTTAAAAAAAATTAATTAAGGACTAATTTGCTAATTAATCACTTAATTAGCTTAATTAAAAATCTAAATCATGTCAGATCCAAATTAATTAGTTGAGGGGTAGATCTTTAGGTGTTTAATAACATAAAGGAATTTAAGGAAATTATGGTTAGCTCATATGTGAGAAACCATAAGTGTACTTAATTAAGTCTCTTAAGCTAATTAATCACTAATTATGAGCTCAATTGCATTAGGCCCTTTTATTTCTTAGGATCATTGCAAATTTACTTTCCAATTCATATGCATTTCATGTGGGCTCATAATTGTTTGATTAGTTATATTAATGTAACATAGGGAGGGGTTAATTAATGTATTTAATGCATAATGAAATTTAATTAACCTATAAAATTCATCTAATCACTTTTCATTAAACTAAATCAAATCATAAACATGGGGAATGGGTTAGGATCAACAAATTCTTTCTCATTTCATTAAATCAAATCAAAACATAAACTTAAAATGATAATAAAAAAAGCTTTGGTTTTCTTTAAATGCTTTTATTTAATATTATTGTTCTTAGGAATTAGTTTGATTGAATGAGATCATGTGTTTATATTTAATAATTCCTTTCCAATCTTGTTAAACATTGTATGTCATTTGAATCATTCATTCACATCTTTTAAAAATAAATCATTTGAAATTTCTTTTATGTTAAGCTTGCGTGTGTTGAATTAAACATATAATATGTGTGGCTATTATCACTATTAAATAAAAATTTATTTTCAAAAAATTATAAATCAACTACAATATTTGGAATGATTCTAGTTATAAATATTTATAAGCTTGTATGTGTTTATGACTTAAAATATGTGATGTGAAGTTCTCTTTCTTTAACCTTGTGGTGTTTATTTTTGAGTGTGGGATACCGTAGATCTTAGTACTTATAGAAATGATGGACACTAAAGAATGATATACTATCTCAAAAGATAGAAATTACCACCCTATAATGGACCTAATCATCTAATAAGAACTCCTAAAGCATGATGGGTCTTTGAATGTACCATAGATCTTTCCACTTTACATGGAAAAGTAAAGTAGGGTTTATTTTAAAGTTCATTAAGTTCCCATGGAGGCAAGCCCCATTGTTAAATTACATCTTATGGAATGAAATCTCTTAGGAATACTCTCAATTAAAGTAAGAATTAAAGTCTCCAAAGATTTTAAGGCTAAGACTATCAAAGGATTGGCTTTTTTAAGAAAATCAAATGGGATAGGTCAAGGAGAAGACTTATTTTTGGAATCCAAAGAAAGAAAGTAAGAAATACTCATGATACTAGGAAGCTTAGTGAGCATTCCAATCTACCTATAATTGGGCTTTATATATTTGAAATTGAAGAGATTTATTTGTTTGAGTTAAAATCTTATTAGATTGCTGGACTTATAATTCATCAATACAAGATTGTGAAAATGCCTAAGAGGTGAGAATTTATGCTTGTATCCCCAAAGGGAAACAAAAACCTCAGATCCTAAATCTATGGAGCTTTGGCGAGGGCCAAAGCACAACCTAGCTCTAAGGTGAAAGTGGGTATATAGTTTACCTCCATAGAGAGTAAACCTCCATTGGTGGACTTATTCTGAGTGGTAGCTAGCTAACTCCTCCCTCCTTTAAATTCATGTAGGAAAGTCATATGCTTTTGCAAGATGGCTAGGTTGTTATTATTTAGAAAAGAAACTAAGTCCTTAAACCCACTCCCTAAGAGACCATGAGGGGTATGGGTAATGACTTAATCTAATACAAATTTTATCAAATTTTATATTTTATTTTGGACTCTTTATTTTGATACAGTCTATAGAATTTTGTATGCCTAAATGCATGAGAAGTTAATTATGGGCCAAATCAAGAGAGAAAGAGGTGTTCTTCCATCATAGGCTCTAAAAAGTTAAACTCATTCTATTTGACAAAGAGTGAAACAAGATGATTATGCATGATATTAAACATATAATATCCATCTAAGGGGTTGCTAAATATTTTATTATCTTGATTTAATATCTAGGCTTTTATATGTGGTTATGAGTTATTTTAGGGGTTTAGTTATGAGTTGTTAGTTTGGGTAGAAAAATTAATTTTTATCCTAGGAGCCAAATCTCATCCAGGCTATACAACAATCACCAATCATAAACAAACTATGAAAGGCATGCTTTTTTTAATGCACAATCTAAATAAAATATCAAACAATTTTATAAATTATTGCAAAAGAATAAAAGGCCAGTGCAGTCGGGTACCGCCGTACAACCTGAAAAGAAAAATGGGTAGTTGAGCTCTACTCTTATACAACACAAATTACAAAAGAATAATTACAATTACATAAATGAACAAATTCAATGGGGGTCTTCATTCTTTATATCTCCTCCATTTCTTCATTTGAACTTTTTTGGATGTGCTTGCTTCAAAAGCATCATGGGGCCTCCCAAGACAAAGCCTTCTAGGCTTCGCTCATCTAATCCCCCATATCAC
This sequence comes from Cymbidium sinense, assembly GCA_021442155.1. Lineage (NCBI taxonomy): Eukaryota > Viridiplantae > Streptophyta > Magnoliopsida > Asparagales > Orchidaceae > Cymbidium > Cymbidium sinense. The sequence continues at coordinate 80,993,148 of CM038218.1, read as the reverse complement.
TAATCTTAATTTTTAATGCAAAATTATATTTAAAGAAGGAAAGTAAATCTAGCTACACCTACAAAATAAATATTAGCTAAACACACTATACAACATAAACAGTTATATGAATAATTTGGACTTAGCACCCCACATATAGGTAACCAAGCCCACCTGTCCTAACGTAAGTTATGCTTAGGGGCTAAGTAACCTGCATAACAAAAGTATTTATATTTTTATTGCAGTTTCCCCTTAAGCACCCCTAAAAATATGATTAAATTTGTCTAACATCAGTCTAAAACATACACCCTAACATCCTGTCTAAAATATTACATCAAAAAATAAAATACAACATCATACAATCAATACATCGACCTAGCCTAATTCTAGGGTCAACGACTTAGTATTCTAGTGTGTGAAAAGAATGCTTGTGTAGCAATACTTTACTAGACTTCTTTAGTTTAAGTTTCAATTTGGAGTTTGAATTTGTTTAAATATTACATTTGGGTGATTTCAATTTAAATATTTAATGATTTATTTTTCATTTTTATTTCACTTTTATTTGGTTAAAGTGATGTTTAAGTTTTCAAGAATGAAGTGTAGAATGAATTCCATTTATAGACAGAACTCACCCTATTCTACATCCTGACTCCTAAAGAGTCTAACTAAGGTCTTTAAGTATCTTAATTAGCCCATTTGAATTTGTGTAATTTATTTGATTTGATTAACATTTATTTAATTTGATTTAGATTTTAGAATTTGAGTTGTTTAATTTTCATGTATTTGATTGATTAAATTTGGATTAAATGTGTTACTTTAATTAAATTTTGATAATTCAGTATCCTTAATATCTAATGGAGTTTAAGTTTGTTTAAATCCATGTGTTTTTGATTGATTAATTTTATATTAGATATTTTGATTTAATTAATATTTCAAGAATTCAATATCCTTAATATCTAATGAAGTTTAAGTTTGTTAAAATTCATGTGTTTTTGATTGATTAATTTTAGGTTAGATGTTTTGATTTAATTAATATTTTGATAATTCAATATCCTTTAATTCAATCTCTAGTTTCTTTCTCTTGGGTTTTAATTTAATTCTTGAGTTTCATATGATTAATATCATTTTGATGTTGTTTAAATTCATTGATTTCATTATTCTATTTAAGTTTGATTTAGATTGGTGAATGTACTTTAATTTACATATGATTTAATTGAAGTTTAATGTATTCTTTTATTTTAATTTCAATTAAGGGTTTAACTTATTGAATTTAGCCGTTTAGTTTATGTATAGATTATCTCTTCATTTGATGATTGATATTATAAATTCAATAGGTTTGTTTTATTTGATTTTTATTTTTGTTTAACTTATTTTGATATTGATTAGAATTTAGGTTTTGATGACTTTAGAGTTTAGATTTAATTTTAAGTTTATTTAATTTGATTATGGTTTATTTATTTATATTGATTGGATAAAATGAATTGAAAGTTTTCTTTTAATTGAGTGATTTGATTATGATTAGAATTTCATTTTAATTTCATTCAACTATCATGTTTATTAGATTTTAGTTTCGTTTTGATTTTACACATTTTAATAGTTAATTAGTTTATCTTATTTAGGTAGGTTGAATTAGATTTAATTTGATCATGTATTAAATTGATGAGAGTCTTTCTTTATTTGATTTTATTTGATTTGATTAGGTTTATTAATCTATGGGTTTTCTTAGGTTCAATGTGATTATATAATTAGTTTAATTTAAAGTGTGTTTAGGTTAATTATTAAATTAAATAAGGATTTGTTTAATTTTTTAATTTGGTTTCATATTTGTTTATATTAATGTTGTAATTAATGACTTAATGATTTAGGTCTAATTTAGAATTTGATTGACATTTAATTGCATTTGATTTATGTTCAAATTTCTGTTTGCTTAAGCTTAAGTTTAATGTGATTACTTTAATTAACTTAATTGGTTTATTTTTAAGATGTTTGATTAAATTAATTAGAGTAATAAAGATTTGATTTGAGTTTGATTTAAAATTAATTTTAATGTGATTTATTTAAATCAATTTGGTTCATTAAGATGATAGATTAATTCATTAATTTGCATTAATTAGATGTTTAATTAATTAAATTTGATTAAGAGTAATTGAATTTTGAATTATCGATTCATTAAAGATTTGTTTAATTAATGACTTAATTTTCACAGTGAGTGATTTGATTTTGTTAAGTGTTTTACTTAAGTTTGATTTTATTAAAATTATTGTTATTATCATCATTTATTATTAAATTAATGCTTTATTTTATTTCAATTAAGTTTGATTATTTATGACTAGAGTTTTTTCTGAATTGATTCATTTATTATGTTTATTTAATTTGATCAACATGTTTGATTTAGTTATTTGGTTGAAATATTTAATGATTGGGTAACTCTCTTATTCGAAATGGATTGATTTAGATATTAAATTAATTAAGTTCACTTTAGCTTTATTTGGTTTGTTTTGATTTGATTAATATTAATTGATTATAATGTATTGGATTTATAATTAATTTAACTTTTAGTTTACTTAATGATTAATTATTGTTCAATTTATTTATATTCATTATGGAGTTTCATATGATTAAGATTCCATGCATAGTGTAGGTTTAGTTATATTAGTTTGACTTATGTTAAAATTTCCTAGATTTGTTTAATTTAAAGTTTGATTTAAGATTTAATCATTTGATTGGGTTTTATTAACTTAAATAGGCTTAATCATATTTAATTTAATTTCCTTTGAGGATTATATAATATTTTTCTGATTTGAGGTTAGATTAATGATTATTTAAGTATTATTTCATTTCGGATTTGGATTTATTATTTAGATTATTATTAATTTCATTTTAATTAATTCTTAAATTTGTTAAATTTTAATCGTAAATATTTATTGTAGGTTCATTAAGCTTCAGATGTTCAAATTATTTTTTTAAGGATCTTAGATGTTAACTGAAGTGATTTAAGCCATTTTAAAGATTTTTATAAATTTGTGGATTTTTATTTGATTTATTTTATTAAAATTCGTAATCTAAAATTCAAAATTTAATTTTTTTTCCCAATTCAAAAGTTCTTTTTACTTGAGATTTTTATCATAGGTGTGTTTTAATTTTAATTTCAATTCCTGAAAATTTCAACTCAATCCGACTTGTATTTTTAGACTAATTAATGAAATTTGATTTTCACTAAAATTTAAATTAAGCTCAAACCATTTAGTGAAATTTGTAGATTTTTAGTTTGTTGGATTTCTTTTAGAAAGATGAATCCAATGAGCTCTTATTTGTAATTTTTCATTATGTATTTTATTTTTTATGAATTTTTAAATTGTGAGGCAACTTAAATAATTTTTAAAATAAAAATAGGCGATTTTCCACTTAACACACGTGTGGCTAATGTGGCAATATCACGGTGTTGCATGATTATGTAGTTTGCATACGTGGCACCGTGATCGTTGGTGTTGTGCTATGTCGGCGAGCGGTGGGAAAAGTCCCACGGCGCGGGATGGCGACGTGTGGATCGGATTTGATCGTTTGATCATGGATCAGATGGTCCAGATCCGATCTATTGATTCAAAGGGCGATATGTGCAGATCCAGTGCATGATCCGAACCTTCCGATAATGGATCGACGGTCGATCGATCCAGATCCGTCGCAAAATGCACGGATGGGGGTTGAACATGCGATGCGGCATGATCTAAGCCTCAATCCTGAATTACGGATGGGGCCTCTCGAGCAAAATAGACAGAAATATTGTTCACCCGAGTGATTTTTGCATTTTTTGGGTGAAATTTTGTCTGATTGGGCTCATTTTCATAATGATTTTCACCGAAAAACTTTCTAATTCGTATGGGGATGATATAAAATGAAAAATGCAATTGTAATATAAGGAAATTTCCTAAAATTGTGCATACATTATTGCAAATAAAGTTCCTTAAGGCCGACTAAAGTTTGATGAAATTACATCGGGGATGGTTTTACGGTGATGATCCGAGCATGCTCTGTGGAGGAAGAAACCTTGGAATGAGCCTAGAATGTCACCTTCACTTGAAATGATGTATTCTTCAATGCCTCCATTCTCTCACTGAAATCCACCAAGTTTTGGTGTTTTTAGCTCAAGAGAAGTGGGGAAGTGGTTGTTAGTTCCTTTAGGAGCTCTAACAAACTCTCTAATGCAAAAATTAGATCCCTTTACTATCTCTATTCTCCCTCTTTAATGGTGGTCAAAATTTTTCATTAAATGGTGATGAGAAGATTTGTTGGGTGGTGATGGCTGATTGAGGACTTTGGATTTAGCTCCCAAAGTCTTCATTTGTTGCCATAGGATCAGCTCCATTGAATGCAAATATTGGGGAGGAGTTGAATGCATGTGATGGGGATAATTAAATGAGGTTGAGTAGAATCTTATGTGAAGGATGATCCACGAGGGATTTAATTGGGTTGGGTTGATTTTGGCCTGATCCCAAATGGGGTTGGGTCGGGTTTGATCAGCTCCCAATGAGCCATGACTTGGTTTCAAGAGATTTGGCTCAATTTGGATCATATAGGGTTAGGTTGACCAATTGGTCAAATTGGGTCAAACCAAGGCTTAGATTAGGTTCAAATGATAATTTGAAGTATTTTGGTATGATCAATTGATTTAATTTGGCTTAGGATTGATTTTGGTTCATTTGGAATCAAATGGGTCAAATGGGTCAAGTTGACCAATTTGAAAATAGACCAAATTGGCTTGGGTTATGGGTTGTCAGGTTTAGCTAATTGAAGATGAACGTAGCCTTTGGTTTGAATAAATTTGGATTTAATTTGAATTTTGGCTAATTTGACTCTTTAGGTCAAATTGTGCTAGGTTGGGTAAAGATGACCAATGGGTGAAATTAGGCTCAATTATGGCTTTAGATAAGTTCAATAATCAATTTGGAATGAACTTGAGCCATTGGTTGTAATCAATTTGGGTTAGATTGGGATTTGACCCATTTTGGCTTTCTAGGCCAATTTGGGTCAACTTGGTTAAATGGCCATTTGTATTTGATTTGGCTCAATTGAGAGTTTGGTCATGTTCAATCATTGATTATGAGTATATTTGGATCAATGGTTTCAATCAAGTTGGTATAAGATAGGTTTTGGCTAGTTTAAGTTTCATTTGGGCTAAAGGTTGACTTGGTCAAAAGACCAAATTGACTTGGTATGACCCAATTGATTGATCATGATCATAGGGTGATCAACAATCATGGTAAAAGGTTTTGGTTAGCTTGGTTCAATCCAATTTGGGTTGGATTGAAAGTTGGCTCAAATGGGTCCTTTAGGTCAGGGTCAAGTGGACCTAAGTTGGTCAATTGATTTGGTTTTGGCTTGATTTATGTTTAGTAGGACTTATATATGAGCCTAGGATTGAAATATAAATCCGAGTACAATCAATTTAGAGTTTAATAGGTTTTGGCTTAATCGAAAGTTTCAAATCAAAAGGGCTAAGATAGGCTTGAGTTGATTTGACTTTGGTTTGATGATTATAGGTTTCATTTATATTTGGATAGATGGTTGAAGGAATGATTGATTCAAGAGAAAATCAATTGGTTTTGACTTGATTTGGATGGAATTTGGCTAAGTCCAAAAAATTAGCGCAAAGGGCTTAGATTGGGTTTGGATTTGATTTTGGATATAGTTCTGGTCATTTGAATTTGAATTTTATTTATATTTGTGAGCATAAATGAATGAACAATTGATTTATAAAAAATTGATTAAGCTCGTATTGGTTTAAAGGCTAATTTGGTGAAGCATATGGAGGTGGGTCCATCTGGCTTAAATAGGATTTTGGTTCGGTTTGATTTAGTTTGATTTAGTTTTGATCATTTGGATATGAATTTCATTTATATTTGTGAATATAAATGAAGGAATAATTGATTTATAAAGAAATCAATTGAATTTGATTTGATTTAAAGGAGGTTTTGGCTAAGCTTATGAAGGTGGTTCATATGGCTTAGGAAGGGTCTTAGATTTGACTTTGATTTTGGGTTTAAATCATTTGGAGTTAAATTTGGAAATAGATTTGAAATTTGAATTTGAATTTGAGGTTTGGTTTGAGATTTTATTAGGTTTGATTTGAGAAGGTGTATATGGATTTGGTTTAAGCTATAGGGTAGGTGATTTCCTTAAGTCCTAAGGCATGGCTTAATCCTATGATCAACTCTTCTAAGTCTCTTTGCTTAGGTTAAGTGTTCACATAATCACTAGAAGTGTCTTATAACTAACTCTTAGTGTCTAGAAGAGTTTTAAGTCTAAGAAGAAGAGGTTGAGAGCTCACTCCAAGTGAGGTCAACCAATAGGTGTAATTATTGATAAGGCACACATGTATTGACCAAAAGATCAACAACATCCAGAAGATTACAAACACTAATGAAAATGATCTATATCTAGACCCGAGAGGTAGATAGAATCACGATCTTAGTGCAATATAGCTCTTTTTATGCCAAGAGCATGAGAGAGCTAGAAGGAATCCACAGGGAATTGAGTTCATGAACCTTCCGCTAGGGAAGCAGGTTCAAGTTATCCACTGAGCAATATGAATTTGAGTTTGATTGTGAATATGATTTGTTTAGGTGTATATTCACTGGGGATAAGGATTTGTAATCTGTCAGGGATCAAGATCAAATTGATTTTAATTTATTTTTATTTTAATTGATGTGGAGGCATATCCACTAGGGATATGTGCTCTACTAAGGATTGGGAATAAGAACCTTCCACTAGAGAAGCAGGTTCGGGTTATCCGATGGGGATAAGAATTTAACTGGATTTATTTGATTGGTTTGATTAGACTCCACTAGGGATATTGGTTTAATTGTTATGACTCCACTGAGAAGAAGGGTTCTAGATTGAGGGAATATTCGTCGGGGATGCACACTCGGTTAGATTTATTTGATTTAGATCTAAGCACCACACTAACTTGATATGCACCTCACTGGGGAGAAATTTGGTTTGTCTGAAATGTTTAATTTGACTCCACTAGGGAGGTTGGTATTGAACTTATTTTATTATGGACCATGTGTGTGATGGACCACAAAAGAAGGAGGCATAGGGGTCTTGGTCTATCTTAGATTTATAAGTCCAAAGGGGTAGTCCTCCTACCATAAGGTAGGACTATCTAACCTAAGGGGTTGCCTTTCAGTGTGCAATGATTACTCTAGGAAGAAGGCTTAACAAACTTACATATTCTAAAGCAGGGAAAAGCCGTTGGGGTAATCTATTGAATGAGCAACACATCGAACCCTACCTAAGGCAACTACTGAGTGAGTGCCATTGGGGATCTTACCTCAACTCAAGAGTAGTCCTGATGATTAATTTTATTTATATTGATTTGATTTGATTTGATTTGATTCAATTTAATTTGGTGTGTTATATTATAGACCTGTTGGCGTGCGATGGACCTATTGAGAAGGGGCTATGTCAGCCTTGACCTGTCTCAGATTTATGAATCCAAAGGGGTAGTCTACCAGCCACAAGGTAGGATTATCCTCTTTCGGTGTGCAATAGTTGTACTAGGGAGAAAGCATAGCAGACTTACATCTTTCAAATTTGGGATTGGTCGTTAGGGTGGTCTGTCAATGGCACAAAAAATCAAACCCTACCTAAGGCTGAGTGAGTGAGTGTCTGGGATCTTACCTCAACTCAAGAGTAATCATGATTAATTTGATTTATATTGATTTGATTTAATTTAGTGTGCTATGTTATGGACCCTGTTGGCGTACAATGGACCTACTAAGATGGGGTTGTGTCGGCCTTAACCTATCTTAGATTTACAAATCCAAAGGGGTAGTCTACCGGCCACAAGGTAGGACTATCCGACCTAAGGATTGCTTTTCAGTGTGTAACAGCTATACTAGGAAGAAAGCATAGCAGACTTACATTTTCCAAAGTAGGGATCAGCTGTTAGGGTGATCTATCGATGGAACAAATCACGACCTAGGAGACTATTTGAGTGAATCCTGTTGTGGACTCATATCGACTCAAGAATAGTCAAAATTAATTTAATTATAGATGGACTCTATTGGTGTACGATGGATCTACTAAGAAGGGGCTAATATCAGCCTAGACCTATCTTAGATTTACAAATCCAAAGGGATAGTCTACTGGCCATGAGGTAAAGCTAACCAACTTAAGGGGTGCCTTTTGGTGTGCAATAGTCAAGTCAGGAAGAAAGTTTGTAGACTTACAACTTCTTAAACAAAGAACCACTGGGGTGATCGGTTGATTGCACAATAAATCAAACTTGACCTAAGGCTGCCCATCGGTGTGCAACGGTCGTGCTGAAAAGAATGTGTAATAGACATATATCTTTCAAACTAAAAATGACCACCGGGGTGACCTGTTGGTGGCACAATGAGTCAAACCTGACCTAAGGACGACTATTGAGAGAGCGCCGACCCGGGGACTTATCTCAACTCAAAAGTAGTCAGGCGATTCATATAGGAAATTTTGCTAACATTGTCCTAAAGATAGGATGCCTACTTGGGAAAAGGTACCGCTGGGGATTTTGCTCCTAATCCACAAGTGAAGATATATATTTTATTTTATTTATATATTTACATGGACCATGTTGGTGTGCGAAACTTGAGAATGAGCTTATATAAGCATAGTCCTATCTCGACTTAGATCAAGGGAGAGTCACATATCCGCAAGACAAATTCTCCAACCATAGGGGTGGCTTCTAAGAAAGGGGGACTGTCCAATCCAAAAGTAACCCAGGTAGTGTCTAAATGGGATCGCTAAGGATGTGATCCAAATAAAAGTGCCCATAGGGGAAGTGCTTCTAGGGGTTTATCTAGGACCTTATAAAAGAAAGCCTATTGATATACGGTGGCCAACTATCGCTAAGATGATCGTATCATCTGTGATCTTTTATCTAAAAAAGCTTGTAGACTTACATTAGTGGTATCCACCGATGGGTCACCATCAACATGGCGATAGCCAACAAACCTAAGGTGCCCATCGACGATGATCAACTTGAGAAAAGGCTTGTAGACTTACATCTTCATAAAATGATCGAGATAGTCTATCGTCGTGGGATATACTATTTAACCTAGAATGTCAAGTAGGGAGTCTCGTGTAAGGACTAAGCCCAAGATTGAAGTAGTCAAAAGGAAAGGAGCCACTGGGGGAATTATCCAAAACCTCAAATATATTCGACCTAGTCAGTGCATGGTGGCTAGTTCAAGAAGAAAGCGTATAGGCTTATATCCTCTTAAACAAAACCAACATGGGGTAGTTTATCGGCTACGTAGTAAGGCCTACCAAACTAATAAGGTACTCATCAATTTGTAATGGTCAAGTTAGGAAGAAAGCATGTAGACTAACATCCGTCAGACAAGTGACCACTTGGGTGACACACTAGCAGGTAGCATGTCAGCCTGACCAAGAGCAGCTAATGAGTGAGTGCTATGGGAGCTTTCTTCCACATCAAAATAGGCGAGATAGATTATATATGTTTGTTTTATATGTAGTTGTGTGTAGTTTGTGTTGGTGTTGTGTTACTATGGATAAGATGCTGCTTGGGTTCCTTACACCAACCCTAAACACATCGTGGCAGATTCGCAAGAAAATATATTCCTCAACACGAAAGAGATAGAATTTGAGATGAAAGAAATTTTATTGATAATTGATTTGAAATAAAATTTATGGATAATATTTCTTTAGATAGAGCCCGTTGATTGGAAGCATAGGGCACTCTCGCTTATAATTTATAAACTGATAAGGTCCTCCTTGGTAGGCCTTTTCTATGGCAAAAGGGCTTTCCCAAGTGGGTTCAAACTTGCTTCCCATCTTTTGACGGGCAACAATTGGTCTTATTAGAACTAAAACAAGATCTCTTACTTGTTATGAGCTTGAATAATTTTAACTTTGTATAACATGAGGTTTTGGCATCCTCGAAGGTGTCTCCCCTCTAAACCTTCGAGCTCTTCTAACCGCAACTTAGTATTCTGCTTCATTGTAATCTTACTACCAACAGCTATCCTTAAAGATGGGAATTAGACTTCTAATGGTAGGATTTCTTCAGACCCATACATTAAGGATAATGGGGTAGATTGGGTTGGAGTTCTATATGTGGTATGATAAGCCCACAATGCTTCAATAACTGCTCATGCCACTATCATTTGTTATCATCGTGTATTTTCTTTAGTATTTGGATGAGAGTTTTGTTGAAAGCTTACGCTTGTCATTTTTCCTTGGGTAGTAGATGGTAGAATATCTCCAATCCATGCCATGTCTTCAGGAAAAGCAGTTGATTTTTGTGCTCTTGAATACTGTACCATTATCAGATATAATTTTTCTAGGCACCTCGAACCTATATACGATATGGTTCCTAAAAAATTGGAGCACCTGCTGAGCTATGACCTCTCTGAGTGGGATTGCCTTCGCCCACTTGGAAAAGTTGTCAGCTAGAATGAACAGATGACCCTTAGAATAAGGAGGATCAATTGGACCCACTATGTTAGTACCCCAACACTTAAATGGCCATGAGGCTAAGGTAAGATGCAGAATGTTGGGTTGTTGGTATAGGACCACACTGTGTACCTGGCATTGGCGCATCTCCTTCGTCTATGCACAGCGTGATTATCAAAGGCCAGTAGTATCCTAGTCTCTTAATCTTGGCTTTTATTTTTAGATCGGATTTATGCACTCCACATAAATCTGAGTGTACCTCAGTCATGATCCTATAAGCTTTGTGATTTTCCAAACAACATAATCACATATGATCGAAAGACCGCCAGTACAAGGTGCCATCCACGAGAATGTAGGAAAGGGCTCTTTATTTCATCTGATGTGCTAGTGACCTCTCTTGAGGTAGCCTATATTTAGATAATCCATGAATGGTTGCCTCTAATCTAGCTCCTCTTCCTTTTTGCCAACAACAACCTCCCCTTCAAGGGAGAATTTTTCAATGAGTTCAGCATCAATAAAGGTTAGGACTTCTCTATTGTGGACCTTTATTAGTACTCATCTTCATGCCAACTCTAGCAAGCTTGGCTAATGCATCCACTACTATGTTCTCTCCTTGAGGAATCTTATAGATGGTAACCTCTGGGATTTGGGCCAATAGCTCCATAGTGTACTTATGGTAGTGATGGAGCTTAAGCTTCTGAACCTTGTAAGACCCAGCTATTTGGCCGATAACTAATTGAGAATCCCTGAAGATATTGATACTCTGGATGCATAGTGTAATGGTTAGCTCCAGACCAGCAATCAGAGCTGCATATTTATCTTTGTTGTTGGTGCATGATTATGATAATCTCATCACATCACTTTGGATTTAGAGAACTATTCTTACCTACCTTCCAGATCTTGGTTCTTCTCTTTTTGCCTTCATCTATCTCCCAACATGCTAGTATCCCTAAGTTCATGATTTGTTTCATGGAGGTCATCACTGAATCGGAAGAAGTGTGTCTGAAATCGTTAGTGTCCATCCTTTCATAACGGAAAAGCGTTATGTCAAACTGTGATAATATCATGGACCATCATGCCAATCATCTAGAAAACATTAGCCATGTCATGAGAAATTATAGTGGATTGACTCTAGAGATCAAATTCATCTTTTGAGAAAGCATGTAGTGCCGTAGATTTTGGCATTCAAAGATTAAAGCTAGGCAGTGCTTTTGAATAGATGGGTAGTTTCCTCAATAGGGATTAGACGATGACTGAGATAGTAGAGAGCATTTTCTTTCCCGTCATCATTAGTTTGAGCCAATAAAGCACTGAAGGAGTCATCTAATGTTGTAGTGTAGAGGACCAATGATTTGCGAGATGGGCTTTGGCGGCGTCATCAGTCTTTGCTTGATGTTTTCAAAAGAATCGGCATTTATCATCCCACTTGAACTTGTGACAAGTTAGAATGACTTACATCTTCTTGATAAGTTGGATATGAAGCGTCTTAACCTACGGAATGATCTTAGTTGAGTTAAACTTTTAGGGGTGACATTTCTAAGATAGATCTTCTCTAGGTTGATTTTGTTCCTCAATGTCGGACAAAAAAATTTCTCAAGCAACTCAATGCACACTTGGAGATGGTCTTCCTTTTTCTTTTGACTACTATATTATCAACATAGCATTCAACATGATGATGAATTAGTTCATTGAAAATCTGAGTCATTGCCCATTGGTATGTAGCACCGATAATTTTAAGACCAAAAGGCATGACCTTATAACAATAGATTCTGATCGGGGTTCAAAAAGTAATGTTTCTTTCATCTTTGGGGTCCATCTTGATTTAGTTGTAGCCAGATGATCCATCTATGAAGGAGAATGCTACATGAGATGAGGCAATGCCCACCATCAATTCCGGTATAGGAAGTGAAAATTCATCTTTAGGATATGTCTTATTTAGATCCCTAAAATTGATGCATATTAAAATTTGAATATTCTTTTTCTTAACTGGGATGACACTAGCTAACTAGGTGAGATATTTTTCTTTCTTGATAAAGCCAACATCAATCAGTTTCTTGATTCTAAAAGTGACATGTTGTTCAATGTCTAATCATGCGTCTAGGAGCCTGCATGATAGGGTTAGCATTAGGATCTATTACTAGTTTGTGGACTGCTACATCAAGAGATAAATAGGGCATTCCATCATAACTCTATGTGACGCAATCCTTAAACTCAGCTAGTAGCCTAACTAAGTCATTGGTTTCTTCTTCATTCAACGAGCGATGTACATGCATGAATCTTCTATTAAGTTGATTTCTTTGAGTTCATCAATAGTTGATTTAATTTCTTCTTCAAACTTTGGTGGTGCATCTTTGACTTCAAATTCATTTGGGTCATCTGAAGTTTCTAAACACACCTCCTCGTACGAGTTATCATGATTTGAAAAGAACCTATCATATTCTAAATGATTGGTGCTGACTAGGCAATGATCATCTTCATCAACTAGACCCACTATACTGAATCCTAGTTCTGGTCTTGATTGAGAGTTTATGCTTTGGTTGTCCCATAGCCTTTCAAAATAATCTAACCTATGTTTAGACAAAGTATGTAAGATTAATCCCTTCTTTGCTAAATTAAGAACACAAGGCGAGTACCAATCGAAAGGCAATTATATTAAATCTTTATATGAATCATCCTCAAGTTCTACATCAGCCTCTTGACTTGAGGATGATGCTTCCAAAAAGAACCTCTAAATCTTCCCATATATGGATGACTTAGGGGCTTCCTTAACTACCAAACCCTCAACTCCTCGAGAGGAAAGTGGGGTTAGAGCTAAGGTTCCCAACCGACTCATGGTCGTTTCATATGTAGACATGGATACACTTATGCTTTGCTTTGGAGGCTGGTCTTCATCACTGTCACACTCTAACGTCACATTGAAAGGGATCTGCTGTTAAGAAGAGCTGGCTGGTGTGCCAATAGGAAAATTTTCCAACTTGAGGGCTCCCTCTGAACTGTCCTCCACATCTTCCTAGTGGAGGTGGGCATCTACCCATGTGTTCAAATGGAGTAACAATGTATGTGGAATATAATATCTATATATTCCCAGTCCATGCCTCTTTTTATTTTTTTTTCTATTTATTTTTTCTTTTTATTTTCTATTTCATTTTCTTTTTATTTTCTTTCTTTTTGTCCCTCTTGGGGATCTTGATTAGATTCATGTTGACCTCATTTTTAGAATGAGATCTCAACACCTCCATCTTAGGCTTAAGACTTCTCTTAGAATTTAAGAGTTCCTTAGTCTTAGGACACATCTAGTGATTGAAGTGGATACTCCAACCTAGCCCAGAAGACTTAGAAGAATTAGTTAGGAATATGTCATGGCTTAGGGGTGTTAGGAAATTTGCTACCCTTTAGCTTAAACCCTTCCTCACTTTCCTCCTTTAAGTCAAACTCCAAATCAATTCTTTTTTATTTTCTTCAAACTCAATCCCATGATTCAATTCCATGATTGAAATCTATGAAACCCACCAAAATCCATCAAAATCATAAGTTCAAATTTTCTAAGTCCTTAACCCTTTCTTAAGGTCTTAACCAAAACTATGATTCAAACTTATTCAAATCTTTGAGATTTTCTCATGATTAATTTATATTCCCATTTATATTAATTTATAAATGAAATATAAATTCAAACCCATCAAATCAAATTCAAAAATTCCAAATCAATTCATGAAAATTCTCTTAAGTCCCTTTAATTTTCCATTAAAGGACTTAGCCAAAATGAACTCTAGACCTTGATCAAATCACTTCAAACCCTTGAGATTTTCTCATGATCCATTTATATTCTCATTTATATTCATTTATAAATGAAATATAAATTCAAACCCATCAAATCAAATTCAAAATTCCAAATCAATTCATGAAAATTCTCTTAAGTCCCTTAATTTTCCATTAAAGGACTTAGCCAAAATGAACTCTAAACCTTGATAAAATCACTTCAAACCCTTGGGATTTTCTCAAAACTTATTTATATTCTCATATATAAATGGAATATAAATATAAATCAATCAAATCAAATCCAAAATTAAATTTCAAATTTAAAATCCTTGAAATTCTTAAATCCCTTAATTTTTTTTATTAATGGATTTAACCTAAACTTTGATCAAACTATTTCAAACTCATGAAATTTTCTCAAAAATTATTTATATTCTTATATATAAATGAAATATAAATATGAATCAATCAAATCCAAAAATTAAATTCTAAATTTAAAATCCTTGAAATTCCCTTAAATCCCTTAATTTTCCATTAATGAATTTAACCTAAACTTTGATCAAACCATTTCAAACTCATGAGATTTTCTCAAAATCAATTTATATTCTCATTTATATTCTCATATATAAATGAAATATAAATATAAATCAATCAAATCCAATCCAAAAATAATAATAATACATTTCAAAATTAAAAATTCCCTTTAATCCTTTAAATTCCCTTTAATGGATTTATCGCAAATCATGATTAAACTCTTTCAAACTCTTGAAATTTTCTCATAATCAGTTTATATCTTCATTTATTTTCACATATATAAATGAAATATAAATTCAAACAATCAAAACCTACTCCAAAAATCAAATTCAAATCAATTCAAAAATCAATCTAAGCCTTTCAAGCCAACATCTTGAACTTTGCCAAATCAATTCAAATCAAGCCAAACTCTTGATTTTCTCTCATGATTCAATCTATCCCACAATCATGAGCTCATATATAAATCTAAACTCCAATCCTCCAATCAAAGCGCAAATCAAAAATCAAACCCAAAACTCTTTCATATTCTTCCTTTGAATATGAAATTTTCAAATAGATCAAAATCCATTTGACTTCAAACTTCAAATCATAAGTTAATATACAAGATCAATCAACTTCAAATCAAGCTTTGACCAAGCCATTTGACCCAAACTCACTTGGAGCGTGGCCTAAAGTATCCTTATGAGCCAACTTTTGTTCCTAACCAAATTGGATTTAACCAAACTCATATTTGCCTCTCATGATCAACAATCATCATGGGATGATCAATCAAATTGGGTCAAACCAAGTCAAACCAGGTTGACCAAATCAACACTTAACTAAAATGAAACCTTACATAGCCAAAATCTACCATAGGACAAATTGATTGAAACCATTGATCTAATTTCACTCATGACCTATGTTTGAATTTGACTAAGCTAACATTTGAGCCTAACCTAGTACAATTGGCCCACTTGACCCAAGTTGACCCATTTTGACATAAAGGCAAAAATGTGTCAAAACTTGATCTAAGCCAATTTGATTGAAACTAATGGGTCAAGTCCATTCCAAATCACTTGTGAAACTTGAACAAAGCCTCAATTGGCCAACTAGACCCAACCTAGCCCAATTGACCTTAGACCCAACATGACCTAAAGGGGTCATGTTGAGCCAAAATTGAACTTAACCCAAATTGATTAGAAACAAAGATACCAATCAACTCCTAACCCTAACCTAAACCTACCCTTGACCTCAAATAGGTCAAATGGGTCAAATGGACTTGACCCATTTGACCTAAATGAGTCATATGAGTTAAACCAAATATATACCAAATTGAACCAAACCAACGGGACCAAAATATTTCAAATGGTCATATGAACTTGACCCAATCATTGGTTTGACCCAATTTGACCAATTAGTCAACTTAAGTTGACCCATTTTGACCTAAATGGGTCAACATGAGCCAAACCCTATCAAATGGATCCCAAATCCATTGAAACTTGGCCAAACCTATTTTCTCAATATACCAAACATTCCCAAATTGGAAAATAACAAAATAACCATTTTACCCCTAGGCCATAGAACAAATTTTGGCCTAGCCCATGGGTATTTTTGTCATACACTCTTCAAAATCACTTGAGGCTTTCCTAAAAGCTCAAGGGGACTTAGTGATGTGTGGTGCACCCAACCCAATGGGTTTAGGTCAACCCATTTGAGCCATGGACCAAACTTGACCCTATGGCTTGAAATTGAAATTTCAAAATCCCCCTATGCTCAATTCAAGCACAGTTATCATTCCACTCCTCTGGCCAAACTGACCATGTGCAATGATCTAACAACAAAAATAGCTCACTCCATATGATCAGTTTGATCAAAATGGCAACTAATGGGTCGACCGATTGCCAGAGATATACTCCTTCTATTTTCACACACTCACACTCGATTGGAGTCTAGAAACCCTTAGCAATCATCAGAGAGCTTTCCCAAGGTCTCTAGAGAAGATTTGAATGGCTCATTCTTCGATTTTGCATAGTGCAAAATAGGGGAGTTGGAGTGATTAGCCAATTTCATCTACACTTGATCTCATCCAAATTCCTTCTACACACTTCATCTAAGGGCCAATTCGAACTTGCCCAAGAATCCATTTGAGTTCCTAGGAGAGCCTTAATTGGATCAAAGCCGCATGGATCTTGAAGAGGAGTTGGTCTAGCCATCAATCCACTCAACCCCAAGGCCTAGGAACTGCAATAGGGCTTCATCTCCACCAGACGAAGCTACCTCATCGATCTCAAGTGCCGGTGATCACCTCTGGCGAGGTATGTGATTTTTTGACCACTTAGATTAGGAGGTGTTGAGCCTTTGTGAAAGAAATTTTTATTGCATGTGAAATCTGCCTTTAGATTGGCCGCTCTATTCCTCTAGATGGTGTGGGTTGAGTCTTGAATGATTCTATGCTAGATCAGGGTCAGATCTCCCCTTGATCATGGACAACCTCCATTAATCCTCAGGGAAAAACTTGAGTCATCTCAGCCATCCATCCATGCATTTTAGATGGAATGCTGAGATTATTAGGCATGTTTTATAAATCCTTTATCCGATTTAAACCGTGGATGTATCCCATCATCAGATCTTTGATCGCGATATTAGCCGTGTGCCACGCCTTTGTGAGGGGACAACATAAGTTCTCCCTCGCGTGATCATGTAAAGCGACCGGTGCCATACATCGTCGCGTGAGCGATAAGGGATTAGTTAGGTTTTAATTAATTCTAATTTAATTAATTCAAAAATTCAAGAAAACATAAATCCTTCAATAAAATTTAGAAAAATAAAAAAAAATCTTATGGATAGATAATTTCATCTAAAATATTTAAAAATTATTTTCAATGGATTTTGAATTGCCCTTTTCTCTAAATTTGGGTTTCTTTAAGAATTTTAATTAGCTAATTATTCTCTAATTAAGTCACCAATTGATCACAAATTTCTAAGATTCATTTTAGGGGATGACCTATACCTCCCCTAATTTTCTTGAGATTTACTAAGGCCTTAATTGGGAAAATTACTATTTCATTCTCTAATTACCCCTTTCATGTAATTAAGGGTAATTAAGGTGTAATTAGTAGATTTTCCCTATGATTAAGTTTAATTAAGGTCAGATCCAATGAGTAGAGGTTTTATGGAATAATTTTGGGGCATTTCCACTAAGTTATTTCCTAAATCCCCTTTTCTCTCCATTATCCCTTAATTAAGGGTTAACTCATTAATTACCCCTTTAAATAATTTTAAAAATTCTAAAAGTTTAGAACTTAATCAATTTACCTTGGTAGATGCTTGGGTGTTTAATAGCCTAAGTCTAATTAATAAAATTAAAACTCCTTTCATGTGATGGGGTGTTTTAAAAGTACTTATGCTAAACCCCTTAGCTTAATTAACTTTTAATTGTCAGCCAAATTGCATTAAACCTTTTCATTATTAGGTGAATTACAAATTTAAATTTCTTATGGGTTTTATGTCATCTCATTGGCTCATAATTACTTAGTTAATTTTTCTAAGGTGGTGTAGGTAAGGGTTAATTAAGCCACTCAATTCATACCTTAGCCTAATCAATACTTAAAATGGATTTAATTATCTAAAGATTAAACAAAAATACAAAACACATGTGAGAATGGGTTAGAAATAACAAACTAATCTCACCTTTTCAAAAATAAATCAAACTTCAAACTAAACAAAATCATTTTGAAATTCACTTTGATTTATTCTAAATTTTCTTATTCCTTAAGAATGTCTTTAAGATTTAAGTAAAGTGAGTTTGTTTACATGATTGCATTGCTTTAGATCTTTCCCAACATGTTAAGTTGTATGTCATGTGATTCATGCATTCATAAGTTCATGTTTCAAATTCTAAATTGAAAATTATTTACTTTATGTCAAATGTGCATGTGTTGACTAAAGTAAAATATGAGTGGCTATTATCACTACTAAATCCAAAATATTTTCAAAAATTATAAATGAAACATAAAATATGAAAGTGTGCTATTCTTATACTTTAATTATAAGCTTGCATGTGATAGCTTATAAAATAATGTTTAGTGTAGCCTTTCCTTCCTTTCTTATGTTAGCATAGTTTTGAATAGGAGTTGGTAAGATGTAGGGTTCATTTGAAAAGAACCCAACACCTACTTAATTCTATACCCCATTCGTCCCTGTGCTATCATCTAAGAAGGATTGCCTACACTTGCATGAATAAATTGCATAAACAAAACAAATCCATTAAATAACTTTTCATCTTCCCTTTCCATTTCATTTCTTTTATATGCATGTTTGTATTTAAAGAAAGTGGTATATTAGTCTGGACAACCTCAAGGTTGCAAGGCTTTATGTAGCCCTAAGTAGGTCATATACCTTACACCTCTACTTAACAATGGCACTGTACTCACTTATGCCTTTCTTACTTTCATGCATGTATGTGAAATTTTGATTAGGAATACCTTTTCTACTTAAGAAAATCATTCATGTTTAACTTCTAAATTTTCTTAAATGGATTACTTAGCATGCATCATAAAGTGTGTTAACTACTCTCATTTGCATGTATAGACATGCTTAGGGTCCATCCATATGCATGTTATATTTGTTAGGAAAGAATTGAAGTAATGTGTGTTATGTGAATTTTGATTCATTTTATTTAATCTTAAAATACCTTTCTTTTTGAATAGGTTGATTTAGAGTTTATCTAAACTTAGGATTGATTAAAAGATGTAATCAAAACATTCACTTGAATGAAATTAAAATGTGAACTTACCATAGAAATTTCTTAAGGATTAGGGAAGGAATGAGAAGCCCTCTTCTCTTTGCCTCTCTTCATAACTTAGTAATTAATTGTAGGTTTCACTCAAACCAAATTAAAACATGAAATAAAAATAATCCAAAACACTTAAATAATTTAAATGAAACCCTCCTCTAAGTTGAACATGTCCTTCACACTTAGAAAACTTGAACCTAAAGTCCTAAGCTAAGCATACCACACAAACCTTCAAAGCACACACATTAGCCTAAGTCACCACTTCTAGCTTTAGTTTAGGTCAGTGCATGGTTTGATATTTTATTTTATGATCTATGTTTTAGACTGGATGTTAGGGTGTATGCTTGTAGAATGAATGGTAGGACATGCTTAGTCTAACTATTATTTTTCGTAGGGGACTATGCTTAAGGGGCACTATCATAAATAAAAACATAACTACTTCTTAGTTGCAGGTGCTTATACCCCTTTGCATAATCCATAGGTCAGGTGGACATAGTCACCCATGTGTGGGGTGATAAGTCCAATATACATGCTTGGGATTTGTGTGGTGTGATTTAACTAACCTTTATTTTATAGGTGTTCATTAGATTTATACTTTTCCTTTTCATGTAAAAAATTTGTATAAATAGAATTTTGAAATGAATTATTATGGGGATTAAGATGATCATTGGTCATAAGATCCTATCTTATGCACCATGTGAAGCCTTGGAGCATCCACCATCCAACCTACCAAAGGAGGAACCAAAAGAAGAAAGAAGAAAAGAAAAGAAGAAAGAAAGAAGAATAAAGAATAAAGCTTGAAGACCCCCATAACAATGAATTACTTTGCTTAATTGTAATATTCATTTGTAATCTGGGTTGTATAAGGGTAGAGCTTGACTACCCACATTTGATATTTTTGGATTTGTGCAGTGGTTCCAGACCACAAATGACCATTTTGCGATTAACTTTATAAATTGATTGATGATTTGTTTAGCTTTTGTATTAAGTGGCATGCTTTTCTAGTTTCTTCCTGCTTTATGTATGGCCTGGATGTGAATTAGACTCTTTAGAAAAAAAATAAATCTTTTACCCAACTTAATAACTTGAAATAAAATTAAATAACTCATAACCTCACCTAAAGCTTAGGATTAAATCAAGATAAAAGATTTAGCAACCCCTTAGCAGGATGAACATTTATTTATAATATCATGCACAAATGCATCTTATTTTACTCTTGATTGGAGTGCTTCCACCTTTGCCAGAACTTAGCTTGACCTTTGAGGACTATGGTGGAAACTCACCTCCTAAACTTCTTACTTGATTTTGGCCAATAATTTGATTTCTCATGCATTAGTCATAAAAAATCCTCTTAGCATGAGTCAAAATAATTATCCAAAAATAATAATAAAATTAAATTGAAATGTATTAGATTTAGGTCATTTGAAGCATGTCCCTTTACATGATCTAGTCTCTTTAGGGAGTGAGTTTAAGGACTTAGTCTCTTTCTAAATAAAAATAACCTAGCTATCTTGCATATGCATAAAGACTTGCCTACATGTATTTAAAATCATAGGAGGAGTTAGTTGGCAGCCACCCCCAAGCAGTTGTAAGTCCAAGCTGTCGGGTGGTTTGTCATCTCTTGTGGAGACAAACTAATTACCCATTTTTTCCTTTGATTTAGGTTGTGCTTCCGGCCTTCGTCGAAGCTCCCTAGATTTAGGTTCTGAGGTTACTTTTCCCCTTTGTGGGCCATAAGCATAACTGCTCACCTCTTAGGCATTTTTTTAATCTTGTGTTAAGGAATCTTAAGTTCTAAAATTCTAATAAAAAATACAACTCAAACAAACTAAATAAATTACATTACTAGAAGAGAGTGACAGAGGTTCAGCTGTTAGTCGGTTGCTTCTACTTTGGTCAATTTTCTAGCTAGTGCACTACACCATCTTGATAGTCTTCTCCACGGACTAGCCATCACGAGGCCTCACGTACAGAGTCGATGGAGTCTCCACCTCACCATTCTACCCCACGTCTGCCATCTTTAGTGCAGGTTTCAACATCACCCATTCTATCCAAGGCCATGAAGGCCGCATCCAAGGAAAAATGTACCCCATTAGTGATTCGGCTATGGCCAAGGGATCCTACTCCTCCAACACCACCCATTGTGGTAGGGCCGAGCTCTCCTGTTCGACCTTCTACCCCAGTAGTGGCATGGAAGGAGTGGCAACCCCAAAGCATTGTGGTCATTCCTTCACCAACTCGACCCCTATAGCCAGATGAAGAGATTGTGATAGCTATCATGGATATTCTAGATGACAGTTCAGTTACAGCAGTAGTAGAGGATCATCTCAGGATTATTACCCCTATTACAACCAATATCAGTTAGGAGTATCATTCATCTAATGAGTACAGTCTACAAAATATTGACTCCTAGTTCCAGATGAGGTCTGATGCCTCTCAGTTCACGATAGTGATCACATCGATCAGCCCAAGATTTTTGTACCTACTAAGTTAGATTGATCCATTGATGAGATAGTTGCACAACATTTTATGGAGAAAAAGGAGATCTTAGGGTATGCATGGTCTGATGAAGAAAGAGTTAGCTTTGATCCCAAATGAAGATGACTTGATAGGGGATTCAGCTTGCATATGCATGGTCGATACTAGAGGTTCTCTTCTTAGGGAGCAGCAGGTCACGGAAGATGATGAGGTTGATCAAGGAGACACTGTAGAATAAGCCCATAACCTCTGATTGTAGTTAAGGCAGAAAGACGAACATATTGATTAGATGACACAACAGTTGCAAGACTTGTTGGCAGCAGTGTCAGTGCTTCAGAACCAAGCCCTTCCAGTTCATCGTAGCATAGTCGATGTTAGTCAGCCTGAACTAGTGCATGTTTTAGACCTAGTTAAGACTCTACCTCTCGTTGAGCAAGGTAGCACTAGTCTGTATAAGAAGGTAGTGGAAAGTGCCTCCATACATGAAAAATATCTAAAATCCATGATTAAGTAGTAGATGAAGGAAGCCTTGGCTCAAGCCTGGGGTGGATCATTAGTTCCAAAGGGTAGACCCTACCAATAGGAATTCGATGCCATCCAGTATCCCAAGGGTTTCATGCCTCCTTCCTTCAAGAGCTTCAATGGCAGTGGAAATCTGAGGTAGCATATAGCTCACTTCAGGGCTAATTATTGCAACACAGGTGGCAGCAATGCTTTACTCTTTACACTCTTTGTCAGTAGCCTAACGAGTATCACTTTTGATTGGTATGATGAAATGTCCAACGGTAAAATATTTCGAGCTAGAGCAACTCTTCATCAAGAGATTTGCTGGAGCTCAGTAATGGGTTATTGTAGGTGATCTCATTATAGCCCAACAACACTCGAGTGAGTCACTTGTTGATTATATTCTCCCATGGCGTTACCTGAGTATGAAGTGTGAACCATAGCTATCTGAACAACATGCTATTATGATTCTCTTGAAGAATATCCATGTCTCGGTCACCTTCATGCTAAAAGGCTTCACCATAAAGATATTTGAGAAGCTAATCAACAAAGCAGCTAGTCTACATGGAGAGGAAAAATAGTTGCCTTATCCAGATCAGTTGCCAAAGTGGAAATCCCAGAAGGTTTATGAGAAAAATCCTAGAGCAGTAGCAGCGGTTGATAAGGTGAAGTAGCCAGCTAGAGATCAGTCCAAGAGACCATGACCTTAGTAGCCTCCACCTCCTTTGCCACCACCGGGTGTGGCCACCTCCACCTCAGGTCCGGCATAACCATCCCGACCATATCCCAGGTGACATGCATATCCATTGTCAGGTAGCTATGGTCCACTTACTCTATTAGATAAGTTAAATAAACCTTATTTTTTAAAGAGAGAGGTAATCAAGAAAATCTTTAAGAATCTCTTAAATAAACTTGATTTTCAGCTACCCGAGCCTAGGAGACTAGAGGAAGTAAGCCAAAGTTATGATCCAAACTTTTGCCCTTACCACCGTATGCTAGGCCACATTTTGGAGGATTGCTTTACATTCAGGGATTTCCTTGAACATAGTTTCAAGATTGGTGCTGTCGTTATCCCAAAGGAATACCTTGTGGAATAACCTTCCATTAGGGTAATCCTTGGGGATACAAGCGATCCTACCAAAATAAAAAAAAAGGTTGAGACATTTCTTTGTCTAAAACCTTTAAGAAAATAATTCAGAAGATTAAGAAGCTTTCCTTGCAGGTGCCTGAGTCAGCTCAAACCTCCAACACCAAGGAAGGTTTGCAAGTTTCCAACTCTAGGAAGTGGGAGCTCGTGCGGCAATAAGTAGCATGTGTTCCAGATAGCCCCTTAGCACACTAATGTCCAACCTCCAACCTTCAATTGTAGCTTCCACACCAACAACTTCTTCCTTTTCATCTAGTTCTTCTATTTCATTCTCTTGTAGAACTCTTGTATAAGTGGGTAAGGGCATCAAATCCCTTACTCCATTCACTCTACTTGACTTCTACTTTGTACCTCCAAAAATTTTTAAGAAATTGAAGAATAAAGCTGATTTGCATTACATATGTGTCTCTTCTGATGAGTTATCTTCTTTTATTCCTAATGATAAATCTTAAAGTCTATTTAACTATAATAATTCTTCTTCCTCTTTTCTTGAGTTGGATCTTTGAACTCATACTATGGGTTCGCCTCTTGAGATAGACTTGAAATCATCGATTGAGAGTCCCATGGGAGAAGGTAGGTGAGCTGAGAAGTGCAGTAGAACTTTCCACCATTTTAGCTTTAGAGATTGAAGTCAACCTCCATAGTGGCCCACCTCCTAGGGCGCACCTCTAGATAGAGGGAAACAAGTCATTGGTATGCTTGAGAATCCCATCCATAGGATGCTCCACCCTTGGATATGCTTATGGAAGACTACAAAGGTGGACTATCCTTTCTCATCTAAGAAAGTTGCCATCTAAGTTAAGCATATATGATGCCCTTGTCTTATCCAAAGAGATGAGGGAGTCACTAATCAAAGCCCTCCTTGATCTTGAAATATGCTTAGCTTAGTCACATAGGTGAGGAAGCACACTATGAAAAGAAGCCCAAGGGATCACCTTTGATGAAGACCTTCTTGGGGACTTACAGAACACCATCCCTATATTACAAACATGGATAGGTTCAAACTTGCTAGGGTTCTAATGGATTTAGGTGCATCAGTAAACATTATGAGTCTAAAGACCCTTGCCTATTTGAAGATCGACATCTCTACTCTTCGAGTAGATAGGTTGATGTTGAAAGAATTCAATGATCAAGGGGAGCGGGCTTTAGGTTCTATAGTGTTGCTGTTGGAGATCAGTGACTAGAAGACTGAAGCCAAGTTCTACATTGTTGATTCGAATACTTCATTCACTGCTTTTCTTGGTAGGCCTTGGATACATCAGAATAAAATCTTTCCATGCTCCCTTCATCAGTGCATCAAGTTCATAAAAGATGGAATTGAGTATTATGTCTGGGGATGAAAAGCCATTCTCGCTTAGAGGTTGAGATCTATGAGGATGCTATTATCTTCCTCAAAACACCCTTTCTTATGAACTTGGACAAAATTCAAATGCAAATGCAAAAATAAAAGAAAATGAAGTAAAAGAAAAGATAAAAGAAAATGAAAAGAAAAATAAAACTCCAAGTGAGCAAGAAAGGGGAATTGATGAAGAAGTGGATCCGCATATCACATTCCACCCACAGTTCATTTCATTATGTGGACATGTGGGTAAGATGGATCAACCTCCACCAGGTAGAGGCAGAGGCAGAAACAAAGGTAATTCCATAGGTAGGATACTGTTGGCCTTGACCAAGTGTGTTCAGTTCATGGAGTACCTCTACTATTCACATAAACTTGGAATCCAGCTCAGAGGAGGAGTCTAATGTTATTAGTATACCAGCCAACCCCTCTCAACGGGTTCCATTGGAGGTGACTTTTGATCCAGCTAGAGATGAAGACCGGGCCTCCAAGCAAAGAAAAGTATTCGAATCTAGTTTATGTGAAACTATCAGGCAGTAGTTGGGAACCTTAGCTCTTACCTCACTTACATCTTAGAAAGTTGAAGGTTTAATAGTTAAGGAAGTCCCTAAGTCTTCTAGTGACATGAAATAGAAAAGGTTCTTTTTGGGTTCATCATCCACAAGTCCAGAGTTGGATGTAGGACTTGAGGAAGATACTTTTAAAGAATTAATAGAATTATCTTTTGAATTTTTCTCACCTTGTGTTCAAAGTATTATACAGAAAGGTTTAGTTCCTCACACTTGGTCCAAGTATAGGTTAGAATATTTTGAAAAATTATGGAATAATATAGGTAGAGAAGCATTAATCAAGAGCAGGACTAGGATTCAGTATAGTGGGTTCGATTGATGGAGAAGATTATTTCTAGTTGTTACCGCCATTTGGAATTTGATAGGTTCTTCTCACACATCCCCAACTCTTATGAGAATGTGTGTTTAGAAACTTCAGATGATCCAGATGATCTCCAAGTCAAAGAGGCACTGCCAGAGTTTGAGGAGGAGATTCATTCAATAATTGACAAGCTAAAAGAAATCAATCTTAGGAAGAGAAAAAATCCTTGGACATATATCGGTTGTTGAATGAAGAAGAAACCAATGACTTAGTTAGGCTATTGACTAAGTTTAAAGACTACTGCATGGAGTTATGAAGAAATTCTGATTATCTTCGATGTTGTAGTCCACAAGCTAGTAATAGACCCTAACGTTATCCCTATTAAGAAAGCTCCTAGACACAGGCGATTAGAAATTGAACAATAGGTCATTTCTAAAGTCAAGAAACTGATCGATGCTAGTTTCATCAGGGGAGAAAAATATCCTACCTAGTTATCTAGTGTCATCCCAGTTAAGAATAAGAATGGTTAGATTTGCATTTGAGTCAATTTTAGGACTTAAACAAGCCATGCCCTAAGGATGAGTTTCCTCTTCCTATTCTAGAATTAATGGTGGACATTGCCTCATCTCATAAAGTTTTCTCTTTCATGGATGGATCATCTGGCTATAACAAAATCAAGATGTCTTGTGAAGATGAAAGAAACACTGCCTTTCAAACCCCAATCAAAATCTTCTATTATAGGGTCATGCCTTTCAGCCTTAAAAATGCTAGTGCTACATACCAACGGGAAATAACTCAGATCTTCAATGAACTCATCCATCATCAAGTTGAGTGCTACATTGATGATCTAGTTGCCAAGAGCTTAGAAAAGGAAGACCATATCTTTGACTTGAGAGTAATTTTTGAATGGTTAAGAAAATATAACATCAAGATGAATCCCAAAAGTATTGCAGTCACTTGGAAATTTCTTGGGTTTGTTGTTTGACACTAGGGAATAGAAATAGATCAGATCAAAGATATCTTAGAAATTCTACCTCCTAAGAGTTTAACTCAACTCAGATCCTTTCAAGGATGGCTGGCATATCTAAGAAGCTTTATCTCAAATGTATCAGGGAGATGCAAACCCTTATTCGCACTTGTCAGAAAGGATGCCAAGTTCAAGTGGGATGACCGTCTAGCATGCATTCAAGACATTAAAGAATACTTGGTGAAGCTATTTCTCACAACCCCATCCGCCTATTAATCCTTTTGCCGCTGCATTGGACAACTCTCTCTCCCCTCTATTGGCCCAAGCCAATGATGAGGGAAAGGAAAGCACTCTCTACTACCTCAACCATCATCGATGTTGAAGAAACTATCCACCTGAGAAACATTATCTAGCTTTAATCTTTGCATCTCAAGCTATGACATGCTTTCTCATAAGGTGAACGATCTCTCAACCAATCCACTACAATTCTCATGAGCCAACACTTTTGAGATGTTTGGCTCATTGGTCCATGATACTCTCATAGTTTGATATCACATTTGTACCTTCATGGGGTAAAGGATAAGCACTAATGGATTTCTTAGTAGCACCCACTTCTGATTCTCTAGTGATGATCTCCCCGATGAACAAATCATGAACTTAGGGGAGGCCGTCAACCACCGATAGGAGATGTATTTGATGTTGCAACTTTTTTTCTGAAAAGGGAAGCACCATGATGTATTCTCCCAAAAAAGGCAGGGGTAGGAATAGTTCTCCTAAATCCAGACCACAATGTGATGAGATTCTCATTCTATCTTTCTGACCCCTGCACCAATAATGAAGCTGAGTATGAGGCTTTGATTGCCGGTCTGGAGTTAGCCATCACTATCAACGTCAAGAGCATCAACATCTTTGGGGATTGTCAATTGGTCATCAACCAGATTGTCAAGTCTTGCCAGGTCCTCAAGCCCAAGCTTCGTCATTACTGCGAGTATACCATGAAGCTATTGGCCTAGATTCCTAAAGTCACCATCTACAAGGTTCCCTGAGAGAGAATGCAGTAGCAGATGCCTTGGCTAAACTTGCCAAAGAGTTGGCATGTCTGGAAGATGAGTCCAATTCAATAAGGGTCCAAAATGGATAAGTCTTATCTCTTATTGATTCGAAACTCATCAAGAGACTTTCTCTTGAAGGGGAGGTTGTCATTGCCAAAATAGATAAGGAGCTGGATTGGAGGCAACCGTTCATAGATTACTTGAACACCGATAAACTACCTCAAGAGAAATCTTAAGCTCATATGAAATAGAGAGCTCTTTCCTACGCTCTTGTTGATGGCACCTTGTACCACCGATCCTTTGACCAAATGTGATTATGTTATTTTGACAAACACGAAGCCCGCGGTATTATAACTAAGATACATTCAGGTCTATATAGAGCTCATCAATCCAGTCCGAAGATGAAGTCAAAGATCAAAAGAATTAGATATTACGGCCTTTATGATCACAGATTGCATGGACGTAGATAGGAGATGCCATCAGTGTCAGGTGCACGGTGTGGTCCTCCACCAACCACCCAATATTCTACACCCTACTTTGGCTTCATGGCCATTTGAGTGTTGGGGTACCGACATTGTAGGTCTGATCGATCCTCCTTCTTCTAAGGGACATCAATTCGTCTTAACTGCTACCGACTACTTTTCCAAGTGGGCGGAAGCCATCCCACTCAGAGAGGTCACATATCACCATGTGCTTCAATTTTTTAGGAACCATATCATATATAGGTTCGGGGTGCCTCGATGAATTATATCCGATAATGGTACTTCATTCAAAAGCATGAAGATCAATAGCTTTGCTAGAATGCATGGTATAGATTGGCGATACTCCACCATTTACTACCCTAGAGCTAACAATTTAGCAGAAGCATTCAACAAAACTCTCATCCAAATATTGAAGAAGACTCTTGATGACAATAAATGATAGTGGAATGAGCAGTTGGTTGAAGCCTTGTGGTCCTATCGCACCACATATCAAACTCCAACTCAGTCTACCCTATTTTCTTTAGTATATGGGTCTGAAGCCATTCTTCCTTTAGAAGTTCAACTCTCTTCACTAAGGATAGCATTGGGTAACAAGATCACTAAAGAGTAGAATGTAAAGTTGCGGTCAAAAGAGCTCAATGGTTTGGAGGAAGTTTCCTACGAGCGTGCCAAAATCTCGAGTTGTACAAGGCCAAAATGATTCAAGCTCATAAGAAGCTGGTCAACCCTAGGTCTTTCCGAGTAGGAGAACTTGTGTTAGTCCTAAGGAGACTAATTGTTGCCCATTGAAAGATGGGAGAAAAGTTTGAACCCACTTGGGAAGGCCCCTATGTCATAGAGAAGGCCTACCAAGGAGGATCTTATCATCATATTGATTGTAAAGGGGAACACCCGATGCTTCAAATTAATGGGCTCTGTCTAAAAAAATATTACCCATGAAACAAAACTTATTTGAAAACATTCATTAATAAAAAAGAATAAAATTTGATTCCATTCATCAAATCTTATCTTCTTTCGAAGTATTGTTTGCTTGTCTTGTGAATCCACCGTGACGTGTTTAGGGTAGGTGTAAGAGTCCCCCAATGACATCCTATCCCTTTTTCGCAACATAAACATAATCTCTTGATAATTTTAGAATAGTTATAAGAGAACTCAGGAGGTATCCTATTTCAATTAGCTTAACTAAGTTAGGTGTTAGAGAACCCAAGCGACATCCTTTCTTTGTGGGAATTCTTGTTGTCATGCATGGCATCATTTCAATATTCCCCAACATGTTTTAAGGTAGGTGTGAGAGTCCCCCAGAGGTATTCTATTTCTTTTAACACATACACAATAATAAATACAAATCTTTTATCTCAAGGTATTTTGATGTGGGAGCAAGCCCCCTATGACACTCACTCATTAGCTGCTCTAGGTCAGGTCTACATACTACCTCGCTAGTATGTCATCGCAGTGATCACTTGCTAGAGGATGTGAGTCCCCATGCTTTCTTCCTAACTTGATTATTGGAAATCAAAGAGTGTCTTGTTAGTATGGTATGCTCTACTGCCCAGCCAATAAACTATCTCATGTTGACTTTGCTTAAGAAGATGTGAGTCCCCGTGCTTTCTTCTTGAACTAGTCATCATGTTCTAACTAGGTTGGGTATATTCGAGGTTTAGGATAAGTCCCCCAGAGGCTCCTTTCCTCTTGACTACTTTTGAGTCAATCTAAGTCCCCCCAGTGGCATTCACTCAGTAGTCACTCTAGGTCGGATAACTTTATCGACAAGATAGACTATCGGTAGTGTTCCTATAGAGGATTGAGTCCCCAAGCTTTCTTCCTAGGGTGATTATTGCAAACCGATGGGCACCTTAGATTGTTTGATGTTTGCTATGCTGACAGTGACTCACCCGGTGAGTACACCATTCTTGGCAGATATGAGTCCCCGTGCTTTCTCCTTTAGTTGGACACCAAATACCCATTGAATTTATGACTAACCATGTCATTTTCTCCAAGGTGTTGGATTAAGCCTTTACTGACCCCAACCCTTGTGGGCACTCTTTTTGGATCAAGTCCTTTGCGACCCCATTTAGACACTACTCGAGTTATTTTTGGATTGAACAGTTCCACTTTCCTAGTAGCACCCCTGTGGTTGAAAATTTTGTTCAGTAGATGCACAGATTCTCCCTTAGTTCAGTAAATCTGAGATAGGTCTAGGCTGATATAAGCTCCTTCTCCGTTTGATCCCTAAAAAATTAATAGGGACCACGATAAAATCAAAATAATCAAACTAAAATAAACCAAAATTAATTTGTTTGTGGATTAGGAATTCAAGCCCCCAAAGGGCCCCCTCTCCCAAGCAGGCATCTTATCTTTAGGGCAGTGTTACTCCCTATAGGAATTGCCTGACTACCTGAGTTGAGATAAATTCTCAGGTCAGTACTCACTCCGTAGTCGCCCTTAGGTCAAGTTCAATATGCTTTTCCACAAGCAGGTTACCCCGAGAGTCATTCTGCTTTGGAAAATGTAAGACTATGATGCATTCTTTCTAGCATGATTGTCGCAATCGACGGGCAACCCTAGGTCAGGTTAGATTTGTTGCCCAAAGAAACCAATCACCCCGGTGATCTTTTCTAGTGGAAGATGTGAGTCCCCGAGCTTTCTTCCCTTCAATTGATCATTACAAACTGAAAGGCACTCCTTTGGTTGGATAGTTCTCCCATCGGTCGAGAAGCTAGTCCCTTTGGTTCAGTAAATCTGAGGTTGGTCTAAGCTTCTACGAGCTCCTTCTCAGTGTGATCCATCACAAACCAATGAAATCCATTCAAACAAATTTAAAAATAAAATTAATCTCGACTATTCTTGAGCTGATTTAAGTTAACCAAAACTTTGATCAAACCATTTCAAACTCATGGGATTTTCTCAAAACTTATTTATATTCTCATTTATATTCTCATATATAAATAAAATATAAATATAAATCAATCAAATCAAATCCAAAAATTAAATTCCAAATTTAAAATCCTTGAAATTCCTTTAAATCCCTTAATTTTCCATTAATGGATTTAACTTAAACTTTGATCAAACCATTTCAAACTTATGAGATTTTCTCAAAATCAATTTATATTATCATTTATGTTCTCATATATAAATGAAATATAAATTTAAATCAATCAAATCCAATCAAAAAAAATAAATTTTAAAATTAAAAATTCCCTTAAATCATTTAAAATCCCTTTAATGGATTTATCTCAAATCATGATTAAACTCTGTCAAACTCTTAAAATTTTCTCATGATCAATTTATATCTTCATTTATATTCACATATATAAATGAAATATAAATTCAAACAATCAAAACCTACTCCAAAAATCAAATTCAAATCAATTCAAAAATCAAATCTATGTCTTTCAAGCCAAAAGCTTAGCCAAATAAATTCAAATCAAGCCAAACTCTTGATTATCTTTCATGATTCAATCAATCTTATAATCATGAGCTCATATATAAATCCAAACTCCAATCCTCCATTCAAAACCCAAATCAAAAATCAAACCCAAAACCCTTTCATATTCTTCCTTTGAATATGAAATTTTCAAATGGATCAAAATCCATTTGACTACAAACCTCTTGTAAATGGATTTATATTTCAATCATAAGTCTATATACAAGATCAATCAACTTCAAATCAAGCTTTGACCAAGCCATTTGACCCACTTAGGCTCACTTGACTCAAAGTGACCTAAAGTACCCTTATGAGCCAACATTTGACCCTAACCAAATTGGATTAAACCAAACTCATATTTGCCTCTCATCATGATCAACAATCATCATGGGATGATCAATTAATCAAATTATGTCAAACCAACTCAAACCTAAGGGTTGACTAAGTCAACACTTAACCTAAAATGAAACCTTACATAGCCAAAATCCACCATAGGCCAAATTGATTGAAATCATTGATCTAAGTTCACTCATGACCAATATTTGAACTTGACCAAGCCAACATTTGAGCTAACCTCAATTGGACTTGACCCTTATTATTTTGACCTAAAGGGCCAAAATGTGTCAAAACTTGATCTAAGCCAAATTGTTTGGAACCAATGGGTCAAGTCCAGTCCAAATCACTTGTGGAACTTGACTAAAGCATCAATTGGCCAACTAGAC
The DNA here is from genome assembly GCA_021442155.1 of Cymbidium sinense. NCBI lineage: Eukaryota > Viridiplantae > Streptophyta > Magnoliopsida > Asparagales > Orchidaceae > Cymbidium > Cymbidium sinense. The sequence continues at coordinate 80,960,665 of CM038218.1, read as the reverse complement.
CCAACTTAGCCCATTTGACCTTAGACCCAGCATGACCAAAAGGGGTCATGTTGAGCCAAAATTGAACTTAACCCAAATTGATTGGAAACAAAGATACAAATCAACTCCATATGGCTAACCTAACCTAAACCTACCCTTGACCTACCTCAAATAGGTCAAATGGGTCAAATGGGTCAACTTGACCCAGTTGACCTAAATGAGTCATATGAGCCAAAACAAAATCTATACCAAATTGAACCAAACCAAAGCCACCAAAACATTTCAAATGGTCATATGAACTTGGCCCAACCCTTGGTTTGACCTAATTTGACCAATTGGTCAACTTGACCCAAGTTGACCCATGTTGACCTAAATGGGTCAACATGAGCCAAACCCTATAAAATGGATTCCAAATCCATTGAAACTTGGCCAAACCTATTTTTTCAACATACCAAACATACCCAAATTGAAAAAAAATAGCAAAATGACCATTTTACCCCTAGGCCATAGAACAAATTTTGGCTATATGGGTATTTTGTCATACACTCTTCAAAATCACTTGAGGCTTTCCTAAAAGCTCAAGGGGACTTAGTAATGAGTGGTGCACCCAACCCAATGGGTTTGGGTCAACCCATTTGAGCCATGGACCAAACCTAACCCTATGGCTTGAAATTCAAATTTCAAACTCCCCCCTAAGCTCAATTCAAGCACATGGGAAGTTATCATTCCACTCCTCTGGCCAAACTGACCATGTGCAATGATTTAACAACTAAAACAACTCACTCCATGTGATCAATTGGATCAAAATGGCAACTAATGGGTCGATCGTCCGATTTCCATAGGTGGAGCTATACTCCCCCTATTCACTTCTATTTTCACACACTCACACTCGATTGGAGTCTAGGAACCCTTAGCAATCATCAGAGAGCTTTCCCAAGGTCTCTAGAGAGGATTTGAATAATCATTCTTCAGTTTTGCACAGTACAAAATAAGAGAGGTGGAGTGAAAATTGTTTACTTTATGTCAAATGTGCATGTGTTGGCTAAAGTAAAATATGAGTGGCTATTATCACTACTAAATCCAAAAAATTTTCAAAACTTATAAATGAAACATAAAATTTGAAAGTGTGTTATTCTTATACTTTAATTATAAGCTTACATGTGATATTTTATAAAATAATGTTTAGTGTAGCCTTTCCTTTCTTTCTTAAGTTAGCATATTTTTGAATAGGAGTTGGTAAGATGTAGGGTTCATTTGAAAAGAACCCAACACCTACTTAATTCTATACCCTATTCATCCTTATGCTATCATATAAGAAGGATTACCTACACTTTCATGAATAAATTGCATAAACAAAGCAAATCCATTAAACAACTTTTGCATCTTTCCTTTCCATTTCATTTCTTTTATATGCATGTTTGTATTTAAGGAAAGTGGTATGTTAGTCTGAACAACCTCAAGGTTTTGAGGCTTTAAGTAGCCCTAAGTAGGTCTTGTACCTTACACCTCTGGTTAACAATGGCACTGTACTCACTTATGCCTTTCTTTCTTTCATGCATGTATGCAAAATTTTGGATAAGGAATACCTTTTCTACTTAAGAAAATCATACATGTTTAACTTCTAAATTTTCTTAAATGGATGACTTAGCATGCATCATAAAGTGTGTTAACTATTCTCATTTGAATTTATAGATATGCTTAGGGTCCATCCATATGCATGTTATATATGTTGGGAAGAATTAAAGTAATGTGCATTATGTGAATTTTGATTCATTTTATTTAGTCTTAAAATGCCTTTCTTTTTGAATAGGTTATTTTGAGTTTGTCTAAACTTAGAATTGATTAAAAGATGTAATAAAAATATTCACCTAAATAAAATTAAAATGTGAACTTACCTTAAAAATTTCTTAAGGATTAGGGAAGGAAAGAGAAGTTCTCTTTTTCTTTCCCTCTCTTCATAACTTAGTAATTAATTATAGGTTCACTCAAACAAAATTAAAACATGAAATAAAATAATCCAAAATACTTAAACAACATAAATGAAACCCTCCTCTAAGTTGAACATGTCCTTCACACTTAGAAAACTTGAACCTAAAGTCCTAAGCTAAGCATTCCACACAAACCTTCAAAGCACACACATTAGCCTAAGTCACTACTTCTAGCTTTAGGTTAGGTCGGTGCATGGTTTGATATTTTATTTTATTTTTTAATCTATATTTTAGACTGGATGTTAGGATGTATGCTCATAGAATGAATGGTAGGACGTGCTTAGTTTGACTATTCTTTTTTATAGGAGATTATGCTTAAGGGGCGCTATCATAAATAAAAATATAATGCTTCTTGCTTGCAGGTGCTTATACCCCTTTGCATAATCTATAGGCTAGATGGACTTAGTCACCCATGTGTGGGGTGATAAGTCCAATATACATGCTTGGGATTTGTGTGGTATGATTTAACTAACCTTTATTTTATAGGTGTTAGTTAGATTTATACTTTTCCTTTTCATGTAAAAAATTTGTATAAATAGGATTTTGGAATGAATTATTATGGGGATTAGGATGAACATTGGTCATAAGATCCTATCTTATGCACCATATGAAGCCTTGGAGCATCCACCATCCAACCTTTCAAAGGATGAACCAAAAGAAGAAAGAAGAAAAAAAAAGAAGAAAGAAAGAAGAAAGAAGAAATAATAATAAAGCTTGAAGGCCCCCATAACAATGAATTCCTTTGCTTAATTGTAATATTCATTTATAATTTGGGTTGTATAAGGGTAGAGCTCTACCCACACTTGATATTTTCGGGTTTGTGTGGAGGTGCCCGACCACAAACGACCATTTATTCTTTTTATGATTAACTTTATAAATTGATTACGGATTTATTTAGTTTTTGCATTAAGTGGCATGCTTTTCCTAGTTTCTTCATTGATTTATGTATGGCCTGGATGTGGATTAAGCTCTTTAGGGAAAAATAAATCTTTACCTAACTTAACAACTTAAAATAAAATTAAACAACTCATAACCTCACTAAAGCTTAAGATTAAAATCAAGATAAAAGATTTAGCAACCTCTTAGTTGGATGAGCATTTCTTTATAATATCATGCACAAATGCATCTTATTTCACTCTTGATTGGAGGGCATCCACCTTTGCTAGAGAACCCGGCTTGACCTTTGAGGGCCGTTGTGGAAACTCACCTCCTAAACTTCTCGCTGATTTTGGCCAATAATCTGATTTCTCATGCATTAGTCATAAAAAATCCAATTAGCCTCTGTCAAAATAATTATCGAAAAATAATAACAATGAAATTGAAATGTATTAGATTTAGGTCATTTGAAGCATGTCCGTTTATATGATCTAGTCTCTTTAGCGAGTGAGTTTAAGGACTTAGTCTCTTTCTAAATAAAAATACCCTAACTATCTTGCATAAGCATAACGACTTGCCTACATGTATTTAAAATCATAGAAGTTAGTTGGCGGCCACCCCCAAGTGGTTGTAAATCCTATTGACCTCATTTTGGATGAGATTAATTTGGTCAATTAGGAGATCATAATCTCAAATAGGATTTTTTTTAATGCTTAGGACACCTCACTTAGTGTCCTAGAAAATCTTTTTAAGTTTATTCTAACCTATTTAATATAGGTGGAATCAATTAAATTTTCAATTTAAATTAACTCAAATAAATAAAATTAAAACCAAATTAAAATCTAAACCCATTCCATTTGAATTAAGTTGATCATTTGAACTCATTTGAAATCATATCTAACCCATTTAAGCTAAATGAGTTGAAATTAAATTAAATTTAAAATCAATTCAAATTAAATGGTTTAATTAAATCATAATGCAATTAATCATCAATTACATTATGGTTTAAAAAAATAAACTAAACAAATTCAATGGGTAAGATTAAATCCAAGTACTTTGCATCAAAGCATTTGGTGGAAATCAAATTCCCTAAGATAATTCAAATGGAACAATATCTAATCTCAAATCTATTTTGAGATTAATTTGGGCATGTCATACTTTAATCCAAGATGATAATGTCATATTGCATAAAATAATAAAAGCAAAATAAAAGAAAATGAAAAAAAAGGAAGAGAAATGGTAAATCCCTTCTTCCCACCTCATTCACTCCATGACAAAAGCCACCTCTTAAGAGGTGGATGCCTTCAAGTGAAGGCAATGAAAGCAATTAAAAAGGAGATAAAACCTTTGGAGATTACCTGAAGCATAGCCAACGAAAGGGAAGAAGAAACCAAAAAAAAGAAGAAGAAGAGAAGGGGAGCTCTCGGCCATGCATGGAAAACATGGAAGGAAACTCTTCACCTCTGATGGGAACATCCCATTATGATCACAAGACCAAGGGAGGTTGATTCCACACCTTGGAGGCCTTACTTTGGGTGGTGGAAAACTCTTTCAAAAATTTTCCATAAGGAGCTTTCGACCAAGCATAGAAAACAAGGTAGGAGAGACTATCACCTCCCTATTTTCATTCCAAAAGCATCACCAAGGAGAGTGATGAAGTTTCCAACCATCACCGACCTTCTCGCCATCGGTAAGCCAAAATCTGGGTATGCAATGTCTCCCTCCCCCTATGCATTTGGTTTTAGAGCTTTGTGAAGAAAGATGGATCCTCAAATGGATCAAACCATATGGATTGACCCTAATTCGATCCCTGATCATTTTGGGATCAAAATCTTGGCCTGATTTGCCGACGATTGGCAAGAAATCACGGATGATGTTCGTGATTCACTGGCGAGCCTCAGGATTTAATCCTGATCGTCTGATTCTTCTCTTAGGATCGGACAACTCTGATCTAGGCGCACAAACTAATTTAAATCCCTTAAGGATCATGGGGGAATTTCAGATTGTCCGATCTGTGATTAGATGGTTGAGGATCACCCGCATTTTCAACACATGCAACACGCAGACCATCCCCTGCGTGACACGCGGACCGTCCCCCGCATGACATGCGGTCCATCGTGCCACTTGACATGCGGTCTGATCCCACAAAATCGCGGGATCAGTATGGACCATACGATCTTTGATCAGATGGTCTGTAAATGATCTCGCCCTTTATCAATCTCGCGTGGGATCCTCCCAACTTAAAAATTATTAGGATTAGTTAAATAACGGATTAATTGATTTAAAAAATCCTGAAAACTTCAAAAAATCATATAAAATCAATGAAAAATAAAAAAAAATTACAAATAAAAGTTCAATGGATTCTTCTTGATGAGAGGAATCCATAGAAATTAAAATCCTCAATTTTTATTGGTTAATTTTTCCTTAATTTGGGTTTAATTGAAAAACATTAAACCCTAATTACTCTCAAATTAATAATCCAATTAATTTGAAACTTTGGGGAAATGAAATTAAGCTTAAAACATTTCTAGGAAAATTTGAGGATTTAATTCTTTGAATTCAAGGGAAATTATAATTTCATTTGTTTGACCTTTAAATTAATTAAATTAATTACCCTTTAATGAAATAATTAGAAAACTTTAATCTAACAACCTTAAATCAACATAATAAATATTAATGAATATTAGAACACCAATTAAACTTAATTAAACTTATCTAACCTAATAGATCACTAATTAACTCAATTAGGTAATTAAAAGAATTAAATAATTAAATTAAATGATCTAAACTTAATTAAATCATAATAAATTAACCAATTAACCAAAAATTATGAATAAACCCTAATTAGAAAGGTATTTCAGGGATGAATAAGTGAAAAATAAAATCCCTTAATGAATTTTAACAAATTAGGCTTAATTTAGGCTTTAATAAAATATTTAAAACCTTAATAACATTTTAATTACATCTCTACTCAAGTTAAAACTTTATAAACATAAAATTAGCATGTAACCCCACTTGCCATAATTATCTCAAACCCAATTGGCCTATAAATTTGGAATTCTCTATTTTCTAAATCTCTAGGTCAATATGAATTAAATAATAATTAAGAAGAATCATTAATTCATTGAATCAACAAATAAATTGAACTAATCTGAAATAAACATAAAAAATACTTAGGGTAATTCATTAAAACTTCTTAAGTCAAAGAATTTAATCAAATATCAAAATTTAAAAAAAAATAGTACTTAATGAAATTCAAACATAATTAAACAACTTAAGTTAAATTTAATGAAATTATTCATCCTTAATGAATTTAAATAATGAATCAAAAACCTAGGTTAATCAAATCAGATCAAGTAATTAACCTAACTACTTTAGGTTAAGAATAATCTATGAACAAACCTAAGATATTAATTCATATTAATGGATTTAAAACTTAAGCTTACAAATTCATAATTTAATAACTTAAGAAATCAAACTTAAATCAAACTCTTTAAAATAACATAAGCCAAAATCAAATGAAACCCATATAACTTAATTAAAAATGAAGCAAATCATAACTTAAATAAATCAAATAAATTAAATCAAATAAAGCAATTCAATCAAATGAAATAACATAAAACAAACCCAAACATAAATAAAATCAAAAGGATTAATCAAGATGCTTAAGGATTTTAGTTAGACTTTTGGAAACTTCATTAGGAATTAGGATGTTGAATGGAAAGAGCTCCATCCAAAATGGAATCATTCCATTCTTCATTCTTGAAAACCTATACAACTTTAACCAAATAAAATGAACATAAAAATGGGAATTAAATTACTAAATCATTTGAATTGAAACCAACCAATGGTAAAAATTAAATAAAATCAAATCTCAAATTTAACCTTGAACTTAAAGGGGCCTAGCAAAGACTTACCACACAAACCCCACTTCTACACACACTAGATTACTTAGGTCACGGACTCTAGATCTAGGTTAGTTCATTCTGTGATTGTCTTTTAATCTCCTGTGATATGTTGTGCTGCGCTTCACATGTCTACATGGTGTATTGCTTTAGATTGGATTCCTAGGCTTGTTTGCTCATTAGACTGGATGTTAGGGTGTTCTTTCTATATTTGACATTATTTTCTATAGGGGACTGTGTTAAAGGGATCGCTGTAATAAATAAATCATAAAATTTTTATTTATTTGTGGTGTTGAAAATCCCTTAACACAGTCCATGGGACAAGTGGGCTTGGCAAGCAACTAATTCTAAGCCCGTATGTTTGTGAAATATAATCTGCTTTGTGTGTTGTGTGTACTTCCTAACATATGTTTTGCAGGGCTTAGGAATTTTTTTGAATTTTAAATGAAAATTTGAGCTTAGAATTAGGTTAGGATATATGGGTCTAGGATTAGCAGAGCTGACCCAACCAGGAGATAGTGCGGTGGTCCCCCTGTGGAGCCCAATGGATGTCCCTGAATAAGAAGACTTTTCTAGAAAGAAGACCCATAGATCTAAACTTGTAGTTCTAGGCCAGGTTGTATAAGGAACACGGCCATTTTCTTTCTTGGGTGTGAGTACCCAACTATATTGGCCTTTTTCTTATATAATTTAATTTGGATTGATTTATTTTAGGTGTGCAATAGAAATAGCATGCTTTTCTTAGGTTTCTTTCTGTGCTATGTTTATGTTGTGATGAATGCATGGACGTAGGCTCATAAGATAAACTAAATTTTCTACCCAATTAAATCAATCGAAACATAAAAATAAATATAACTCATAATCTTCATATAAAAGCCTAGGTATTAAAATAAGATAAAATTTGTAGCAACCCTTAGCTAGATATTTTAATATCATGCATAAATCATATTGTTTCACTCTTGGTTAATGAAGGACTTCCATCCTTGCCAGAGAACCTAGGCTTGACCTTTGAGAGCCTATGATGGAAGTACATTTTATTCTATTCTGATTTGGCCCATAATATTTTTGTAATTACATGCATTAGGCATAAATTGTATTCTTATGACCTAAATGAATCCTAAGTCAAAAATTATAAAAATCTAAAAAATATGTATTAGTTAGATGCATCTTCATAATCGTAGGGATTAGGGAGTGAGTCTAGGTTCATAGATTTATTTCCTAAAAATACAACAACCCAACCATCTTGCAGTCATATGACTTAGCCTCATGATTTTAAAATGAGCTTAGGTGGTGTTAGATGGAAGCATTCTCTAAGCAGGTTGTAAGTCCAAAAGAGTCAGGGATAGGTTAGTTCCCTCAAGTGAAGAGAATGACCAATGATTCCCAAGAATAGAACTAAGTCGAGTATCTGACGTGTGTCAGAAGCACCTATAGACTAGGATATAAAACATCCTTTTAGGAATAAGTCTTCAACCCTAGGCATTTCTGTAGTCTTGTGCTGCTAGAATTCAAGCCCTAAATTTCTAAGAAAATGATAATTTAAAATTTAAAATTAAATCCAAATTTGAAGCCCAATCATAGATAGATGAAATATCTACTGGGCATCCCAATATCAATAGGAATTTCTACTCTTTTCCATTTGACTCTTAAAAATAACTCTCTCCAATTTAGACCTCTCCTAATTATATTTCAAAAAAAAAATTAATCCTTTTAAAGCTACCTTAGTAGTCTTTAGGAATAACCACTTATTTATTTTATCGAGGGTATTCTTAGGAAGAGACCCTTCCTAAGATGTAATTAACTATAGAGGCTTGCCTTTATAGGGAACCATGATCCTAGGATAAAATAGACCTTATTCTACTTTTTTATGTAGTTCAGGAGAAAATACTCTAGTACACGAAAGACCCATTAGCCTTAGAAGTCTTTTATTGAAATGATCTAATCCATTACAGGAGAGCATGTTTATCTTTTAAGATAATATGCTTATTCCTTAATGTCATATTTGATCATCTAAATAAAATATTCCTAAACTTTATGTGGTGTCATTTCTTTTCTCTATTATAGAGAAAACACCAACATTATTTTTTGGCGACTCCACTGAGGATTAGTTTCTCTCTCCATCTTTAGAAATAAAGGGTCATTTCTATATATCGGTAGTGTACTAGTGCCACTCACCGGTCAAGACTGCCTTTCTTTCCATTGGATACCTCTCCATTTCATTCTTGGTTGAGCCTATCCAACATTTTGAATAGAGGTTCTAGAACTCTTCGTTTGTCACAGTTAAACGATTGGGTCCTAGAACCAACTCCCGAAATAAAATGAGAGTTAAGAGAAATAAATAAAAAACAAGTCATCTCTGTTAAGACCTAAATTTGGCTAATACAAATTTGAAACCATTCCAATGTGGAAAAGAAATGTTAAATTTAAAGAAGTATGAAAAGTACTTCAAAAATTTGAAAAGCAAATCTCCGAACATGAAGTCTCAAAGTTAAATATTTGTTTGATCTTACTTTGGCTTTATACTAAAACTAAAGAGAATCAATATAGGGTCCTTGAATGGATACCTTTTATTCTACTACAAACACCTAAGGATGTAGATTGAAATAAAGGTGTTCCTTCAAACCCTGAGAAAACTTAAATCAAAAGGAGGCATAGTTGTGCCTATTGCCACTTTACCACCATGATTGAAGTTTGAATTGCATTTAAAAATAAAAATCATTTCAAAAAGAGAATGCCTTATTGACCTTAGGTAGAGGTTAATTAAGGAACTAAATGTAAATCTTCTATCTTTATAGAAGAAAATTTTTATATAAATGCAAATCAGCTTTAATCTTAATTAATTTCCACAAGTCCATTAGAATATTGGAAAACCAACTAGTCAAGTTGATTGGCCAATTCTAAGAAGTGACATGGAGGTAACCTCCTTTTAGACCTTTCCAAAATCTTAAATTCTTAAGAGTTTGGGAGAGAGTCAAAAGAGGAAGATGACATGACATAAACAATGATAAAGTAATAGGATTTACTTTTGATCCTAATCAATAGAAGAAAAGAGAGGGTAGCGAAGAAAATTCTAATTCTCCTCATAAAGTTGAAATGAATAAAATTTAAACCAATAAATTTAAATCAACTTCCTTAATGAGAGTTTCCTCTCATTAAATGAAATGATATTTCGTGAATGGTTTTAATTAATTTTAAGGCTAAATCATGAAATAAATAAATAAATGAAGAGTTTAATCCTTCTAAAGAAATCATGACCTTAGGATTGGGTCCTAAGGGTGATATTTCTATCTCTCAGAGTAAAAATATGAAACTTTTATCTCTAGTTAGTTGATAGATAAATCACATAGGACTTTATCAATCCAAATGAATAAAGAAAACCCTAGTTTTCTCTATTAAAAGACTAAGGCATGATATGCTTTCAATACAAAGTGAACCTAAGGGGAATCCTTTGCAATGTCTTTTGACCTATTTGAGATTATCTTAATATAACTATGGTAGTCAAAGATTCTATTGCAAGCAGAGATTACCTTTATTCTTATATGTGTTATAAAATAAAATACAAGTCAAACTTGACTTTCTAATAGCACATCATCTACCTTAGAGGGTCCTCTTTTAAATGATGATCCTCTAAATGAATATATCATGAGGTCTATTAATCCATTGTGGATAGAGTTAGACCTACCTTCCCTTCATATCAAAAGGGAAATTCTTGAAATCAAGTTCAAAATGGTAGAGTTATACCACCTCAAATGACATTGAAAAGAAATGGCAAATAAGTCATCTTCAAAATGTGATGTTTTGCCCATCTTAGAGAAGTTGCTTGCAAAATCAAGCATCATAATGCTCAGTTAAAAATAAAATAAAATGATGGTTGTATATGAGAAAAAAATATTCTTCTTGGTTAGCTAACATCATTATATGACCCACATCTTGGAACTAGGGTAGAATCTTTACCTTGAAAATGGGTTCATATTACCCATATTTCATTTTTAAAATCAAAAATATTTTCATGCACAAGATTATCCTTCTTAAGGATAACTTATCTAAAAATTATCAAATTAAAGCAATTCTAGAAATGAAAATTTGAAAGCATATGATATGACATTTAGAATCCTTATAAGAATTTTCTATTATAGAGTCATATCATTCAATCTCAAAATATTGGGGTAATTTAGCAAAAAGGGTCATGATCAAGATTTCTTATAATCCCACTTTCAATTAGGTAGAGTTATATTGAAAATCATACCTAAAAAGAAAAGAAAATAAAAGAAAACTTCAATATGACTTTGAAGAACAATCCTATTACTACTTATAGAGTCTTGAAATTTACTTTTGAAGTAATTTCAAAGACCTTGTTGTAAAACATAGATGGATCAAAAATATAAAAATAAGAAATTAATCAAAGACATTTATGAAATTTTATTTCATATATCCTTTAAAAGAATAACAAATCAACTGAAGAAATTCAATTTCAAACTTATCAGGAGAATCTTAATTTCTCTAAAAGTTAATTCTTTCAATTCCCTTACTGATTAGGGATTAAACAAATTTTTTGCTCATGAGAATCCAAAAGATTATCTTGATTCTCATTCACTTTAGAAAGCTTTAAATGAATCTCTTGATCTTTATTGAATCCAAGAGAAGGCCTTATAAGCTATTGATCCATGTCAACAAAGTAAAAATAACATACATGTCTAAACAAAAGAAAAGAAATTCCATTTGAAAGCCGGTTGACTTTGGTTCTTTCGCTAAAGAACTGCCGATGCAAGCTCAAAATGATAGAATTCTCAGGTTAGTACCTTATGATGTCTTGTCCTTCAGTGAAATAGACATTTAGCAGGTTAATACCCTACGATGTCTTGCCTAAGGATCGGGGAGATTCAGACCGTCTGATCCGCAATCGGACGGTCTAGGATCGCCCACATTTTCAACACATGCAACACGCAGACCTTCCCATGTGTGACACGCGGTCCGCCACGCCGTGTGACATGCGGTCTGATCCCGTGGGACCGCGGGATTAGTATGGACCCTCCGATCTTTGATCGGATGGTCCATAAATGATCCCGCTCTTTAACAATGTCAGTCCCTCCCCACTTAAAAACTGTTAGGATTAGTTAAATAACGGATTAATTAATTTTAAAATCCTAAAAATTTCAAAAAATCATATAAAATTAAAGAAAAATAAAAAAAATTAAAAAAAATTCTTTGGATTTATCTTGATGAGACGAATCCATATAAATTAAAATCCCCAATTTTGGGGGTAATTTTCCTTTAATTTGGGTTTAAATTACTCTCAAATTAATAATCTAATTAATTTGAAACTTTTGGGGGAAATGAAATTAAACTTAAAACATACCTTAAGAAAATTTTTGGAGATTTAATTCTCTGAATTCAAGAGAAATTGTAATTTCATGTGTTTGACCTTTAAATTAATTAAATTAATTACCCTTTAATGAAATAATTAGAAAATTTTAATCTAATAACCTTAAATTGACATAATAAGCATTAATGAATATTAGAACACTAATTAAACTTAATTAAACCTATATAACCTAATAGATCACTAATTAACTCAATTAGGTAATTAAAAGAATTAAATAATTCAATTAAATGATCTAAATTTAATTAAATTATAATAAATTATGAATAAGCCCTCATTGTAAAGGTATTTTAATGAAAAATAAGTGAGAAATAAAATCCCTTGATGAATCTTAATAAACTAGGCTTAATTTAGGTTTTAATAAAATAATAAAAACCTTAATTACATCCTATTTACATCTCTAATCAAGTTAAAACTTTAGAAACATAAAATTAGCATGTAACCCCACTTGCCATAGTTATCTCAAACCTAATTGGTCTATAAATTTGGAATTCTAGATTTTTCAAATCTCTAGGTCAATATGAAGTAAATAATAATTAAGAAGAATCATTAATTCATTGAATCAACAAATAAATTAAACTAATCTAAAATAAACATCAGAAATACTTAGGGTAATTCATCAAAACTTCTTAAGTCAAAGAATTTAATCAAATATCAAAATTTTAAAAAAAATCAATACTAAATGAAATTCAAACATAATTAAACAACTTAAGTTAAGTTTAATGAAATAATTCATCCTTAGTGAATTTAAATAATGAATCTAAAACCTAGGTTAATCAAATCAAATCAAGTAATTAACCTAAGTACTTTAGGTTAAGAATAATCTATGAACAAACTTAAGGTATTAATTCATATTAATAGATTTAAAACTTAAGCTTACAAATTCATAATTTAATAACTTAAGAAATCAAACTTAAATCAAACTCTTTAAAATAACATAAGGAAAATCAAATGAAACCCATATAATTTAATTAAAATTTAAACAAATCATAACTTAAATAAATCAAATAAATTAAATCAAACAAAGCAATTCAAACAAATGAAATAACATAAAATGAACCCAAACATAAATAAAATCAAAAGGATTAATCAAGATACTTAAGGATTTTAGTTAGACTTTTGAAACTTCATTAGGATTTAGAATGTTGAATGGAAAGAGCACCATCACGAATCATTCCATTCTTCATTCTTGAAAACCTATACAACTTTAACCAAATAAAATGAACATAAAAATGGGAATTAAATTACTAAATCATCTGAATTGAAACTAGCAAATGGTAAAAATTAAACAAAATCAAACCTCAAATTTAAACTTGAACTTAAAGGGGATTGGCAAAGACTTACCACACAAACCCCACTTCTACACACAATAGATTACTTAGGTCATGGACCCTAGATCTAGGTTAGATTGTTTTGTGATTTTCTTTTAATCTCCTGTGATATGTTGTGTTGTGCTTCACATGTATGTGTGGTGTATTGCTTTAGACTAGATGTCTAGGCTTGTTTGTTCATTAGACTGAATGTTAGGGCGTTCTTTCTAGATTTGACACTATTTTTTGCAAGAGACTGTGTTAAAGGGATCACTGTAATAAATAAATAATAAAATTATTGTTTGCTTGCAGGTGCTGAAAATCCCTTAACATAGTCCATAGGACAGGTGGGCTTGGCAAGCAACTAATGCTAAGCCCGTATGTTTATGAAATATAAACTACTTTGTGTGCAATGTGTACTTCCTAACATCTATTTTGTAGGGCTTAAGATTTTTTTTTGAATTTTAAATGTAAATTTGAGCTTAGAATTAGGTTAGGATCTATGATGTCTAGGATTAGCAGGAGCTAACCCAACCAAGAGATGGTACGGTGGTCCCCTATGCAGCCCGATGGTCCCTGAACAAGGAGACTTTCCTGGAAAGATGACCCATAGATCTAAACCTGTAGTTCTATGATGGGTTCTATAAAAGTAGAACTTGACTGCCTATTTTTCTTTCTTTCGGGGTGTACAGCCATACCCGACTGCATTGGCCTTTTTCTTATATATATATTTAAATTTTGCTTGATTTATTTTGGGTGCGCAATAGAAACAACATGCTTTTCTTAGGTTCCTTTATGTGCTATGTTTGTGCTGTGATGAATGTCTGGACGTAGGCTCATAGGATAAACTAAATTTTCTACCCAATTAAATTAATCAAAACATAAAAATAAATATAACTCATAATCTTCATATAAAAGCCTAGGTATTAAAAAAAGATAAAATTTGTAGCAACCCCTTAGCTGGATGTTTTATATCATACATAAATCATATTATTTCACTCTTGGTTAATGAAGGACTTCCATCCTTGCCAGAGAACCTGGGCTTAACCTTTGAGAGCCTATGATGGAAGTACACCTTCTTCTATTATGATTTGGCCCATAATATTTTTCTAATTACATGCATTAGGCATAAATTGTATTCTTATGACCTAAATGACTCCTGAGTCAAAAATTATAAAAATATAAAAATATGCATTAGTTAAATGCATCTTCATACCGTACATAATCTTAGGCATTAGGGAGTGAGTCTAGGTTCATAGATTTATTTCCTAAAAATGCAACAGCCCAACCATCTTGCATTTATATGACTTAGCCTCATTGTTTTAAAATGCACTTAGGTGGTGTTAGCTGGTAGCCTTCTCCATGCAGGTTGTAAGTCCAGAAGAGTTAGGGATAGATTAGTTAGCTCAAGTGAGGAGAATGACTAATTATTCCCAAGGATAGAACTAGGTCGAGTATCTGATGTGTGTTAGAAGCACCTGTAGACTAGGTTCTGAAGCATCCTTTTAAGAATAAGTCTTCAACCCTAGGCGTTTCTGCAGTCTTATGCTGCTAGAATTTAAGCCCTAAATTTCTAAGAAAATGATAACTTGAAATCTAAAATTAAATCCTAAATTTGAAGCCCAATCATAGGATAGATGAAATATCTATTGGGCATCCCAATATCAATAGGCATTTCCTACTCTTTTTTATTTGACTCTTAAAAATAACTCTCCCCAATTTGGACCTCTCCCATTTGAATTTAAAAAAATCAATCCTTTGAAAGCTACCTTAATAGTCTTTAGGAATAACCACTTTTTTTTAATCGAGAGTATTCTTAGGAAGAGAACCTTCCCAAGATGTAGTTAACTATAGAGGCTTGCTTTTATAGGGAACCATGATCCCAGGATAAAATAGACCATGTTCTACTTTTCCATGTAGCTCAAGGAAAAATACTTCTGGTACACAAAAGGCCCATTAGCCTTAGGTGTCTTTTATTAAAATGATCAAATCCATTATATGAGAGCATGTTTATCTTTAGAGATAATATGTTTATTCCTTAATGCCATATTTGATTATCAAAATAAAATATTCCTAAACTCTATATGGTGTCATTTCTTTTCTCTATTCTAGAGAAAACACCAACAAGTCCAAGCTATTGGGTGGTTTGTCCTCTCTTGTAGAGACAAACCAATTACCCATTTTTGCCTTAGATTTAGGTTGTTTTTCCAACCCTCGTTGAAGCTCCTTAGATTTAGGTTCTAAGGTTATTTTTCCCCTTTGTGGGCCATAAGCATAATTCCTCACCTCTTAGATTTTTCCTTAATCTTGTGTTAAGGAATCTTAAGTCCTAAAATTCTAATAAAATACAACTCAAACAAACTAAATCAATTTCTAAAAAAGTAAAGCTCAATTTTAGGATAGTTTGAGATGCTCGCTGGGTTTCTTAGCATCACGGGAATCTCCTACATATTTCCCATTTTGGCTTTGATAATAACTCCCTCTTTTGATCAATCTCATTTGATCTTCAAACATAAACAAATCGATTGATAGTTTTTCCTATTGAAATATTCAAAGACAACGATCATTTACCTTAATAGAGAGTTTTCCTAAGGGATCCCATCCCTTAGGATGAAATTAACTATGGGGGCTTACCCTTATAAGGAACTTAATGAACCCGATTTAAAATAAATTCTGCTTTACTTTTAAATGTAAAGTAGGGAAAGAATCTCTGGTACATATGCATACCCATCATCCTTAGGAGTCCTTATTGAGGTGATTGGTTCCATTAAAGGTTAGTGACTTCTGTCTTTCGAGATAGTACATTATACCTTGATGACGTATCTGATCACCTTAATAAGTATATATGCGGATCTGCGTGGAATCTTTCCAAGATGAATCTCCACAAATATAATTTTTCCTTCTCCTTTTACCAACAGATTTGAAGGCGACTCTATATGTGTGTGGGAATTTTTCTTCATAATTCATAAGAATAGACTTATTGATTTCGGGGAAGAAAATAGGTTGCATCCTCATATATCTTGACCTTATGAACTATGAAGGGCTTGAGATCTCCTTTGACGCAATACTTGATTCCATCTCTTCTGAATTTGATGCATTGGTGCAAAGAGGTTGGAACCATGTTCTTTCCATGTATCCAAGGCCTACCAAGCAAAGTAGTGAAAGATGTATATGAATCAATTATGTAGAATTTGGCTTCTATCTTCTAGTCATCTATCTCTAATGACAACACTATGAAACCTAAAGCTCTCTTGCCTTGCTCATTAAATCCTCTCAACATCATCCAGTCTCCTTGGAGTTTAGAGGTGTCAATCTTTAAATAGGTAAGGGTCTTTAGACTCATGATGTTCACTGATGCACCTAGATCAACTAACACCCTGGAGAGTCTGAATCTGCCCATGTCCACTGTGATGTAAAGGGGATGATTATGCTCTGTTGTCCCCAAAAGAAGGTCTTTATCAGTGAATGTAACTCTATGGGTTTCTCTTGAATAACATGCCTCCTCTCTAATAGTGGTCAGCTAAGCTAAGCATATTTTTGGGTCAAGAAGAGCTTTGATCAATGACTCCCTCATCTCTTTAGATTAGACAAGGGCATCATATATGCTTGGTTTAGCGGCAAAATTCTTAGGTGGGTGAGGACCTTGTAGTCAACTCAGGCTAGTCCTCCATAAGAATATCCATAGGTGGAGCATCCTATGGAGGGGCTTCTTGATCGCTAGAACCAATGACTTATATACCCTTATCCTGAGGTGCTACCCTAGGAGGTAGAACTTTGCCACTATGGAGGTTGACTTCAATGACTTCATGAGATGGCCTAGTGGAAAGTTCTACCTGCTCATTAGGTTTACCTACAGCTTCTCCTATAGGATCATCAGAGTCGGATGACTCCAAGTAAATCTCAATGGGCAAACCCGAGTGATTTAGAAATGGGTAATCCATTTCTAAATTAAAAGAAGTGGAGTGATCAGAATTATAGTTATTATTAATTAGACTTGGAGAGTTATCTAAAATAATAAACTCAGGAAAATCATTAGAAGAAACACAGATGTAACCAAAATCAACTTTCTTCATTGATTTCTTGGATTTGGATGAAGGTACAAAATAAAAATCAAGTAAAGTAAGGGGAGTGAGGAATTTGGCACCCCCTCCGCTTATACAATGCAGCTACTAGAAGAAGAGCTAGCTGAAGAAACTGTGGCTATAACTATATGAGTGTTGGACTTAATCGATGATTGCACTACTATGCTATCCCGGGCAAGTGGAGCCTATCGCTGCTACTGCTATGATTTTACCTCCTTCAAGTTGTCCTTAACAACTTGCAAACCTTCCTTAGGGTTGGAGGATTGAGCTACTTCAGGCACTTGCAAGAGTAACTTTCTGATCTTAGAGATGATTTTCTTGGAGGTTCGGGATAGCGAGATATCCCAACCTTCCTCTATCTTAAGAAGATCGTGTGTATCCCCAAGGATTACCCTAATAGAACTAGAGGGTTGTTCTAGTAGGTATTCCTTAAGGATGAGAATGGCACCTGACTTGTAGCTATGGTCAAGCCAGTCCTTAAAGATAAAGAAATCTTCTAAAACATGGCCTAGCATGAGGTGTTAGGAGCAATACTTTGGATCATGACTCTTACCCACATCCTCCGGCCTCCTAGGCTCTGGTAATTGGAAATTAGACTTCTTTAAGAGGTTCTTAATGATCATCTTGACTATCTCCCTCTTGAATGAATAGGGTTTATTCAATTTATCGATAAGAGTAAGTAAATGATAGCTACCTAGTGGCAGGTAAGAATACTGTTACTGATGATGCCAATGGGGATACTGAGCAGGCGGTGGTAGAGGCCATTGTAATGTAGGTGGCCGGTATGATGGCTGAGGTGATAGCAGAAGAGGTGGTAGAGGCTGTTGAGCTCATGGACTAACGAACCTTGGTTGGTGCTTATATCTTGTGACCTAACTTCTTCTTGAATGCCTTTTGAAGCTTGGACTTGGATGATTGATCTTGGAAAGGAAACTTTTTGGCTTCCTCTTGTAAGCTAGCTATCTTGTTAATTATCCTCATGAAGATTTTGATTGTAAACCCTTTAAGCATGAAAGCGACTAGGCCATGGATAGTCTTGAACTATAATTTCAATGGCGTGCTATTCATACAATGTAGTTCATATTTCATACTCAAGTTTCTCTACTTGAGAATGTAATCAACACGGGACTCATTTGGATTTTGCTTTATCACAATGAGGTCACCCACAATAACCCTTTGTTGAGCTCCAGTAATCCTCTTGATGAAGAGGTGCTCCAACTCAGCAAATTTTCTTAACAAACTGTTGGACAGTTCGGCATACCAATCAAATGCAACACCCGCTAGACTGCTAATAAATAATCTGAAAAAAGGGCATCACTACCTCCAGCATTGCAATAGCGGGTCCTGAAATGTGCAATATGTTGGCAGGGGTTCCCACTGCCATCAAATATTTTGATGGAAGGAGGCACAAAGCCTTTAAGATACTGGACATCATCAAATTCCTCTGGGTATGGTCTACCATTTGGAATGGATGAGCCACCTCGAGCTTGTGCCAATGCATCATTCACTTGTTGCTCTACCAACTGCTTGATATCCTTCTCTTGCATGGAGGTGCTATCCACCACCTTCCTTTGCAAGCTACCACTATCTTGATCTACTAGACAAGTGCTCTTAGGCTGATCTAGGATATGTGCTAACTCAGGATGATCTATCCTTATTAGAACTGAGCCCTAATTTTGAAGTGCATGGATGGTTGTTAACAAGTCTTCCACTCTCTTCTCCATCCGGTTGATCTGATCATCTTTCTGCTTAAGCTATTGATGGAGGTGTTGGGTTGAATGGACGTCATCATCTTCCTCAACCATAATACCTTCCTGACTATGATGATCTCTGAAGGGAGCTCTTAGTGTCGACCATGTGGACTTCAACTGAATCCTCAAGAAGGTCATCATCATCAAGATCAAGCTACCCTCTCATCCTTGAAATCTGTGCGATCACTACCTAAGAGTTCTCTCTTCTCGGTAAAGTAAGCAGTTATGATCTCATCCAAGGAATGATCTAAACATGCCGACACAAACACTTGGGGGTGACTGGTGGAGGGACTGTGGTCACTGACTGAAAGGCATATAACACTGCCTTCCATTGGAGTGCTAGCTCTAGGAGGGTCATGCTCACTAGAAGAGATATGTTCATGACTGCTCATCGATGGAGTGGTGTCCCTGGAGAGATCTACTTCCATGGGGACTGTGCCCCTTCCCCTCTACTTCTTTGCCACTAGCTGATGGTATTGGTGGTGGTGGGGTGCCCACGATGCTACGGGGTCACCACTCCTTCACCAAGACTAAAGTAGGAGGTTGAGTAGGGGAACTCATCCTCACCTCAGTCAATGGAGTAGATGGAGTGGGATCCTTTGGCCATAGCTAGATCACCAAAGGGGCTTTCTTCTCTCTAGATGCGGTCATCTATGCCTTTGTGGGAATGACGGATGGCAGGACCTGAACCGGTAATGATGGACGAGGAGTGGATTGGTGTGGTGGGGATAACATGCTCTACCTCCTCATGGCTTTCCCCCTATGGCGTGGTACCTCGACTATGTTATCCTATTGCGGCGGCCTGACTAGGAAATTAACTAGAGCGAGGCCTCGATTGCAAACCTCCTTCACTCTCTCCTTGGTGCTGCTACTCGGGCTTCTGATGATCTATCACTATGAATTTGTATGGTAACACTCCTAGGGATGATCAATATCAAGTCAAATAATGTACCAGACTCTGAACATCCATGTACCCCGCCCACCTGCCATAATACTGTCTATAGACCTTCACAGGACTTTCTCTTATCTCTAGTCGAAACCTCATGGTATGTAGGAGGTGGAGGCAATCTATCCTCTGATAGTCTTCCTCTCTATCTGATGCTAAGAGGGGGTGGAACTAGTTGCTAGTCAGCAATGGAGAAACCTCACGGGGAACCATCCTTTGTAATGTCGGATGAGACATCCATCTCCTAGACATCACGCTCGTGGTGCCGCTTGATCTTGTAGATCCTGTTGTGTCACTGTGTACGGTGCTGTGTATGGCTGAGCAATGGAGTGTGAGATCTAGATCCTACCTCGAAAGTAGGGGAGACTATCTCTAAAGCCAAGATAGCCTTGCCCTTAGAGGGGACCAACGAGGACGTCTTAGCACACAGTGGCTACGGGGCGAACAAGGGTGACATTGGTGAAACCTCAACTGCCTTCCTCTTCAAGGAAGGATACTCAGTGTCAAAAGGTAGGTCAATGCAAATGACTGGCTTCTGCCCAACCACCTCATCCCGGCTAACAGTGGCGAGGGTTGCCCCCTCCCAAGTGATGTGGGCTCCCTGAAATCATCAACCAAAGAACACTAGATGGGAGGCAGTCTGAGGGATGCTGGCCTGATCTAGGGCCAAATCCATCTCGAACGAAAAGGTGAAAATAAAATTTTGAGTGGCCATGTGTGAAGACTGTAAAGACTGCACTGACTGATCTGAGTTGTATGTCTGCAATTGTTGAAATATAACTTGTTTCAAATTTCTACCTTGATATTTGTTCCATGAAAGTAACAAAAGTTTGGAGTTTCGAACCTACACCCAATAATTCAAATATGTTAAGTGGGGTTCATTGGAGAGATTTGGATGTTTTGGAGAGACTTTTGCCATTTTATTTCTAATTTTAGAACCATTCTCAACCAATTTAGGTAGGTTGAGTGGGGTTCAAAAATTTGAGGAGAGATTTCTTTGTTTTTGAAGATTATTTGTGTTTTGTTTTTCTTGTTTGAAAATGTGGATAGTTTGAAAGACCTCTATTAAGAAAATTTGGGTATGCTAAGAAGAGGTTATGATTGTGCATTTGAAATATTTTTTTCTTGTGAAGATTTGATTGTGTGATATTTTGATTTGAAAATGGGGCTTCCTACTTAACAAGTTTGGTATGTTAAGTAGAGGCCACATGTGTTTGATTTGTGCTTGAAGATGAGACTTTCACTTAACAAGTTTGGTATGTTAAGTGAAAGCCAAATATGATTATGAGATAGATTTGTTTTTCTTTGAAGATGAGAGTCCCACTTAACAAATTTGGTATGTTAAGTGAAAGCCAAATATGATTATGAGATAGATTTGTTTTTCTTTGAAGATGAGAGTCCCACTTAACAAATTTGGTATGTTAAGTGAAAGCCCCAAATGTGTTTGTGATATGTTAATTTTTCTTTGAAAATGAGACTCTCACTTAACAAATTTGGTATGTTAGGTGAAAGCTCAAGTGTAGTTGACATGAAAAATTAGATCCTTATTTAACAAATTTGGTATGTTAAAATAGGGATCAAATATGTGTTGAAAAGAGACCCTCACTTAACAATTTTGGTATGTTAAGTGAAAGCCGAAATGTGTTTGATATGTTTTTTGAAAGTGGTACTCCCACTTAACAATTTGGCATGTTAAGTGGAAATCAAAGTATGATATAACTTCATAATAGGATTGTTACGTAACAAATTTGGTATGCTAAGTGGGAATCCAATATGGTATGATTATGTGGTTCTTACTTAACAAATTTGATGTGTTAAATAGAACCAAACATATGCTTTGAAAATGAGACTCTTACTTAGCAATTTTGGATATGCTAAGTGAAAGCCTAAATGTATGTTTTGAAAATGAGATCCTCTCTTAACAAATTGAAATTGTTAAGTGAAATTCAAATTTAAATTTTAAAAAAAGAGACCCCCCACTTTAACAATTTGTTAAGTGAAAGTCAAATGTTTTGAAAATGAGACCCCCACTTAACAAATTGAAATTATTAAGCGACAGGAAAATTTATGTTTGAAAATGAGACCCCCACTTTAACAAACTGAATATGTTAATTGAAGGTCAAATTTTATGTTTTGAAAATGAGACCCTCATTTAACAAACTAAAATTGTTAAGTGAAAGTCAAATTTTATGTTTTGAAAATGAGACCCCCACTTGACAAATTGAAATTGTTAAGTGAAAGTCAAACTTTATGTTCGATTCAAATAAAGATCTTCACTTAACAAATTTGGATATGTTAAGTGAGAATCAAACATAGCATGATTTGCTTTTGAAAAGAACCTCCATGTAGCAATCATGGAGGGGTTTCAATTTTGTGATTTTGTGTGCTTCTTGAAAGGTGCTTTTGAAAAGTGTCATTTTTGTGAAAGGAATTATTTTCTTTAAATTTCATGATGAACCTTGCCTCACCAAGCTAGTGGTGAGGAGGTTCTAAATTTTTATTATCTCCCCTTTTGTTGATAAATTATATTTTCACCTATTGGGGAACCCAATAAGGGTTTCAAGACCTGCATAGAGTGAGGTCCTTAAAACCTAAAGAATGTTGGCTAACTTGGCTTAAGAATGAAATATGCTAAGTGCCAACAAAAGGAAAGATAGTCTCAGACTCATATGAAATACAGGTCCACTATCGATATTTGCAGACAACAATCATCTACTGGAGATGGAGAGAGGAACCTTCCCTAGTAGAGTCGCTAGAAAAATTTGTGGAGTTTATTTTTAAGTGTGGGACACCATGTAGATCTTAGGGGGTACTTATTGAAGTGATCAGGTACGATACTAAGGAATGATGTACTATCTCAAAAGATAGAAATCACCACCCTATAATGGACCTAATCACCTAATAAAGACTTCTAAGGCATGATGGGCTTTCGAATGTACCAGAGATCTTTCCCCTATTTTACATGGAAAAGTAAAGTAGGGTTTATTTCAAGTTAGGTTCATTAAGTTTCCTATGGAGACAAGCCCCCATAGTTAATTACATCCTAAGGAATGAAATCCCTTAGGAATACTCTCGATTAAAGTAAGAATTAAAGTGTCCAAAGATTTCAAGGTTAAGACTATCAAAGGATTAGCTTTTTAAGAAAATCAAATGGGATAGGTCAAGGAGAAGACTTATTTTTGGAGTCCAAAGGGAAAAATTAGAAAATGCTCATGATACTAGGAAGCCTAGTAAGCATTCCAATCTACCATATAATTGGGCTTTATATATTTGAAATTTAAGAGATTTATTTATTTATGTTGAAATTTTATTAGATTACTAAGGCTTATAATCCGTCAACACCAGATTATGGAAATGCCTAACATGTGAGGATTTATGCTTGTAGTCCCAAAGGAAAACAACAACCATAGATCCTAAATCTATGGAGCTTTGGCAAGGGCCAAAGCGTGACCTAGATCTAAGGCAGAAAGTGGGTATATAGTTTACCTCCACATGAGAGAGTAAACCACCTGCTAGACTTTTTACTGCCTGAAGTGGGAGCCAGCTAACTCCTCCTACACTTTAAATCCATGTAGGCAAGTCATATGCTTTTGTAAGATGGCTAGGTTATATTTATTTAGAAAAGAAACTAATTCCTTAAACCTAATCCCTAAGAGACTAGAGCATGAGGGGTATAAGTAATGACTTAATATAATTCAAATTTTGTCAAATTTTATTTATTTTTGGACTCTTTATTTTAACATAGGCTATAGGATTTTGTATGCCTAAATGCATGACAAGTTGATTATGGGCCAAATCAAGAGATAAAGAGGTGTTCTTCCATCATAGGCTCTAAAAGGTTAAACCCATTCTATCTGGTGAAAATGGAAGCCCTCTCTTAATAAGAGTGAAATAAGATGATTATGCATGATATTAAACATACAACATTCAACTAAGGGGTTGCTAAATATTTTATTATTTTGATTTAATACCTAGGCTTTTATAGGAGGTTATGAGTTATTTTAGGGGTTTATATGAGTTGTTAGTTTGGATAGAAAAATTAATTTTTATTCTAGGAGCCTAATTGTATCCAGGCCATACAATAATCACCATTCATAAACAAACTATGAAAAGGCATGTTTCTTCTAATGCACAAGCTAAACAAAATATCAAACAATTTTATAAAGTTATCATAAAAGAATAAAAGACCAGTGTGGTCGGGTACTGCCGTACAACCCAAAAAGAAAAATGGATAGCCGAGCTCTACCCTTATAGAACTCAAATTACAAAAGAATAATTACAATTACATAAATGAGCAAAAGCTATGGGGGTCTTCAATCTTCATATCTCCTCCATTTCTTCATTTGAGCTTGGATGTGCTTGCTTCAAAGGCATCATGGGGCCTCCCAGGACAAAGCCTTCTAGGCTCCCCTCATCCTAATCCTCCATATCACTAATCCTAATTCCTAATCTAAAATTACATTAAAAGAAGGAAAGTAAATTTAGCTACACCAAACAAATATTAGCTAAACACCATACAACCCAAGTAGTTATATGAATAATTTAGACTTAGTACCTGAACATGGGTAACCAAGCCCACCTGTCCTAACATGGGTTATGCTTGGGGGCTAAGCAACCTGCAAAGAAAAAGCATTTATATTTTTATTACAGCGGCCCTTAATCACAACCCCCTATAGAAAATATGATTAGGCTAATAACTACCTAACATTCAGTCTACGAAACATACACCCTAACATCAAGTCTAAAACATTACATCACAAAATAAAACACAAAATCATACGATCAATACATCAACCTAGCCTAATTCTAGAGTCGGTGATTTAGTATTCTAGTGTGCGAAAAAAAGGCTTGTGTAGCTAGACTTTACTAGGCTTCTTTAGTTTAAATCTCAATTTGGAGTTTGAATTTGTTTAAAATTTTCCTACGGGTTGATTTCAATTTAAATAATTTAATGATTTATTTTTTATTTTATTTCACTTTTATTTGGTTAAAGTGATGTTTAAGTTTTCAAGAATGAAGAGTAGAATGAATTCCATTTGTAGATGGAACTCACCATATTCTACATCCTAACTCCTAAAGAGTCTAACTAAGGTCCTTAAGTATCTTAATTATCTCATTTGAATTTGTGTAATTTATTTGATTTGATTAATATTTATTTGATTTGATTTAGATTTTAGAATTTGAGTTTGTTTAATCTTCATGTATTTGATTGATTAATTTTGGATTAAATGTGTTGATTTAATTAAACTTTGATAATTCAATATCCTTAATATCTAATGAATTTTAAGTTTGTTTAAATCCATGTGTTTTTGATTGATTAATTTTAGATTAGATATTTTGATTTAATTAATATTTCAATAATTCAATATCCTTAATATCTAATGAAGTTTAAGTTTGTTTAAATCCATGTGTTTTTGATTGATTAATTTTAGGTTAGTTATTTTGATTTAATAAGTTTTTTGATAATTCAATCTCTAGTTTCTTTCCCTTGGGTTTTAATTTATTTCCTTAATTTGATATGATTACTATCATTTTGATGTTGTTTAAATTCATTGATTTCATTATTCCATTTAATTTTGATTTAGATTGGTAAATGAATTTTAATTTACTTATGATTTATTTGAAGTTTAATGTATTCTTTTATTTGAATTTCAATTAAGGGTTTAACATATTGAATTTAGTCGTTTAGTTTATGTATAGATTATCTCTTCAATTTGATGATTGGTCTATTATCTTAATTCAATAGGTTTATTTCATTTGAGTTTTATTTTTGTTTAACTTATTTTGATATTGACTAGAATTTGGCTCGATTTCATGACTTTAGAGTTTAGATTTAATTTCAAGTTTATTTAATTTGATTATGGCTTATTTATTTCAAGTTTGATTGGATAAAAAGACTTGAAAGTTTGCTTTGATTTTAATTGAGTTTGATTATTTATGATTAGAATTTCATTTTAATTTCATTCATTTATCATGTTTATTAGATTTTAATTTATGTTTTGATTTTACACATTTTAATAGTTAATTAGTTTATCTTATTTAGGTTGGTTGAATTAGATTTAATTTGATCGTGTATTAAATTAATGAGAGTCTTTCTTTATTTGATTTAATTTGATTTGATTAGCTTTATAAATCAATGGGCTTGCTTAGGTTCAATGTGATTATATAATTAGTTTAATTTAGAAGTGTGTGTTTAAGTTAATTATTAAATTAAATAAGTATTTGTTTAATTTTTAAATTAGTTTTATATTTATTTAGATTAATGATGTAATTAATGACTTAATGATTTAGGTCAAATTTAGAATTTGATTGACATTTAATTACATTTTAATTATGTTCAAATTTATGTTTGCTTAAGCTTAAGTTTAATGTGATTACTTTAATTAACTTAATTGGTTTATTTGAAGATGTGTGATTTAATTAATTAGTGGAGTAATTAAAGATTTGATTTGAGTTTGATTTAAGAATTAATTTTTATTTATTTAAATCAATTTGGTTCATTAAGATGATAGATTAATTCATTAAGTTTGCATTAATTAGATATTTAATTAATTAAGTTTGATTAAGAGTAATTGAATTTTGAATTATCAAAATAATTAAAGATTTGTTTAATTAATGACTTAATTTTCCACATGTGAGTGATTTGATTTAATTAAGTGTTTTACTTAAGTTTGATTTGATTAAAGGATTATTGTTTTTATCATCATTATTATTAAGTGAATTAACTGTTTATTTTATTTCAATTAAGTTTGATTATTTATGATTAGAGTTTTATCTGATTTGATTCATTTATTATGTTTATTTAATTTGATTAACATGTTTGATTTAGTTATTTGGTTGAAATATTTAATGATTGGGTAACTCTCTTATTCCAAATGGATTAATTTAGGTATTAAATTAATTAAGTTCACTTTAGCTTCATTTGGTTTGATTTGGTTTGATTAATTTTAAGTGATTATGATGTATTGGATTTATAATTAATTTAACTTTTTAGTTTACTTAATGATTAATTAATGTTCAGTTTATTTATATTCATTAAGGACTTTTATAAAATTAAGATTCCATGCTTAGTGTAGCTTTAGTTATATTAGTTTGACTTATGTTAAAATTTCCTAGATTTGTTTAATTTTAAGTTTGATTTTAGATTTAATCATTTGATTGAGTTTTATTAACTAAAATAAGTTTAATCATATTTAATTTAATTTACTTTGAGGATTATATGATATTTTTCTAATTTAAGGTTTTATTAATGATTGCATAAGTGTTATTTCATTTCTCATTTTGTTTTGTTATTTAGATTACTATAAAATTTATTTTAATTAATTTTTTAATTTGTTAAATTTTAACTTTAAATATTTATTGTAGGTTCATTAAGCTTTAGAAAATCATATTATTATTTTTTAAGGATCTTAGATGTTAATTGAAGTGATTTAGGCCATTTTGAAAATTTTTGTAAATTTCTGGATTTTTATTTGATTTATTTTATTAAAATAGATAATCTGAATTTCAAAATTTAATTTCTCTTAAGCCAAAAATCCTTTTTACTTGAGATTTCTCTCATAGGTGTGTTTACCTTTAGTTTCATTTCTTGAAAGTTTCAACTCAATATGACTTGTATTTTTAGACTAATTAATGAAATTTGATTTTAGCTAAAACCTAAATTAACCTCAAACCATTTAGTGAAATTTGGAGATTTTTAGTTCGTTAGATTTCCCTTAAAAATACGGATCTAGTGAGCTCTTATTTATAATTTTTCTGTATGTGTTTTATTTTTTATGAATTTTTAAAGTTTCAAGCAACTTAAATAATTTTTAAAATCAGAAAATAAGTGATTTTCCCACTTAACATAGTCAGCACCGCGCACGGCGCTGACATGGCAACGCAGCGCCACACAGTGCCACGCGATTATATCATGTGGTTCTACATGGAACGAGGTGCCACACAACACCGTGTGATTAGCTGGCATGGTGCCGCGTCAACCGAATGGTAGGGAAAAGTCCTGCCGCGCATGATGACGATGTTTAGATCAGATCCGGCTATCCGATCGTGGATCAGATAGTCTAGATCCAATCTGTGGATTTGAAGGGCAAAATGTATGGATCTAGTGCACGATCCGGACCATCCGATTGTGGTTCGAAAGGTCCGGATCTGATCCGCGGATCCGACAGGCGAAAATGCACAGATCGAGGGTTGAAACACATAGGTCCTTCGTGATTTGGGTCATCTGATCCCGTGAATTATAGGATCGGATGGCTACTACTCTCCGACTGGCTAAACATACGAAAAGTCTATTCACTCGAGAAATTTTTGCAATTTTTGAGCCAAATTTCATCTGATTAGGCTCATTTTCGTGGCAATTTTCACCAAAAAATTTACGATTTGTATGGGGATGATATAAATTGAAAAATGTGAGGGTAATCTAAGAAATTTCCTAAAATCATGCATAAATTACCACAAACAAAGTTCCTTAAGGATGACTAAAGTTTGATGAAATTACCTCACTGGGGATGGTTTCCGGTGGCGGTGATGATTCGAGCATGCTCTTGAGTGAAGGAAAAAGCCTTGGAATGAGCTAAGACTTTCTTCTTCACTTCAAAATGATGTATTCTTCAATCACCACCATTTTCTCACTAGAATCCACCCATTTTGGTGCTTTTAGCTCAAGAGAAGTGGGGAAGTGGTTGTTGGTTGTGGGAGCTCTAAGAGACTCTATAATGCCAAAACCAGATCCCTTTACTATCTATATTCTCCCTCTTTTAATGGTGGCAAAAATTTGGGAAGGTTTGTTGGGTGGTGATGGCTGATTGGGGACTTTGGATTTAGCTCCCAAATTCTTCATTTGCTTCCATAGGATCAGCTCCATTGAATGCAAATGTTGGGGAGGAGTTGAATGCCTGTGATGTGGAGAATTAAATGAGGTTGGGTGGAATCCTATATAGGGGAGAATCCATGAGGGATTTAATTGGGTTGGGTTGATTTTGGGCTGATCCCAAATGGGTTTGGGTCCGGTTTGATCAGCCCCCAATGGGTCATGGCTTGGTTTCAAGAGATTTAGCTCAATTTGGGTCAAATGGGTCACATTGGGTCATATCAGGTTATGTTGACTAATTGGTCAAATTAGGTCAAACCTGCTTAGGTTAGGTTCACATGATAATTTGAAGTATTTTAGTATGATCAATTTGATTTAATTTGGCTTAGGACTAATTTTGGCTCATTTGGAATCAAATGGGCCAAATGGGTCAATTGGGTCAAATGGGTCAAGTTGACCAATTTGACCAAATTGACCAAATTGACTTTGGTTATGGGTTGATCATATTCAATTGGCTAATTGAAGATGAACGTAACCTTTGGTTTAAATCAATTTGGATTTAATTTGAATTTTAGCTAATTTGACTCTATAGGTCAAATTGGGCTAGGTTTGGTCAAGTTGACCAATTGGTCAAATTAGGTTCAATTATGGCTACAGTCAAGTTCAATAATAAATTTGGAATGAAGTTGAGCCATTGGTTGTAATCAATTTGAGTTAGATTGGGATTTGACCCATTTTAGCTTTTTAGGCCAATTTGGGTCAACTTGGGTTAAATTGGTCAATTGGATTTGGTTTGTCTCAATTGAGAGTTTGATTATATTTAATCTTTGATTATGAGCGTATTTGGATCAATGGTTGTAATTAATTTGGTATATGATGGGTTTCAGCTAGTTTAGGTTTCATTTGGGCTAAAGGTTGACTTGGTCAAATGACCAAATTGACTTGGTTTGACATAATTGATGGTGAAAGGTTTTGGTGAGCTTGGTTCAATCCAATTTGGGTTGGATTGAAAGTTGGCTCAAATGGGTCCTTTAGGTATGGGTTAAGTGGACCTAAGTTGGTCAATTGATTTAGTTTTGGCTTGATTTATGTTTAGTGGGACTTATATGTGAATTTAGGATTGAAATATAAATCCGACTATAATCAATTTGGAGTCCAATAGGTTTTGGCTTAATTAAAAGTTTCAATTCAAAAGGGCTAAGTTAGGCTTGACTTGAGTTGACTTGAATTTGGTTTGATGATTGTAGGTTTTATTTATATTTGGATAGATGGTTGAAGGAATGATTAATTCAAGAGAAAATCCATTGTTTTGACTTGATTTGGATGGAATTTGGCTAAGTCCAAAGAATTGGCTCAAAGGGCTTAGATTGGGTTTGGATTTGATTTTGGATATAGTTTTGGTCATTTAAATTTGGATTTCATTTATATTTGTGAACATAAATGAAGGAACAATTGATTTATAAGAAAATTGATTGAGTTTGTATTGGTTTAAAGGCTAATTTGGTTAAGAACATGGAGGTGGGTCCATTTAGCTTAAAAAGGGTTTTAGTCCAGTTTGATTTAGTTTAATTTAGTTTTGATCATTTGGATATGGATTTCATTTATATTTGTGAATATAAATGAAATAATAATTGATTTATAAAGAAATCAATTGAATTTGATTTGATTTAAAGGGGGTTTTGGATAAGCTTATTAAGGTAGTTCATATGGCTTAAAAAAAGTCTTAGGATTTGAATTTGATTTTGGGTTTCAATCATTTGGAGTTAAATTTAGAATTAGATTTGGAATTTGAATTTGAATTTGAGGTTTGGTTTGAGATTTGAATTTGAGTTTGATTTGACGTGTATATGGATTGGGTTTAGGTTATAGGTAAGTGATTCCTTAAGTCCTAAGGCATGGCCTAATCCTATGATCAACTCTTCTAAGTCTCTTGGCTTAGGTTAAGTGTTCACCTAATCATATGTCTAAAGAACTCTTAGTGTCTAGAATAGTTTTAAGTCTAAGAAGAGGAGATTGAGAGCTCACTCAAAAAGTGAGGTCAACAAACCTACATAAATTACATATGTTTGAATGTTAAAAAGTTGTTGACCTCACTTTTGGAGTGAGCTCTCAACCTCCTCATCTTAGATTTAGGTCTCTTCTAGATACTAAGAGTTCCTTAGTCTTAAGACACTTATAGTAATCAGTTGAACACTTCACCAAAGCCTAGAGACTTAGAAGGGTTAATCATAAGATTAGGCCATGCCTTAGGAACAAGGAATCCACTTATCCTATAGCCTAAATTCAATCTTATCTTCCCCTTTTCAAACCAAACATCAAATTCATATCAAATTTCAAATCCAAATCCAGATTTCAAATCTAATGATTGAAGCCCATGATTGAATCCAAAAATGAAATCTTTCCTAAGTCCTTTGAATCAATTTCATAGACAGCCTTAGCCACTTTCTAATCAATTCAAAATTTTCTCAAACATCAAATTCAAACTCAAACTCAACTTCAAATCATAAGCTAAAATTAAATCCAAATCGAATCAAAACCTGAATTTGAACCCTTTAAGCCAATTCCTTGGACTCAAACAAATGACATACAAATCAAGCCAAAACCAATAGATTTCTCTCAAAATAATTATACCTTCAATAACCTATCCAAATGTAAAGGAAATCTACAATCATCACACCAAACCAAAATCAATCCAAGTGAAGCTCAACTTAGTCCATTTGAGTTGAGAATTTCAAATGAACCAAAACCTATGGGAGCCCAAATTGATTGCAGTTGAATTTATATTTCAATCCTAGAGTCATGTTGACTCACTTAGGTTCACTTGACCCAAAGTGACCTAAATGACTCTTTTTAGCCAAGTTCTAATCCAACCCAAATTAGATTGAAGTAAGCTAACCAAAACCTCCATCATGACCAATAACCACCATAGGGTGACCAATTTCCATAAATTAGGTTAAACCAAGTCAACCTAGCCTTTGACCAAGTCAACCATTTAACCCATATGAACCAAAACTAGCCAAATTGCAACCTAAGCCAAATCTCTTGAAACCAATGATTCATATACTTGAACATGACTTGACCTTCAATTGAGCCAAACCTAACCCAATTGGCCCTCTTGACCCAAGTTAACCCAAATTAACCTAAATGGCCAAAATGGGTCAAATCAAAATCTAAAATAATTGATTGAAACTAATGGTTCAAGTTCATTCCAAATTGACTATTAAACTTGACGAAAGCTTCAATTGAGCCCAATTGACTCACTAGATCCAAATGACCTATTAAACCCAACTTGACCTAAAGGGTCAAACCAACCTAAAACCCAATCAAATCTAAATTAAACTCAACCAAAGCTCACAACACATTCCAAATGATCAACCAAATCCAAACCAAGCCATGACCCAAGCTATTTTGGACAATTGGGTCAAATTGGTCAACTTGACCCATTTGACCCAAATGAACTCAAATGAACCAAAACCAAATCTAAACCAATTTGACCTAAACTAATGACACCAATACACTCCAAATGATCATTTGAGCTTGACCCAATTTGATCAATTGGTCAACTTGACCTGAATTGACCCAATTTGTCCCAAATGGGTCAAATTGAGCCAAACTGGACCTAATGAACTCCAAATCACATGAAATTTGGCACAACCCATTTTTAAATCATTTCAAATCTACACAAATCAAATTCAATGCCAGATGAGCACTTTATCCTTGGGATAAGGGTATCCCATGAGAAAAGATACTTGCACACTTGGTCATTTCCTCCCCTTGGCCACTTGGCACCCATCTATTGGTCCACTTAGGCACCAAGGACACTAACCACCTAACCCAAGGGGTGGTTGGGTCAGCTATGACTCATGGGAGGTGAATTCACCTCACCTCCCCCATTAGAACACTTAACATCAATAATCTTCACTTCCCCTTGCTAGGACACCCACTAATCCCTCTTGGCAGCCACCTCCCATGCTTTGGCCACTCAAAATGAGCCACCTAAGGAGAATCCCTGCCATTCCTAACCACCCCAAGCCACAGGACATTCACTTAGAGAAAAAAATCAACCTCTTTTTAAAAAATAAGGGAATAGAAGCCTGAAAACTAATTCTCCTACCTTCATTTACTCTTTAAGAGCTCCTCCAAGCAACCAGCAACCATTCCCCTACTCCTTTTGAGCTAAAAATACCAAAACCGGGTGGATTCTGGGAGGAAGTGGCGGCCATTGGTGGATACAAGGTTTTGAGGCAAGACAAGAGCCTAAGTCCATTCTTAGCTTCTTCTTGCATTCAGGAGAGTGCTCGGAACAACATCGCCTCTAGAAAACATCCCTTATGAGGTAATTTTCAAAAATCATAGCCAGCCATAGGATCCTTTGTTTGTGATGATGTTTGCTCAATTCTAGAAAAATCCATTAGAAAACCCTTTCATTCTTTATTTTACATAATCCCAATATGAAAGTAGGAGTTTTTGGCATGAATCGATGTAAAATCAAGCTTAAAATGGACTCTACCATGCATTTTTTTTTAGATTTTTTCACTATTCATCCATTCGATTCCATGATTTCCCTCTTAATTTTACTATTTGCCCATCACTTTCATTGGCTGGGAAGCAACAACCATCCGATCTCCCTTTAATAGGGATGGATGACCATGATTTAATGCCAGATCTATCTGATTTCATCCACCAGATCACGCAAATCCATCTGGGCCATCCGATCCATAATCAAACAGTCGAATCGAGCCTCACTCTATTATGTGTGTTTCCCGCCCATTTGCGCACGCCCTAATCGCCTTTGCTTGCACAAGCGCTGCGCAAATCATGCACCGTGCGTTAGCATTGGCGCATACGTGGTTAAGTAAGTAAGAAATTAGGGATTTTTATTTTAAAAATTAATTAAATCACCAAAAACTTCAAAAATTAATAGAAAATAAAATACTTAGCAGAAAATTACAAATAAGAGATCGTTGGATTTGTCTTTTCAAGGAAAATCTAACAAATCTAAAATCCTCAAATTTTACAAAATATTTTGAGCTTAATTTAAGTTTTAGTGAAAATAAAATTTTATCAATTACTCTCAAAATATAAATCGGATTGAGTTGAAATTTCAGAGATTGAAATAGATCTTAAAACCCTACCTATCATAAAAATTTTAGATCAAAAGGATTTTGATTGTGAGATATTGAATTTGAAGTTCAAATGGTCCATTTTAGTAAAATAAATTAACATACTTTATAAAAATTATTTAAATTGGTAGAAACTTGGAAAAATCATAACAAATTATAGAAAAATCTAAAAAAAATATAAATAAATACTCATTTTAAAGGTATTCCAAAGGAGAATTTAATTAAAAATATTTTGAATTAAATTGAAAGTAATTAATGCTTAATTAGGGTTTAATTATAAACATAATTAATTTAATTACTCCTTAATTAACCATGGGATTAATCCTAAACTTTTTGAAATTGTCTAAGGGGATGTCCTCTACTTCCCCTAATTTTCTTGAGATTTATTACTTGCTTAATTATTAAAATTAATTAATTGACCTTAATTACTCTCCTAATCAAATTAATGATTAATTAATCATGTGAACATTAATGAATCAAGTAATTAACTAATTAATCCTTTGAGCAACAGTGAATAAGCCTATGGGGAAATATTAAAATCTCCTTCTTAATCTATTCCTTCAAGTTCATTTAATTAATCAAGTTAATTATGGCTTAATTAATTAATTGAATTACTTAATAAATGAAATTAAGATCCAAATCAATCCAAATCATTCTAGAAATTAATCACTTAAGTCTTGGGTAGACTCTTAGGTGTTCAATAACCTAAAAGAATTCAAAGGAAATTATAACTAACCTACATGTGTGGGAGGGTTATAAGAGCACTTAATTAAACCCTTTAGCTTTACTAACCAATAATTGTGAGCCAATTGCATTAGACCCTTTTATTTTCATAGGATCATTGTTGATTTATTTCCAAAGCATGTGCATATCATGTTTGCTCATAATTACTTGGATAATTATGCTAAAGTGGCATTAATGGACTTAACTCATATTACAATCTAATTAACCCATAAAATCAACTTAATTACCTTTGCATTAAACCAAATCGATTCACAAACATAGGAATGTTCTAGGATCAGTGAACTTTTCCTCATTTCATTAAATCAAATAAAACATAAAGTTAAAAGTGATATAAAAAGCTTTGGTTTATTTTAAATGATTTTATATAGTATGATTATCCTTAGGAATTAACTTAGTTGAATGAACTCATGTGCTTATGTTCAAGTATTCCCTTTTAATCATGCTAAATGTTGTATGTTATTTGAAATCATTCATTCATGTCTCTCAAAAATAAATTAAATAAAATTTTCTTTATGTTAAGATTGCATGTATTGACTTAAATTTATAATATGTGTTGTTATTATCACTATTAAATCAAAAATTAATTTCAAAAGTTTATAAGTCACCTATAATATTTGGAATGATAAATATCTATAAGCTTGCATGTGTCTATAGCTTAGAACATGTGATATGGAGTTCTCTTTCTTTAGTCTATATAGATTTACATAAATTGAATGTTAAAAAGTGTATAGCCCATTTAAAAAGGGCACAACATTTGTTTAAATTCATTCATATGTATTTCTATGTTAGAATTTAGATAAAACATTGGCTCACATGTATAAATAAGTCAATTGAAAGAAATACAACTTTGGCATAAGTTTTCATTCTTGTAGTCATTTGTACATTCATGAGTATTCAAGAATAAGGTGTATGTGCATTTAGTTAATGAATGAAAATCTCCTTTTCAAATAATTCAATTAAGAGAAATATAACTTTTGCATGATTTTACATTCTTGTAGTCATTTGTACATTCATGTGCATTCAAGAATAGTGGTATATTTAGTATGGACATTCCAATGATGCAAGGCTTTAAGTAGCCCCAATGAGGTCTTTACCTCACTCCCTTAGTTTAACAAAGGCGTCGTATCCACTTAAAACTTTTATACACTTGTATGTGCATTAGCTAATGAATGAAAATCTCTTTTCTACAAAAAAAAAATACATGCATGCATTCATTATTTGAGTGTGCTAAAAGAAATATGTTGCATGAGTAGTTATACATAGAGTTAAGTCATATGCATGCTACATGTGATGGAAAGGAGTAACTTGATGTATGACATGTGATAGTAATTCAATTAAGTTAATCTTAAGAAGCCTTTCATATTAAATGAAATTATTTAAAGTGAATCCAAACTTAGGATTAATTTAAAATGTGTAATAAGCCAATCACTAAAGAGAGAATTAAATCAAATTAACATGCTTTAGGAATGGCTTATGGTACAGATGAAAGAGGGCAATCCTCTTTTCTTCTCTTTATAAAACCTAATTGCTAAGTGTAGGATCATATGAAACAAATCAAATCACAAATTAAAATGTGCAAATCAATTAAACCACTTAAAGTAAAAATAAATCTCTGAAGTTAAATTAAACCCTTTCACACTTAGAAAATCATAACCATAATGCCTAGTTAAGATATACCACACAAGCCTTATGCACACACTTTAGAATTAAGTCACCATTTCTAGCTCTATGTTAGGATGGTGCATGGTGTGATGTATATTTTATTTTGTGATGTATTATTTTAGACTAGATGTTAGGGTATATATTTTGTAGACTGGATATTAGGACACTATTAGTCTAATCATATTTTCAACATGGGATTATGCTTATGGGGCCGCTTAAAAATAAATATAAATATTTTGCTTATAGGTTGCTTAAACCCCAAAGCATAATCCAAGTTAGGACAGTGGGCTTGACTACCCATGTGCAGGGTGCTAAGTCCAAATTATAAATATAACTACTTGGGTTGTATGTATGTTTAGCTAACCTCTATTTTGTAGGTGTAGTTAGATTTTCTTTTTCTATTTTAATGTATTTTTGCATTAGGAATTAGGATTATTGCTATGGGGTTTAGGATGAGCATTAACTAGATGGCTTAGTCTTGGGGTGCCATGTGATGCCTTGAAGCCCACCAAATTAAAGAAAATAAAGACATAAAAATGGAGATTGAAGACTTGAAGACCCCCAATAACATTCATTCATTGTAATTGTAATTATTCTTTTATGTTATGGGTTGTATAATGATAGAGCTCGACTACCCATTTTCTCTTTTTTAAATTGTACGGTGGTACTTGACTGCACCGACCTTTTATTCTTTTTTGGTTATAAAAATTATTTGATGTTGTGTTTAGTTTGTGCATTATAAATGACATGCATTTCTTAGTTTTTAAATGTATGATGTTTGAATGTGTGGCCTCAATGGGATTAGGCTCTTAGGGAAAAATTAAATTTTCTACCCAACTTATAACTCATAACCTCACAATAAAGCCTAGGTTATAAATCAAGATAATTAATAGATTTAGTAACCCCTTAGCTGTATGTTGTACGTCCAATATCATGTATGCATATTCTACCACTCTTGTTAAAATGAGGGCCTCCATTCTTACACGCATGGGAATCGCTTGACCTGTGAGAGCAACTCCTACTGATGGAGCTTCACCCTCTTCTCTTTTGATTTAGCCAATAACTTATTTTATCATGCATTTAGGCATACAAAAATCACAAAGCCTTTATCAAAATGAAGTGTCAAATACAAATAAAATTTGAAAAGATTTCTTATTAAATTAATTCATTACTCATACCATTCATGCTCTAGTCTCTAAGGAAGTGGATTTAAAGACTTAATCTCTTTCTAAATTAATAATAGCCCAACTATCTTGCAAATTATATGACCGGACCACATGGATTTAAAGTGTTGGAGGTGTTAGCTAACTACCACTTTAGCGATTGTAAGTCCAACAATCAGGCAGCTTATCCTCTCTTGTGGAGGTAAACCTTATGCCCAATTTCACTTAGATTTAGGTTGTATTGTGTTAAAACTTCCTAGAGTTAAGATTTGAGGTAGCTATTTCCTTTGGGCTATAAGCATAAATTCTCATCTCTTAGGCATTTTCACAATCTTGTGTTGTTGGATTATAAGTCCTAGCTTTCTAATGAAATATTAACTTTAACAAAATTAATCCTCTCTTCAATTTCAAAATTATAAAGCCCAACCATAAGATAGATTGGAATGTTTATTAGGCTTCCTAGTATCATGAGAATTTCCTACTTATTCTCTTTGATTTTGATAGTAAGTATCTCCTTTGATACAATCCTAATTGATTTTCTAAATACAACCAATCCTTTGATAGTTTAGCCTTGAAATATTTGAAGACTTTAATTTCTACTTTAATTGAGAGTATACCTAAGGCATTTCCATTCCTTAGGATGTAATTAACTATGAGGACTTGCCTCTATAGGGAACTTAATGGACCCAGCTTAAAATAAACCACTGCTTTACTTTTTCATGTAAAGTAGATGAAAAATCTCTAGTATATTCGAAGACCCATCATGCCTTAGGAGTTCTTATTAAGTGGTTAGGTGCATTATAGGATAATGATTTCTATTTTTGAGATAGTGTATCATTCCTTAATGTGGTACCCTATCACTTCAATAAGTACCCCCTAAAATCTACGTGGTGTCCCATATCCAAAATTAAACACGACACAAGTGTATAGTCTTTTTGAAAAAGACCTAACACTTGTTTAAATTCATTCCTATATATTTCTATGTTAGAAATTGGATGGAACCTTAACTCACATGTATAAATAATTCAACAAGCTTAATCCCACTAGGTGGGGTCAGCTACATGAATCCTTCGTCTCCATTGTGTCCTATTATGTGTCAAATTCTCATTTAAATCAAGTATACTAAGATCATTTTTTATACATCTTAACCAAGTCTTTTTAGGTCTACCTCTACCTTTCTTAACATAAGGCAAATCTAATGCATCTACTCTCCTAATCGGGTCATCGGACGATCGACATTTTATGTTGCCAAACCATCTAAGGTGACTCTCCCTAATCTTATCAACCATTGGATTACTCCAACTTTTTCCCGAATATACTCATTTTGCATTCTATCTCTAAGAGTAAATCCACTCATCCATCTAAGCATCCTCATATCTATAACACTTAACTTAGTCTTATGCTTCTCTTTTATTGGCTAACATTCTGCACCATAAGTCATTGCAGGTTTTACCACCATCTTATAAACTTTTCCCTTAAGTTTAAGTGGAACTTTTCTATCACATAATAGGCCAGATGCATTCCTCCACTTCAACCATCCAACTTGAATTCTACTAATAACATCTCCATCTATTTCAACATCATTTTGAATAATAGAGCCTAAATATCTGATTCGCTCACTCTTATTAATGACTTGTTCACCTAATATCACA
Source organism: Cymbidium sinense (assembly GCA_021442155.1). Lineage (NCBI taxonomy): Eukaryota > Viridiplantae > Streptophyta > Magnoliopsida > Asparagales > Orchidaceae > Cymbidium > Cymbidium sinense. The sequence continues at coordinate 80,921,295 of CM038218.1, read as the reverse complement.
ACACTACCACTAGAACTTCTACAACTAAAATTACACTCCATATATTCAATTTTAGATCTACTTAAACGAAAACCTTTAGACTCTAGATTTTACCTCCATAATTCAAGTTTTTGTTGGACTCCCTCTCTAGTCTTATCAACAAGAAGAATGTCAATTGAAAGAAATGTAACTTTTGCATGATTTTCTATTCTTGTAGTTATTTATACATCCATGTGTATTTAAGAATAGCGGGTATATGTAGTCTGGACACCCTAAGAGCACGAGGCATTAAGTAGCCCCAAAGAGGTCTTTGATTACCTCATTTCCCTGGTTAATAATGGTGAAGTTCTTGCTTAAAACTTCTATACACTTGTATGTGCATCTAGCTAATGAATGAAAATCCCTTTTTCTAATAAAAACACATGCATCCATAATTGCTTAAGTGATTGAAATAATTATCCATGTAATTTAGGAGTTTCATTCCTATGTTTATGTATACAAATTTACATATGTTTGAATGTAAATGGGTATATAGTTTGGACATCCCAAGAATACGAGACTTTACCTAGGCCCAAGGAGGTCATTTGATTACATAACTTCCCTGTTTAACAATGACACGTTCCTATTTAATCTCATCCCTACGTATTTTTGCATAAGAATTTGGATAGAGCTTTAAATTAATATGATTACTTAATTCAATCAAAATAAAATAAAAAAATATAAGATCAAACATACACATGCATTCATCATTTAAGTGTGTTAAAATATGTTGCATGTATAGATACACTTAGGATTGAACCATATGCATGTGTGGTGTTTATTTTTGGATGTGGGAGATCACATAGATCTTAGGGGGTACTTATTGAAGTGATCGGGTATGATATTAAAGAATGATGTACTATCTCAAAAGATAGAATTCATCGCCCTATAATGGACCTAATCACTTAATAAGGACTCCTAAGGCATGATGGGTCTTCGAATATACCACAGATTTTCCTCCTACTTTACATGGAAAAGTAAAGTAGGGTTTATTTTATGCCGAGTTTGTTACATTCCTTATGGAGGCAAGCCTCCATAGTTAATTACATCCTAAGGAGGATAAAATATCTGGTAATACTTCAATTAATGTAGAAATTAGGGTCTCCAAAGATTTCAAGGCTAGACTACCAAAGGATTATTTGTATTGGAAAATCAAGTGGGAATGTTCAAGGAGAAGACTTATTATCGAGGTCTAAGGAGATGAGTAGGGAATGCTCATGATAGTATGAAGCCAAGTGGGCATTTCAATCTATCCTATGGTTGGGCTTTATAATTTTGAAATTGAAGAGAATTATTTATTCTAATTGGAACTTTATTAGAATGCTATGACTTATAATCCAACAACACAAGATTATTGGAATGCCTAAGAGGTGAGAATTCATGCTTGTTTCCCGAGGTAAATAGGCACCTCAAATCTTAGATCTATAGATCTTTGGCATAACCCAAAGCATGACCTAAATCTAGGTGAAAATGGGTATATGGTTTATCTCCATAAGATAGAATAAACTCGACTGCTAGGCTTACAACTTCCTAGGTGGCATCCAGCTAATACCTCCTATGATTTGAAATCCATGAAGTTGGGTCATATAATTTTCTAAGATAGTTGAGCTATTATTTATTTAGAAAGAGATTAAAGTCCTTAAATCTACTCCCTAAGAGACTAGAGCATGAGTGGTATGAATAATGACCTAGCCTAATGAAAAAAAAATGTTTTCAAATTTTAATTGATTTTTAACATTTCATTTTGACAAAAGGCTTTAGGATTTCTTATGCCTACATGCATGGTGAAAATAAGTTGTTGGCTAAATCAGAGGAAAGTGGTGTCTTCCAACACAAAGGATGCCCTCAAAGGTCAAGCATTCCCCTATCATGCAAGGATGGAAGTCCCCTATTTTCAAGAGCGAAATAATATGATATGCATATTATGAAATATTTAACCATACATTTAAGGGGTTTCAAAATCTTTTGATTATCTTATTTATGTCCTAGGCTTTATATGAAGTTATGAATTGTAGAAAATTTTAGTTATGAGTTATTAATTGGGTAGAACATTTAATTTTTCCCTAAGAGCCTAATCGCTAGGCCACACATTAAAACATCAATCAGAAATAAATTATAAAAGAAATATTATTCTAATGCACAAGTTAAACATAATATCAAATAATTTTATAACTAGCACAAAAGAATAAGAGGCCATTACGGTCGGGTGCCGCCATACAACCCGAAAAGAGAAAATGGGTAGTTGAGCTCTACTCTTATACAACCCGGTACAAAAAGAATAATTATAATTTAAATAAATGAATGCTATGGGGGGTCTTCAAATCTTCAAGTCTTCAATCTTCTTTCCTCCATTTCTTCTCTTCTTTGGTTGGTAGGCTTCAAGGCATGACATGGCACCCCAGGACTTATTCTTCTGACCAATGCTCATCCGAACCCCATAGCATGAATCCTAATTCTTATGCAAAATAACATTAAAATAGGAAAAGAAAATCAAACTACACCTGTAAAATAGAGATTAGCTAAACATACATACAACCCAAACAGTTATATTTATAATTTAGACTTAGCACCCTACACATGGGTAACCAAGCCCACATGTCCTGACTTGGGTTATGCTTAGGGGCTTAAGCAACCTATAAAGGGAGCATTTATATTCATTTTTAAGTGGCCCCTTAAGCATAATCCTCTACAAAATATGATTAGGCTAATCATGGCCTAACATCCAGTCTACGCAACATATACCCTAACATCCAGTCTAAAATAATACATTACAAAATAAAATATACATCATATCATACACCATCCTAATATAAAGCTAGAAGTGGTGACTTAATCAAATTTGTGTGTACTAAGGCTTGTGTGATATGTCCTAACTAAACATTAAGGTTATTATTTTCTAAATGTGAAGGATTTAATTTATAAGGGGTTGATTTCACTTTAAGTGGTTAGTTGATTTGAGAATTTTACTTAATATTTTCTTTCATTTCATTTGACCTACACTTAGCAACTAAGTGTTATAAAGAGAAGAACAAGAAAGGATTACTCTCTTTCATCCCTACTTTTGTCATTTCTAAAACATGTTGATTTAATTTAATTTTTTTATGAATGGATTATTAAATGATTTAATTAATCTTAAGTTTAGATTCACTTTAAATAACCTCATTTAATAAGAAACATATCTTAAAATTAATTTGAATGAATTACTATCACATGACACATGTTTATTCATTTTCTTTCATCATATGTAACATGCATATGACTAAATCTTAAGTATACCTGCACATATAATATGTCTTAGCACACTTAAATGATGGATGTGAACATGTACATTTGAAGTTTATATGTTTCATTTGATTGAATTATTCTATCATATTAATTTAAAGCTCTATCCAAATACTTATACAAAAATACATAAGAATGAAATTAAATAGGTATGTGTCATTATTTACCAGGGAAGTGAGGTAATCAAATGACCTCCTTAGGGCTAGCTAAAGCCTCGTATTCCTAGGATGACTAGACTATATACCCATCACATTCAAACAAATGTAAGTTTGTACACATGAACATAAGAAAGGAACTCCAAATCATATGATCAATCAATTCAATCACTTGAACAAATATGAATGCATGTCTTTTCTTAATAGAAAAAGAGATTTTCATTCATTAGCCAAATGCACATGCAAGTGTATAAAGGTTTTATGTGGATACTTAGCCATTGTTAAACCAGGGGAGTGAGGTAAAGGTCTCCTTGGGGCTACTTAAAGCCTTGCATCCCCAGAATATCCAGACTAGATATACCAACTATTATTAAATACACATGAATGTACAAATGACTATAAGAATGAAAAAATCATGCAAAAGGTGTATTTCTTTCAATTGAATTAAGATTTTTCTTCATTAGCTAATTGTACATGCAAGTGTATAAAAGTTTTAAGCCGATATTTCACCAATGTTAAACCAGGGGAGTGAAGTAAAGACCTCCTTTGGGCAACTTAAAGCCTTTCATCCCTGGAATGTTCAGACTAGATATACCCGCTACTCTTGAATTCACATGAATGTACAAGTGACTACAAGAATAGAAAATAATGCAAAAGTTATATTTCTTTTAATTGAATTATTTATACATGTGAGCTAAGGTTCTATCTAATTTTTAACATAGATACATAAAAGTGAATTCAAACAAATGTTGTGTCCTTTTTAAATGAACTATGCACTTGTTAACATTCAAACTTTATGTAAATCCATGTAGAGTATAGTAAGATAACTCCATATCACATGTTCTAAGCCATAGACACATGCAAGCTTATAAATATTTATAACCAATATCACTCAAAATATTATAGTTGATTTATATGCTTTTGAAAATAACTTTGATTTAATAGTGATAATAGCAACACATATTTTAATTTTAATCAACACATGCAAGCTTGACATAAAGAAATCATTTCATTTAATTGATTTTGGAAAAGATGGATGAATGATTACAAGTGACATACAATATTTAATATGATTAGAAAGAAATAAAGGCATATAGCACATGATTTCCTTGAATCAAATTAATTCCTAAGGACAATCATATTAAATAAGATCATTTAAAATAAACCAAAGTTTCTTAATTCCATTTCAATTTTATGTTTGATTTGATTTAAGAATATGAGAGGAGGTTTGCTAATCCTAATCCCATTCCCATTGTGTAATTCAATTTAATGAATGGTAATTAGGTCAATTTTAAGAATTAATTTAGTTAAGATATGAATTAAGTCAATTAATTAAACCTTTACCTATGTTACCTTAATGTGGATTAAGGCTTGAAATGGTCTAACTTCCTTGCTTGGATCCATTGGGTGGTCGGCTTGCAAGGGAGGTGAGTTGACTCACCTCCCTTTGGTCCAAGGTAAGTCCTAGCCCACTTAGAGTGGGTTAGGAGGCTAGGTCAGACCCCCAAAATGAGATGAGTGAGGGCTGCCAAGTGATGGGAGAGGGGACTTTGCCATTTATGGGTGGAATCATATGTAAAGAGGGCTTAAGCAATGGAAAATTCTTTGGATTGGACTCATTTGGCTTTTATGTACTGATTTTATGCTAATCCAAGATGGGTTTGGGTCAGGTTTGATCAGCCTCAAAGTAGTCATGGGTTGGTTTCATGGATTTTGGCTCAATTTGGGTCATTGGGTCATATTGGTCAATGTTGGGTTAGGTTAATCAATTAGTCAAATTAGGTCAAATCAAGGCTTAGGTTAGGTTCAAATGATGATTTGAAGTGTTTTTTTTTTAGGTGGTTTCAATCAATTTGGCATGGGTTTGATTTTGGCTCATTTGGAATCAAATGGGTCAAATGGGTCGGGTTGGACAATTTGACCAAATTGGTCAAATTGGCTTGGGTTGGGTGTTGGTTTATGTTCATTTGATCAATTGGGGAGGACTGTAGGCATTGATTTGGTTTAATTTTGATTCAATTTAGATTTTGTCCAATTTGACCCTTTAGGTCAATTTGGGTTAAGTGGGTCAATTGGGCTAGGTTTGGGTCCAATTGATCTAATTGAGGCTTTGGTCAAGTTCAACAATGCATTTGGAATGAACTTTTGCCATTGGTTGCAATCAATTTAGGTTAGATCATGATTTAACCCAATTTTGCCTTTTAGTTCAATTTGGGTCAACTTGGGTCAAAGGGCTAATTGGGTTTAGTTTGGCTGAATTAATGGTCAAGTGATGTTCAAACCATGATTATGGGTTGATGTGAACCAATGGTTTTAATAAATTTAGTGAAGGGTAAGTTTTGGCTAGTTTTGGTGCATTTGGGTTGACTTGGTCAAATGACCAAGTTGACTTGGTTTGACATAATTTAAGGCAATTGGTCACTCTAGGGTGATTATTGGTCATGGTAAGAGGTTGGATGGGCTTGGTTCAATCCAATTTGGGTTGGATTAGAACTTGACTCAAAAGAATACTTTAGGTCACTTTGGTTCAAGTGATCCTAAGTGGGTTAATTGACTTGGTTTTGGCTTGATTCAAGTCTCATTGAATGTATATATGAGCCTAGGATTGATATATAAATTTAACTACAATCAATTTAGAGTCCAATGGCTTTTAGCTCATTTTAAATTTTTAAGTCAAAAGGGCTAAGTTGGGTTTGACTTGGGTTGACTTGAATTTAGCTTGATGATTGTAAGTTTCATTTATATTTGGATAGATGATTGAAGGAATGATTGATTCAAGAGAAAATACATTGATTTTGACTTAATTTGGATAGGATTTGACTAAGTCCAAAGAATGGGCTCAAAGGACTTAGATTGGGTTTTGATTTGATTTTGGATTTGGTTTTGGTCATTTGAATGTATATTTCACTTATATTTGGAAGATAATCAAACGAACAATTGATTTATAAGAAAATCAAATGAGTTTGAATTGATTTGAAGGAAAATTTTGCTAAGCTCATGGTATAGGTCCAAAGGGCTTAAAAGGAGTTCTGATTTGGTTTAATTTAGTTTGATTTAATTCTCATCATTTGGATATGGATTTTATTTATATTTGTGAATATAAATGATGGAATAATTTATTTATAAAAAAATCAATTGAATTTGATTTGATTTAAAGGGGGGTTTTGGCTAAGCTTATGAAGGTGGCTCATATGGCTTAGGAAGGGTTTTGGGATTTGAATTTGATTTGGGGTTTCAATCATTTGGAGTCACATTTAGAATTGAATTTGATAAATGATTGAGGGATTGAATTGATCTTTGAGAAAATCAATTGAATTTGGATTGAATCGAATTTGGCTAAGGTTAAGGCCATGAATTCAATCATAAGGCTCATGGGAGATTTTGGAGCTAAATTTAATCATGGGGTTGAATTATGAATTTTGGAATTGGATTTGAATTGAAATTTGATAGTTTGATTGAAGAATTGAATTAATATTTGAGAAAATCAAATGAGTTTGGGTGGATTTGAATTTTACTAAGGCTAAGTCCATAAGATAAAATCATAGGACTTAGGAAGGATTTTGAGTGTGAATTTGATCATAGATTTCAATCATCTGATTTAGGATTTGAACTTGGATTTGTAATTTGAATTTGAATTTGAGGTTTGGTTTGAGATTTGAATTTAGATTGGATTTGAAAAGGTGCACATGGACTAGGTTTAGGCTATAAGGTGAATGATTTCCCTTAAGTCCTAAGGCATAGCCTAATCCTATGATTAACTCTTCTAAGTCTCTAGGCTTAGGTTAAGTGTTCACCTAATCACTATAAGTGTCTTATGGCTAAGGAGCTCTTAGTGTGTAGAAGAGTCCTAAGTCTAATAAGAGGAGGTTGTGATCTCACTCCAAAGTGAGGTCAACAACATGTTATATGTGATGGAAAAGAATAATTAAATATATGTCATATGATAGTAATTCAATTAAATTAATCTTAAGATGTCTTTCATATTGAATAGAGTTATTTAAAGTGAACCTAAAGTTAGAATTGATTAAAATATGTTAACAAGTCATTCACTAAAGAAAACTAAATCAAATTAATGTGCTTTAGAAAGTGGCTAGGGTAGAGATGAAAGAGGGCAACCCTCTTTCTTCTCTTTATAACACTTAATTGCTAAGTGTAAATCATATGAAATAAAAGAAAACACAAATTAAAGTTCTCAAATCAATTAAAGTGAAATCAACCTTTCATGTTAAATTAAATCCTTCACACTTAGAAAATCATAACCTTAATGCTTTGTTAGGACATACCACACAAACTTTAATACACACACATTAGATTAAGTCACCACTTCTAGCTTTATGTTAGGATGGTGCATGGTGTAATGTATGTTTTATTCTGTGATATATTATTTTAGACTAGATGTTAGGGTGTATGTTTTGTAGACTGGATGTTAGGCTGAGATTAGCCTAATCATATTTTTGCAGGGGATTGTGCTTAACGGGTCGCTTAAAAATAAATATAAATGTATTGCTTGTAGGTTATAAAATTGTTTGCACTAGTTTTATAAAATTGTTTGATGTTATTTGAAGTAGGGGACAATTCTTTGGTATATTCGAAGACCCATCATGCATTAGGAGTCCTTATTAGAGGATTGGGTCCATTGTAGGGTGATGTTTCTTTCTTTCAAGATAATACATCATTCCTTAATGACTTACTCGATCACTTCAATAAGTATCCCCTAAGATCTGTGGTATCCCACATTCTAAAATAAATACCACAATGGTGTAAACAATGATTGAAGTTATAAAGTAATGAAGCCTTTGTAAAGCTTTATGTTCCAAGTTTGTTGCTGCACCAAGGACCTGCTGGAGAGAAGTAGGCAACAAGAAAAACTATCCATCGGCAATAAATTCCTGGTTAACCACATGGAAAAGGAACATTCAAAGAATAAGTGGGAATGAGATTCCTCTGAAGAATTACAAAGGCAGCATGCAAAGGTTATACTAAGTCCTCTAGCATAAAAAACATCTGAGGTTTTTAGCCCCAATATAGACCATCCAATAGAAAATAACATGGTTAATAGCTGAGCCTTTGAACCAATTTTCTTTATGCCACTCAAGATTCATATAACAACCAAAAATAATATGTTTATTGATTATATTAGTGGGGACTCTATTATCCTTCCAAAGAATGAGGTTATTTTTGAGTCCAGGTTATTTTCGAGTCCAATTGAAGTGCCTCTAATTTTATTATAGCAATGCAAGTATTTTTGTTTTAAAACCTCAAGTAAGATCTATTCACCATTTTGGATTATAGAACTAAGAGCAGAAAAGGGGGATATATTTAGAATCTCAAAACATAAGGGGCCAAGGATCTCAAACAGTGAACTTTCAGAGCACAACAGATAAAAAAAAAGGAATCAGAGACCTCGTCACCAATTTTGAAACTAAGGTACTCCCTAAATCAAACTATATAGTGCTTTAATTTCTTCCAGAGGGGGGAGGAGAGGCCAGGGAGCTTATTCCAAAGTGAACCGTATTTATTTATGAGCCAAATTGCAGGGGGAGGGGATTTGTTCAATACCCTCCAAAGGATTTTGGTTTTATGAAGGAGGTTTAGGGATGAGGAATATAATAGGCCAATTCCACCTTTTTCCCTACGTAGAGTCATTTTACTCCAAGAAATAAGATGAACTTTATGCAGTTTGCCACCATGAAAGAAGAATTTAGCACATAAAGATGAAACTTTTTTAAGCCCACATTTTATAACAACCACTTATCTAAACTAAAAAGTGAGGTAATTATTGATTGTTGATCGAAGTAATTAAAATTTGACCCTAAAAGAAAGAAATTTAGTATTCCAACAAGCTAACCAAGCATACAATTTATCAAAAAGAGTGTTGAAATGAGTGGATTTTTGCGAGCCTGTGACGAGAGGAAGACCCAAATATTTGAATGGAAAGATATTGTGTTTCACATATAGAATCCTGCAAAATTGTTCATTGATGTTAGAACTTTGGAAAAATAGGTAGCAAACTTCTCTGCATTCACACTCAACCCCGTAGCTATCTCAAGCCTCTCGAGATTATCTTTGAGAGATTCAATTGTCCGAATATCCACCTTCCCAAGAACTAAGATATCATTCCCAAAGAGAAGATGTGGGATATGAAAGTTTGGGGTGTATCATCTGAGATTCATTTCCCTATCTTGTAAACAAGAGAAGGTGTCCATAGATAGAGTGAATAAGAAAGGAGAGAGGGTACAATCTTATCTGAGTCCATTTGACGAGCTAAAGAAGCCTTTGATTTTACCATTTAGGATAATAAAGAATGGTATGCCAAAGTGTGGTGTTTAAATTTGGATGTGGGGGACACTACGTAGATCTTAGGGGTACTTATTGAAGTAATTAAGTACGACATTGTATGATGTACTATCTCAAAAGATAAAACATCTCCCTGTAATGGACTTAATCACTGAATAAGGACTCTAAAGGCATGATAGGTCTTCAAATATACCAGAGATTTATCCCCTAATTTATATGAAAAAGTAAAGCAGGGTTTATTTTAAGCTAGGTTCTTTAGTTCTCTATGGAGGCAAGCCCCAATAGTTAATTACATCCAAGGAATGTGAGATCCTTAGAAATACTCTCGATTAAAGTGGGCAATTGTCTCCAAAGATTTCAAGATTAAGACAATCAAAGGAATGGTTATTTTGAAAATCAAATAGAATAGTTCAAGTGGAAAGACTTATTTTAGAATCCAAAGGAAGATAAATAGAGTGCACACAAGATACTAGGAAGCCTAGTAAGTGCTCCATTCTGCCCTATAGTGAAGCTTTATATGTTTGAATGAGAAGCTTAATTTCATTAGAGTTGACATTTTGTTAGAAAGCTAGGACTCATAATCCAACAATAGGAGATTATGGGAATGCCTAAGAGGTGAGTATTTATTCGGGGTTGGAAGGAAACAAGTGACCTCATATGAGGATTTATGCTCGGGGCCGGAATGAAACAAGTGACCTCAGATCCTAAGTCTAGGGAGCTTTATAGCAAGCTAAAGCATGACCTAATCTAAGCGAAGGGGGGACATAAGGGTTCATCTCCATAAAAGAGAATAAACTAATCTGACTTCTGGACTTACAACCGCTTAGATTGGTCGCTAGCTAACTCCTCCTACAATTCAAAACCATGTGATCGGTCTTACAAAATTGCAAGATAGCTCGGCATGTTGTCTAATTAAAAAGAGACTAAAGTTTTAAACCCACTCCCTAAAAGACTAGAGCATAAGTGGTATGGGCATATGACTTAGTATAAATGAAAAATCTTTAAAAATTTTATTCTATTTTTGACTCAATATTTTGGACAAAGGCTTGGCATTTTCTTATGCCTAAATGCATGTTGAAGTAGATTATTGGGCAAATCAGTTAGAAGAGGGTGTTCTCCACCACAAGGGATGCCCTCACAGGTCAAGCATTTCCCTATCATGCAAGAATGGAGAACCCCCATATTTAAGAAAGAAAGAATATGTATGCATGATGTGAGACATACAACATACAGCTAAAGGGTTGCTAAAATTTTTAATTATCTTATTTATATCCTAGGTTTTATAATGAGGTTATGAGTTGTTTAAACTTTTAATTATAAGTTATTAGTTGGATAGAAAATTTATTTTATCCTAAGAGCCTACCGCATTCAAGCCACATTTAAACATCATATATTAAGAAACTAAGAAAAGTATTATGTTTCTAATGCGCAAACTAAATATAACATCAATCATTTTATAAGATGTTGTAAAAGAATGAGAGCCTGGTGTGGCCGGGTATTGTCGTACACCCCAGAAAAGAGAATAGGATGGGTAGCCGAGCTCTACCCTTATACAACCCAAAATATAAAAGAATAATTTTACAATTGGAAATGAATACATGCTATGTGGGTCTTCATTTCTTCACTCTTCCATCTTCATGTCTTCTTTCTTCGATTTGATTGAACTTGCTCTTTCTTTGATTTGATTATATTTACTTCAAAGGTATCACAAGGCACTCCAGGATAAAGCCTTCTAGCCACTGCTCATCCTAATCCCCTATAGCACTAATCCTAATTCCTATTACAAAATTATATTTATATAAGAAAAGTAAATCTAACTGCACCTACAAAATAGAGGTTAGCTAAACATACATACATCCCAAGCAATTATATTTATAATTTAGACTTAGCACCCTGTACATGGATAACTAAGCCCACTTGTCCTAACTTCGATTATGCTTAGGGGCATAAGCAACCTACAAGCAAAATAATTATATTTATTTTTATGACAGCCCCATAAGCATAATCTCTTATAAAAGACACAATTAGGCTAATCACAGCCTAACATCCAGTCTACAAGTCATACACCCTAACATCCAGTCTAAACTATTACATCATGAAATAAAAATCTATCACACATACGCCATCCTAACTTAGGACTAGAAGTAGTGGCTTAATTCTAATGTGTGTGCTAAAACTTAGTGTGGTATGTATTAGCTAGGCCTTAAGTTTATGTTTTCTAAGTTGGAGGAGTTTAATTTAACCATTAGGTTGGTTTTAATTCAAGTTGTTTAGTTGCTTTGTGAATTTTAATTTATGTTTTATTTTGTTTCACTTGACTTACACTTAACATCTAACTATTATAAAGAGAAGAAAAAGGATTGCCCTCTCTCATCCCTACCTTAAGGCACTTTCTAAAGCATATCTTTGTGATTTAGTTTTCTTTAGTGAATCGCTTATTGAACACTTTTATTAATCCTAAGTTTAGGTTCACTTTAAGTAATCCCATCTAACATGAAAGGCATCTTAGGATTAATAAAATTGAATTACTATCACATGACATATATCAAATTATTTCTTTCCATCACATGTAACATGCATATGATTCAATCCTAAGTATATCTATACATACAATATGTTTTAGTACACTTGAATGATGAATGCATAAATTTAGAGTTTATGTTCCATTTGATTAAATTATTTAATATGTGTAAGTTAAAGCTCTATCCAAATTCTTAAACAAAATACATAGAAATGAAATTAAATGAGTATGTGTCATTATTAACCAGGAAAGTGGGATAATCAAATGACCTCCTTAGGGCTACTTAAAACCTCGTGTTCCTGGGATGTCTAGACTATATACCCATTTGCATCCAAATACATGTAGATTTTCATACATGACATAGAAAAGAAATCTCCAAATCACATGACTAAACACTTCAATGACTTAAATACTTATAGATGCATGCATTTTTTTTTAGTAGAAAAGAATATTCTCATTCTTTAATTAAGTACACACATACATGTATAAAATATATAAGCAAATACGTGCCATTGTTAACCAAGGAAGTGAGATAATTAAATGACCTCCTTGGGGCTACTTAAAGCCTCGTGTTCCCGAGATGTCCATACTATATACTGGCTTTCTTAATTACATATGGATGTATAAATAATTAGGAGAAAGAGAATCATGCAAAATTGTATTTTATATTTAATTGAATTATTTATGTATATGAATTAAAGCTCTATGCAAATTATAATATCAAAATACATAAGAATAAAATTAAATGGATACATTCCTTTGTTAACCAGGGAAGTGAGGTAATCAAATGACCTCCACGGGGCTACTTAAAGCCTCGTATTCTCAGGATGTCCAGACTATATACCCATTGTCATTCAAACCTGTATATATATATGAATTCAAGAAAGAGAGTGTTAATTCATATAATTAAGCTATAAGTACATGAAAATCCTATGTGAATTCATAACTACTAACATTCCAAGTATTGTTATCAATTTATAAACATTGGAAAATAGTTTTGGATTTAGTAATGATAATAACCATACATATAATTAATTAAATCAACACATGCAAGCTTACATAAGTAAATTCTATTTGACTCATTTAAATTTTGAAAAGATGAATGCATGATCTCACATGGAATACAACATTTAACATGATTGGAGAGGAATAATCAAATATAAACACATGATTCATTCAAATACATTAATTTCTAAGGATAATCACATTAAATAACATTATTTAGAGAGAACCAAAGCTTATTATTAATTTAATTTAGGATTTGGATTGAATTTAATGAGGGGCACTTATCATTTATTGTTTTAATCCCATTCCCATGTTCATGAATTTAATTAGTTTAAAGAAAGATAATTAAGTATATTTTATGAATTGATTAAGTTAATTATCAAACAAATCACTTAATTTCCTTTCCTATGTTTCTTTAGTTTAATTAATCATTTAATCATGAGCCAAAAAAGATATGAACATGTGAGAAAAGTAAAATTTCAATGGTCCTGAGGATCTAATGCAATTGGCTCATAAATTAAAGATTAATTAAGCTAAAGAATCTAATTAAGTACTTTTATGATTTTTCTATACTTATAGGTTAATCATAATTTTCTTAGAGGTTTTTATGTTATTAAACACATAAAGAGGAACTCTTAATTTTATTTTTAATCATCTAATGTGATTTGCATTTTAATTTAATTTAATTAAGCCAATTTATTAATTAATTAAATAATTAATTAATCCTCTTGAAATGAAATGGACTTGGGAAAAGAGATTAGGAAAGGGGTCTTAATGACTCTCCCTCATCCATTCACTGTTAAACAATGATTAATAAGTTTTAAAAAATTAAATTTACTATTTGAATAATTAATTAATCATTAGATTAATTGCAATTAAGGTTAAAATGATTAATTTCTCCTAATTACTAGCAATAAATTCCAATAAAGTCATGCGAGGCAGAGATCATCCTATTAAATCAACACACAAAATTTGGAATTAATTGCTTAAATAATTAGGGCTTAATTTAGCTGATTAAGTTTATAATTAAACTTTAATTAAGCTTTAATTACTATTCAAAATTAATTAAAATTAATTTTGATTAATTCTCCTCTAAATACCTTTAAAATGTCTATTTATTTATATTTTTTAAATTTTTTATAATTAGTTATTATTTTTTAAAGTTTTAGCCATTAAAATTAATTAATTAAACCTAATTAAGCTTAATCACATCGGCGCCATGTGGATTGCTGGCATGGAGCACTTTCTATATGGTGTCACAGGATTGGTCACTTAAGCGCATCTGAGTCAACGACTATGTGGCTGACGGCGGACGTGATTTCATCCCCATCCGATCTAAGATCGGATAGCAGAGATTAAACCCACAGTTCTTAAGGGATTAAATCAAGATTAATTAACGTGTTAATCACAACCATCAGTTCCAATCATGCGAAATGGATGACAGATGATCTATCATTTTGTGTAATGAAAGATGGACACCATCTGCCTTTCGCCACCTAATTCAAGCTCACTAGAGCTCGGATTGGCTCGGGATTGATCCCACACCTTCATAAGGAAGATCCCAAGATAGCTAATAGTTGCATTTGCACACAATTAACATTCACTTCAAAAAAGACCAAAGAATTTTGAAAAATAATTAGTTTAATGGAGAATACCTTGACAGAGCTCAACACCGGTGGCAAATCGATCGAGGTAGCTTCTCCTGGATGAAGCGAAGCCCTATTGAGAATATTGTGAGTCGCCTCCCTGCCGGTTGCTCTGTGGACCAAACATCACTGTAAATCTCACCAGAGTTGGTCTAGGAGTGGTATTCGGTGCTCAAACTTCTCAGGAAATGATTTATTTTTACTTGCCGGAGGTATAAGAAGGTGTGAGGAGAGTTAATTAGAGTTTAGTTGAGATTTAGTGGTGTAGGATCAAAGCTAAGCCTCAGGATGGATGGGCTTGGTGGCTTCCAGCGATGAGAAGGGCTAAGAAACTTGAGATGATGCTCTTACGGCTCATCTTGAATAGCTAGGGCTCTGAGGATGCTTGGTGTGTCAAATTGAATCAAAATGAGAGGGGATACCCGCCCCCTCCCCACTCCCCCCATTTGGCTTCTAACGGCTGTCCTGTCATTGGTGGTGGCCATGGGTGGCAGGGAATTATTTGAGGTGGCTAGGTTTGAGTGGCCAAAGGAAAAGGAGTGGCTGCCAAGGGAGGAGAAGTGGGTGTCCTTGGTTGTCAAGTGTTCCAATGAGAAAGGTGGGGTAAATTCACCCTCCAATGGCTCATGGCCAACCCAACCACCCTTGGGTCAGGTTGACCAGTGTTTTAGGTGCCTAAGTGGAGCTCTAAGAGGCTGTCAAGTGGATGGAAAGTGGGTTTGACCATTCAAATGGGTATTTATCTCATGTGGTGGCCTTGAGCCATTAGAATTTGGGCCAAATTAGGTTAGATTTGATTTGGGCTGACCCAAGGTTAGCCAAGGATGGGTCATGCCAAATTTCATTAGGTTTGGAGTTGAATTGGATGGTTTTGGCTCAATTTGACCCATATGGGTCAAATTGGACTAGGTTGGGTCAAGTTGACCAATTGGTCAAATTTAGTCAAATAAAGGCATGGGTCAAGTTCTAATGAGTATTTGGGATGTTTGGGTTCAATTTTTTTGATCCAATTAGGTCTAGATTTGGATTTGACCCATTTAAAGTCATATGGGTCAAATAGGTTAAGTTGACCAATTTGGCCAAATTGGCTAAATTAGCTTGGGTTGGGTGTTGGTTTAGGTTTGATTAGTCATTTGAAGAGAATTATATGTTTTGATTTCAATTAATTTGGATTTGGGAATGATTTAGGCCAAATTGACTATTTAGGGCAATTTAGGCTAAATAGGTCAATTAGGTTCAATTGGTCAAATTGGGTTCAATTAAGGCTTCAGTCATATTCAATAATCAACTTGGAATGAATTTAACCATTAGTTTCAATCAATTTGGTTTGGATTTTTTTTAGCTTAATCTGCCTCTTTAGGCTAAATTGGGTCAATTTGGGTCAAGAAGGCTAATTGGATTAGGTTTGGCTCAATTATGGTCAAGTCATGCTCAAGAATTGATCTTAGGTTGATGTGAATCAATGGTTTTAATTAACGTAGCTTAAAGTGAGATTTGGTTCATTTGGCTCATGTAGGTTAAGTGGGCTATGTTTGGTCACATGACCAAATTGGCTTGGTTTGACTCAATTGATTGTAACTGATCAATCTATGATGATCAACAATCATGGTAGAAGGTTTTGACTAGTTGATTCAATCCAATTTGGGTTGGATTAAGGATTTGCTCAAATGGGTTCTTTACGTCACATTGAGTCAAGTGAGCTTAAGTGCATAAATTGGATTTATTTTGGGTTGAGTTGAGTTTAGTTGAATTTATATATGGATTTAGGATTTATTTATGGATTTGATTGCAATTGATTTGGGTCCAAATGGATTTTGACTCATTTGGGTATTTTGGGTCAAATGAGTTAACTTGGTTTCATTTGAATTGGTTTTGGTTTGATTGGATGTGATTATGATTATAGATGTTGGCTTGGTTTGATGATTGAGGAATTGAATTGATTTCTGAGAAAATCAATTAAGCTTGGTTTGAATTGAAGGAAATTTTGGCTAAGTCCATAAGTTCATATCATAAGGCTTATGATATGTTTGATTTAGTTTGATTTGATTTATTTGGTTGTCTTTGATTGTAGTTTTGTGTATGGTTTTAAGTGATGATTGAAGAGTTGAATTATTTATGAGAAAATCAATTAAGCTTAAGATTTGGTTTGAAGAAATTCGGCTAAGTCCATACATTCAAATTATAGGGCTTAATTTTGGGTTATAATCATGGTTTAGGTTTAACTTGAAGATTTGGATTATGGATTGAGTTTCAATTGGAATTGGGTATATGATTTGAGGTTTGATTTTGGGCTAAGGAGATAGGCATAGGTTTGGTTAAGCTATGAGTTAGGTAAGTCACCCTAGGTCCTAAGGCTTAGCCTAACCCTATGATTAACCCCTCTAAATCTCTAGGCTCAGGTTTAGTGTTCACTTAGCCACTATTAGTGTCTTACGACTAAGGAGCTCTTAGTGTCTAGAAGAATCCTAAACCTATGGTAGGAATATTGACTCCTCACTCCAAAAGAGAGATCAACAAAAGAACCCCCAATAAGTGTGGTGTAATTGACAAGGAACACTGCACGTATTGGCGTTGACCAAAATGATCAATAAAATTTAAAGGGTTACAAACACTAATGGAGACCATCTAGACCTAACCCAAAAGGTAGATAGGATCACGATCTTAGTGCAATGCCACTCATCTCATGACAAAGGTACAAGAGAGTCAAGAAAGATTTGATTGGCTTTCATGTCGAAGACATGAAGAGGGATCAACAAGTGAATCACATATGGATTGAATTTTAGGTAAACTTATGCCAAGGGATAGGGTTTAAAGTGGGGATCTGCTAGGGATATAAGCTTAAATCCACTAGGGATCAAGACTGAACCTAATTTGGTTTGATTTGGATGCATATACATTGGTGATGTAAGCTTAATTAGACTTTTTTTGATTAAATTTATGTTTTGAACTCCACTAGGGAGGTTGGCTTTGAGTTTGATTTGTTTTTTTTTTTTATTTGTTTGTCGATTTGGGCTCCATTGGGGAGAAGAGTGTGATTTAACTATACTAGGAGATTAAATTAGATTTGATTTATTATTATTATTTTTGAGGGCATACCCACTGGGATTTGAGTTTGGTTGAATTTGTTTTGATTTAGTTTTGATATGATTTATGGACCCTGTCGGTGTGCGATGGACCCACTAAGAAGGAGCCACAGGAGCCTTAGCCTATCTTAGATTTACCAGTCCAAGGGGATAGTTTATCGGTTGTGGGATAGGACTATCCGACCTAAGGGTTGTCTTTTGATGTGCAATGGTTGTGCTAGGAAGAAAGAGTAAGAGACTTACATCTTTCAAATTAGAAACAACTACTGGGGTGACCTATTGGATGCACAACAAATCGGACCCAACCTAGGAAACTACTGAGTGAGTGCCACTGGGGATCTTACCTCAACTCAAAAGTAGTCATAATTAATTTCATTTCATTTTTTTTATTTGATGGACCCTGTCGGTGTGTTATGGACCGCACTGAGAAGAGGCTACTTCAGCCTAGGCCTATCTCAGGTTTACCGATCCAAAGGGGTTGTCTACAAACTGAAGGGTAGGACTATCTGACCTAAGGGTTGCCTATCGATGTGTAAGAACTGTGCTGATAAGAAAGCACGAGGACTTACATCTTCAAAAGTAGAAATAGCTGTTGGGGGTGACATATCTTATGCACAACAAATCGAACCCGACCTAGGGCTACTACTGAGTGAATGTTGTTGGGGACTTACATTAACTTTAGAGTATTCAGATAATTTTTATTGGGAATTTTGCTGATATTGCCTTAAAGATAAGATGCCTGCTTGGGAAAAGGTACCATAAAGGGCGTTCTCCTAATCCATAAGAAAATATATATTTTATTTGTTTGTTTATATATTTACATCAATCATGTTGGTGTGTAAGGGACCACACTGAGAAGGGGCTATGTTAGTATAGATCTATCTTAGATTTGCTAGACCAAAGGAGAATCTGCACATCCATGGTATAGATTCTCCAACTACATGGGTACTTACTAGAAAAGGGGACTGTCCAATTCAGTGGTAACCGGGGTAGTGTCTAAATGGGGTTGCAAAGGACATGATCCAAGTAGACTGCCAACAAGGGAGGTGCCGCTAGGGGCATTATCTTGAGCCCTGAAGATAGAAGCCTATAGGAATACGATGGCTGACTCAAGGAGAAAGCGCAAGGACTTACATCTGCCATAAATGGTGTATCAACCAGGTGGGTCGCTATCATCATAGTGAACACCAACCAACCTAAGGTGCCCATCGATGTGCGATGATCAGTCTAGAAAGAAAGCATGTAGACTTATATATTCTTAAAGTGGAAATGATCTCTGGGATAATCTACTGTTAGCTTAGCAGGTGTTATCCGGCTTAAGAGCTACTCATCGATGTGCAATGGCCGTACTAGGAAGAAAGAGTGGAGACTTATATCTTCCAAAGCAAGAATAACCATTGGGGTGACCTGTTGATGACACAACAAGTCAAACCAAACCTAAGGGTTACTACTAAGTGGGGAGTCATAAAGAATGACTAAACTCAGACTTGAAGTATTCAGGAGGAAAGGAGTCAGGGGGGACTTACCCTAAGCCTCAAATATACTCAACCCAATCTGTGCACAAAGACTAATTCAAGAAGAAAGTGTAGGAGGCTTACATCTTCTTAAGTGAAGCCAATGTGAGGTAGCTTACCAACCACACAGTAATTCCTACCATACTAACAAGGTGCTCGTCAATGTGCAGTGGTTAAGCCAGGAAGAAAGTGTGGGATACTTACATCCTCCAAAGCAAAAGACCACTGGGGCGACACACTAGCAAGGCAGTGAATCATGCCCAACCTAGAGCAGCTACTGAGTGAGAGTCGCTGGGGCGTTATCTCGACTCAAAGTAGCCAGAGATAAAAGATTTATGTTTATGTTTTGTTCGTTTGTGTTTGTGTTGTGTTGGTGGTGAATAGGATGCCACTTGGGTTCTCTTACACCTATTGCCAAACATGTCATGAGAGATTTTCTTATGGAAATGCTTTAAATTTGATGAGATTGACTTTGAAAATGGAACTTTATTAATAAATATTATTTAATAACATGATTTTATGGGTAATATTTCTTTTAACTAAAGCCTGTTAATTAGAAGCATCGGGTGCTCTCATTAATGGTTGATAACTTGATATGATCCTCCTTGGTATGCCTTTTCTATAACAAAAGGGCCTTCCTAAGTGGGTTCAAACTTGCCTCCTATTTTATGATAGGCAGCAATTAGTCTTCTTAGGACTAAAACATTCTCTCTTACTTGAAAAGCTCTAGGGTGGACCAACTTATTGTGAGCTTGAATCATCTTGGCTTTGTACAACTCGAGGTTTTGGCATGCTCATAAGTGTCTCTCCTCCAAACCTTCAAGCTCTTCTAACTGCAACTTGGTGTTCTACACCATTGTGATCTTGCTATTCATTGCTATGATTAGTGATGTGAGTTGGACTTCTAATGGTAGAAGAGCTTCGGACCCATACACTAAGGGGAAAGGATTATACTGAGTTGGAGTTTTGTAGGTAGTGCGGTAGGCCCACAGAGCTTCAACTAACTGCTCATGTCACTGTCATTTATTATTATTGAGTGTCTTCTTGAGTATTTGGATGAGAGTTTTGTTGATGGTTTCTGCTAAATCATTTGCTTGCAGGTAATAGATGGTAGAGTACCTCCAATCTATGTTGTGTCTATGAAAGAAGTTATTGATCTTGGTGCTCTTGAATGTAGTACTATTATCAGATATAATTCAATAAGGCACCCCAAATTTATGTTATGGTTCCTGAAGGATTGTAGCACATACTGAGCTTTGACCTCCCTAATTGAAATTGCCCCCACTTAATTAGAAAACTAGTCAAAAGTAGCTAGTATGAAATGATGACCTATGGAAGAAGGAGGGTCAATCGAATCCACTATATAAACCCCAATACTCAAATGGCCATGAAGCTAATATTGGGTGTATAATGTTGGGTGGTTGATGTAGGACCACTCCATGTACCTGATATTGGTGGCATTGCCTAGCTACATTCATTCAATCGGTGGTCATGGTGGTCCAATAGCATCCAAGTCGGTTGATTTTGATTTTCATCTTGGGATCAGATTGGTGACCTCCACATAATCCTAAGTACACCTCAGTCATGATCTTACGAGCTTCGTGCTTGTCTAAACAATGTAACCACATATGATTGAAGGATCGTTGGTATAGAGTGCCATCCATGAGGGCATAGGAGAGTGCTCTCTACTTGATTTGATGGGCTTGAGACTTCTCTTCAGGTGGTTTGCCTTTGTTTAGGTAATCAATGAATGGTTGCCTCTAATCTAACTCCTCATCATTTTTGGCAATGGCAACCTCCCCTTCAAAGAGTATTTTTGATGAGTTTGACATCAATAAGAGGTAGGACTTATCTATTTTGGACCTCTATTGATATGGATTCATCATCTGGATATGCAAACTCCTTGGTAAGCTTGGCTAAGGCATCCGCTATGGCATTTTCTCCTTGCGAAATCTTGTAGATGGTAACCTCAGGATTTAATAACTCCATAGTGTACTTATGGTAATGATGGAATTTAAGCTTGAGGACTTTATAGGACCCAACAATTTGATTAATGACTAGGAGAATCTAAAGATCGATGTTCGGGCGCTTAGCAAAATGACTAACTCCAGACTGATAATCAGAGCCTCATATTCGACTTTGTTGTTGGTGCAAGGGTTGGAATGATAATTTAAGAATATCATTATATTGTGGTCCAGAGTTAGGAGAACTTTTTCTACCCCTATCTTTCTTGGAAGAGTAAATTGTGGTTCTTCTCCTCTTTGAGAGGAAGCACGTACCATCAAAGTACATCTCCTAACAGCAAATGCTGGTATCCTCTAAGTTCATGATTTGTT
This sequence comes from Cymbidium sinense, assembly GCA_021442155.1. NCBI lineage: Eukaryota > Viridiplantae > Streptophyta > Magnoliopsida > Asparagales > Orchidaceae > Cymbidium > Cymbidium sinense. Next base: position 80,899,438 of record CM038218.1, on the reverse strand, counting down.
CATCGGGGAGATTATCACTAGAGAATCAATAAGAAGTGGGTGTGCTGCTATAAAATTTGTGAGTGCTTATCCTTTCACCGCACAGAGGGGTACAAAAGTGATGTTAAACTGTGATAGGATCATGGATCAACGTGCCAATCGTCTGGATAACATTGGCCGTGTCATGAGATAATGCAGTGAATTGATTCTAGAAATCAAGTTAACTTTATGAGAAAGCATGCAATGTATCTTTGAGTCGAAGATTAAGGCAAGCAAGTTTCTCAATAGGTGGATAGTTAGCTTCAGCAAGAAATAGAAAATGGCTGAGATAGTAGAGTGCATTTTCATTCCCCTCATCATTGGCTTGGGCCAACAAAGCATTGAGGGAGTCATATAATGCAACGGTGTAGAGTATAAGCAACTTTCTAGGGATAGGGGCTACTAGGACTAGTGGCATCATCAGTACTTCTTGATATCTTTGAAGGCATGTTGGCACTTATCATCCCACTTGAACTTGGTATCCTTCTTGACAAGTGCTGAAAATGGTTGGGATCTGCCTGATAGGTTGGATATGAAGCATCTTAGATACGCCAACCTCCCTTGGAATGATCTAAGATGAGTTAAACTTTTAGGAGGTGACAGCTCTAATATCACTTTGATGTTGATATTCTTGATCTCTACCGGTCAACAACAAAGGAATTTTTTGAAGTTACTCAAATGCACACTTCAAGGGTTTCATTTTGAGATTATATTATCTTAAGCTTGAAAATTACTTTCAAGTCAAAGAGGTGATTTCCTTTTCTTTGCTTTTGACCATGAGATCATCGCATTCTACTTGATGATGAATAAGTTCATTGAAGATTCGATACATGGCGCGCTGGTATATGGCACCAGCATTTTTAAGATCGAAAGGCATGACCTTGTAGCAATAGATTCTGATCAAGGTTCTAAAGGCAGTATATTTCTCATCTTCAGTGGCCATATTTATTTGGTTATATCCAGATTAACCATCCATGAAAGAGAAGACTACATGAGATGAGGCAATGTCCACCATCAGCTCTGAGATTGGTAGTGGAAATTCATCTTTTGGACATGCCTTATTTAGATCCCTAAAATCTACACATATGTGAATTTGGCCATTCTTCTTCTTAACTGGACATCACTAGCCAACCAGGTGGGGTATTTTTTCTCCCAGATGAAACTAGCATCGATTAGTTTCTTGGCTTTAGAATTGACCTATTATTCGATGTTTGATCGCATGGGTCTAGGAGCTTACTTGATAAGGTTAGCATCAGGCTATATTGCTAGCTTATGGACTGCTACGTTAGGAGCCAATCCGAGAATCTCTTCATAACTCCATGCAAAGTAGTCCTTAAACTTAGTAAGTGGCCTAACTAAGTCATTGGTTTCAATTTGTTCAACAAGGAATTGATGCATGTCGGACGTGGGTTGTCTTCAATTCCTAGGTTGATTTCCTTGAGTTCGCCGATGGTTGATTTGATCTCTTCTTCAAACTCTGGAGGGACATCTTTGACATGGAAATCATCTGGATCATCTGAAGTTTCTAAACCCATCTCCTCATAAGAGTTAATGTGATTTGAAAAGAACCTATTAGATTCCAAATGGTTGGTGATGGCTAAGCAGTAATCATCATCATCGACTAGGCCTATCATACTAAAGCCTTTCAAACTAGTCTAACCTATGCTTAGACTATGTATGTGGAATTAATCATTTCTTTGCTAAATTATGAACACGAGGTGAGTACCAATAAAAAATAATTCTATTAATTCTTTATATGAATCATCATCAAGTTCTACATCAACTTCTTGACTTGAGGATGATGCTCCAAGATAGAACCTCTAAACCTTGAATGATTTAGGGCCTCCTTAACTACTAAATCCTTAACTTTTTATGATCAAAGTGGGGTTAGAGCTAAGGTTCCTAACTGATGCCTAACAATTTCATATAGAGACTTGGATATATTTATGCTTTGCTTTGGACCTAGTCTTCATCATCATTGTTTAGCTGTCATCTCCAAGAATACTATCAAGAAGAGTGGCAAGCATGCCAACCATATAAGACTCATCCTCTAAACTAGATTTTATCTATATGGATAGGTACTCACATGCTGGGACAAATCTCCTAGTGGGTGGTAAGTATGGAGGTCTTCCACCCACAGAACTACCTCTAGACTTGCCCTCATCCCTGGTGGAGGTCGGGTCATCCTAACCAAATATTTGAATGGAGTAACGAGCTATGGGTGGAATCTAATCTCAGGCTATACTTCTTCCTCATAGTCTATTTCTCACACCCTTTTATTTTCTTTTTCTTAATTTTTCTTTTCCTTTTCTTTTCTTTCTTTTTCTCCCATATGGGTACTTTATCTAAGTTTCATAGACTTTTTTGGTTTTGAGGGAGGTAGTAAGCTGCATCCTCATATATCCTAATCTCATGAACTACAAATGGTTTGAGATCTCTTTTGATGTAGTACTCAATTTTACCTCTTAGGAACTTGATGCATTGATGTAAATAGGATGGAACCATGTTGTTCTCATGTATCCATGGTCTCTCAAGCAAAGCATTGAAAGATGTATCTGAGTTAATTATGTGAAACTTGGCCTCAGTCTTCCAATGATCTATCTCTAGTGGCAACACTATGGAACCTAAAGCACTCTCACCTTGTTCATTGAATCCTTTCAACATCATCGTCTTTATGTGGAGTTTAAAGATGTCGATCCTCAAGTAGGCAAGGGTTCTTAGACTCATAATGTTGACTGATGCACCCGGGTCGACTAGAACTCTGGATAACCTGAATATATGAACATCCATTATAATGTAGAGGGGATGATTGTGCTCGAACGTCCCTAGAAGTAGGTCTTCATCACTAAATATAATTCCTAGGATATCTTTTGAGTAGTGTTCCTCTCAGAATTGGCGTTAAGCATATCTCTAGATCAAAATAAGGTTTTGACAAAAGATTCTTGAATCTCTTTGGATAAGTGTTGACCTCACTTTTAGAGTGAGCTCTCAACATCTCCTCCTTAGAACTAGGAATCATCTAGACACTAAGTGCTCCTTATTCTTAAGACACTTCTAGTGATTAGGTGAACACTTAACTAAGCTAGAGACTTAGAAGGGTTAACCATAATTACACCTTGAGCTAAGGATTCACATACCTAGCCTAAACCCAATCCTATCTTCACCATCTTAAGCTAAACCTCAAATTCAAATCAAACTCCAAATTCAAATTTCAAATCAATTCCAAACCAAATGATTGAAATCCATGATCAAATTCAAATCCCAAAACCCTTCCTAAGCCCTTTGACTTTATCTTATGGACTTAGCTTCAATCAAATTTAAATTAATCCCAATTCAATTAATTTTCTCAAATATTAGTTCAATCCCTCAATCATTCAACAAATTCAAATCCAAATTTGACTTCAAATGATTGAAACCCCAAATCAAATTCAAAATTCCAAAACCCTTCTTAAGCCATTTAATCCACCTTCATAAGCTTAACCAAAACCACCTTCAAATCAATTCAAACTTAATTGATTTCTTTATAAATCAATTATTCCTTCATTTATATTCACAAATATAAATGAAATCAAAACTCAAATGATCAAAATCAAATCCAACTAAATCAAACTAAATCAAGACCCTTCTTAAGCCACATGGACCTACCTCCATGCGCTTAACCAAATTTGCCTCAAATCAATCCAAAATCAATTAGCTTCTTTATAAATCAATTATTCCTTCATTTATATCCATAAATTTAAATGAAACCCACCTTCCAATGAACAAAAATAAATCATATTAAATTGATTGCCTTCTAAGCTCTTTTGACCTACTTTCATGAGTTTTGTCAAATTTGCTTCCAAATCACTCCATACTCAAGTGATTTTTTCATGAATCATTTATATCTTCATTTATATTCATAAATATAGATGAAATATAAATTCAAATGGCCAAAACCAAATCCAAAATCAAACCAAAATTCAATTTATACCCGTTAAGCCAATTTCTTAGACTTAACCAAATCATATCCAAATCAACTCAAAACTAATGGATTTTCCCTTGAATCAATCATTCCTTTAATCATCTACCCAACTATAATTGAAACCTACAATTATCAAGCCAAATTGAAATCAACCCAAGTCAAACCCAAGTTATCCTTCTTGACTTGAAAACTTCACATGTGCCAAAATCCATTGGACTCCAAATTGATTGCAAGTGAATTTATATTTCAATCCTAGGCTCATATATAAGTTCAACTAAACTTGAATCAAGCTAAAACCAAGCCCATTGACCCACTTAGGCTCACTTGACCCAAAGTAGCCTAAAGGACCCTTTTGAGTCAAGTTCTAATCCAACTCAAATCAGATTGAACCAAGCTCATTCAAACCTCATATCATGATCATCAATCACCATAGGATGATCAATTGCCTTGAATTAGGTCAAACCAAGTAAACCTTTAGCCCAAATGAAACCCTAAAACTCATCACCAAATTGGTTGGAGCGATTGATTCACACCAACCCAAAATTAATGATTGAACATGAACCTCACTTGAGCAACCAAGTCCAATTGATTTTCTAAAGGACTAATTGCCAAATTGGGTCAATCATGATCCAACCAAAATTGATTGCAACCAATGGATCATGTTCATTCCAAATTGATTATTGAACTTGGCCAAAATAATAATTGAGCTTAATTTGACCAATTGGTCAACTTGACCCAACCTAGCCCAAATTGACCTAAAGGGGTCAAATTGGCCAAAATCTAAATTAAATCAAACTAAAGCTTACTAACATTTTTAATTAACTAATTGAACATGAACCAACACCCCAACAAACCATTTGGTCAATTTGGTCAAATTGGTCAACTTGACCAATTTATTTGATTCCAAATAAAAATCAAATCAAAGCCAAATTGATTGAAACCACTTGGGCCAAAATACTTCAAATCATCATTTGGACTTAACCCAAGCCTTAGTTTGACCCAATTTTACCAATTGGTCAACCTAACCCAACATGACCCAATGTGGCCCATATGATCCAAATTGAGCCAAATCCCTTGAAACCATGACCCATTGGGTTGATCAACCTAAGACTTGGGATCACCCAAAACTAAACCAAATAGGAACCAAACTCAAGGAAATCTCTCTTGGAAATTCTATCCCACATGTGATCTTACCCAAAGGAGAAAAGTCTACTCTCCCATCACCATTGGACCCATCACCTAAATAGGGACCTACCTAGCTCTAAGGAGGTTTGGGGCTACTCAAATCCCATCATTTGATGGAAAATTTTGGCATCCACTAAAAGGAGAAAATAAGGTTCAAAACATGAGATTTTGCATTCATTGCTCCCAAGAGCTCCTCCAAGCACAAAATCCCCCCCCCCCTTCCTTTGAGCCATTTGGACTCAAAAATATCAAAGGTAAGCAGATTCCAGCAAGGGTATGGCAAAGGTTAGTGATCACGATGGTCCAAAGCAAAGCAAAAGTATAAACTTATTCCAATACTGCCTCTCACACCCAGGAGCTCGCTCAGATCTTCACTGCCGCCCGAAACAATCCTCAGTGAAGTAATTTCATCAAACTTTAGCCGATCTTAAGGAGCTTTATTTGTGGTAATGTATGCACAATATTAGAATTTTTCCATATATTTCCTTTGAATTCTTTATTTTATTTGACCCCTACGTGTTTTAGGGTATTTTTCGGTGAAGATCGCAAAAAAATCGAGCCAAAAACCCCCTTTTTCATTCAGTTTCACTATTTATTGAGTTTTGGTTTGCTAATTTTGGAGAAGAAGAGCAACAACCGTCCAATGTCCCATTCAGGGAAATAGATGGCTGAGATTTCAAGCAAGATCGTGCAGTTTTAGCCATCAAATTGTGGATCCAATCTGGACCATCAGATTTGCAATCAGACGGTCCGATCGAAATCGCGTATCTGTGCCGTTCCACGCAGCTTCGGCCTTCGGATCGTGCTGTCCGATATGGACCGTCTGATCTGTGATTGGATGACCAAATCACATTCCGTTGTCTTTTCCGCTCAAATCTTGCGGCACTACGGTGAGCATGGCACCATGTCGCGTGCCCACCACCAATCATCGGTGCCATTGGCAGTGTTGCCACATCACATGTTGGTAGTTAAGTAGGAAATTGACCATTTTTTGATTTTAAAATTATTTAAATCACCTAAAAATTCAAAAAATAGAAAATAAAATACTTAACAAAAATTACAAATAATGGATCGTTGGATTTGTATTTTCAAGAGAAATCCAACAAATCAAAAATTTCCAAATTCCACTGAATGGTTTGAGCTTAATTTGAGTTTAGTAAAAATTGAATTTCATCAATTAAACTAAAAATAAAAATCCGATTAAGTTGAAATTTCAAAGATTGAACTTAAAATTAAAATACACCTACCATAAAAATTTCAAGTCAAATGGACTTCTAGATTGGAAGAAATTATATTTTGAAGTTTAGATTGTCTATTTTAATTAAATAAATCAAATAAAAATCTAGAAAATTACAAAAATCTTCAAAATAACTTAAACCACTTCAGTTAACATCTAGGAACCTTAAGAAAATGATATGATCTTCTGAAACCTAATAAACCTAAAATAAATATTTAAGATTAAAATTTAATCAACTAAGGAAATAATTAAAACATGACTTATAATAATGTAAATGTTAAATCAAAATCAAAACAACATAACACTTAGATGATTATTAATCAAACCTCAAATCAAAAAAATATTACATAATATTCAAGTGAAATTAAATTAAACATAAACATAAACTTAATTAAATTAAATAAATTCAATCAAATGATTAAAACTTTAAATTAAACTCATAACCAAACAAACCATTGAAACTTTAATCCCTAATCAAATTAAACTTATTCAATCTTTCAACTAAGATAAATCTTTAACCAAATTCATAATGAATTATCATATCAAGTTAATCAATTATTTAAACTAAACTAAATTAAATTAAAGAAATCAACAAATTACTTAAAATTAAATTCAATTTGGATAAAGCAAATTCAAATAAAATAAATTAAGACAATGAATAACCAAACTTTTAATTACATAAGTTCACACTTTCATACATAAATAATCAACCTAGCTAATTATACAAATCAAATTAATATAGTTAAAACCCACACTAAGTATCAAATCTTAATCTTATGAAACCACTTAACAAATTAAAACAAATTGAACATTAATTAAGCATTAAATAAACTAAAAAGTGAATTGATTAATAATTCAATTTAGCATAATCACTTAATATAAATCAAATTAAACCAAATGAAGCAAGGTAAACTTAAAACAATATATGATTAAATCACATTTAAATCAATCCATTTGGAATAAGATAATTAATTAACTATTAATATATAGACATAATAACTAAATCAAAACATGAATTCATAATTAAAGTGGTAAATGAAATTTAATGAACATAATAAATGAATGAAATAAAACCTAACTATAATTATGAATAATTAAGTTTAACTAAAATAAAAAATTTTATTAATTTACTTAATCTAATCAAACAACAACGATAATAATAATGATAACCATTTAATCAATAAAATTTAAGTAAAATGCTTAATTAAATCTATCAAATCAAATAAGTCATATTTGGCAAATTAAGTCATTAATTTCTAATTAAATAAACCTTTAATTAATCTAATGATTTAAAAATTTAATTATCCTTAATCAAACCTAAACAAAAAAAAATCTAATTAATGCAAAATGAGTTAATCCATTATTTTAATGAACCAAATTGATTTAAATAAATCACATTAAAACTAATTCTTAAATCAAGCTCAAATCAAATACTTAGTTAATCTAATAATCAATTCAGTCACAACTCTTAATCAAAATAATTATATAATCAAGTTAATCACATTGAAACTAAGCAAACCCATAAACTAATGAAGTCAATCAAATCAAATCAATTTAACTAAATCATTCAAGTAAATGAACCAAATTAAATGAAACTCTAAACACAAGCAATCAAATTAGGGGTTCTGCTTTATGTGTTTAACAACATAAAGACCCTTAAGAAAATTATGATTAACCCATAAGTGTGGGAAAATCATAAAATTACTTAATTAGATTCTTTAATTTAATTAATCTTTAATTATGAGCCAATGACATTAGGTTCTTTAGGAGCATTGCAATTTTATTTCCTCACATGTTCATGTCATTTGTGGTTCATAATTAAATGCTTAATCAAATTAAAGAAGTATAGGCAAGGGTAATTAATTAATTTAATTAAGGATCCAACTTACTTAATTCATAAAATTCACTTAATATCTTTTCCTTAAATTGAATCAAATTATCAATGCAGTAATGGGATTAAAACATTAAACAACCCTTCTTCTCTTTAAACTCAATCAAAATCCTAAGTCATAAATTAATAAAGAAGCTTTGGTTTTCTTTAAATGGTCTTGTTTAAAATGATTTTCCTTAGGAATTAGTTTGATTGACTGAAATTATGTGTTTGTATTTAGTGATTCCTTTCCAATCATGTTAAATAGTGTATGTCATTGGAATCATTCATTCATATTTTTCAAAAATAAATCAAATAAAATTTTCTTTAAGTCAAGCTTGCATGTGTTGACATAATTTATAATATGAGTGGCTACTATCACTATTAAATCTCAAATGTATTTTTAAAATCTTATTAATAAATAATAATACATGTTGTCATGTTAGTTATACATGTATAGGAAGTGCATGTGATTATAAGCTTAATGTATTAAGTGAAGCTTTCTTTCCTTCATTCATATGTTGATTTGCATAAGTGTGAATGTTAATGGGTATATTTAGTCTAGACATTCCGGGGATGCACGGCTTTAAGTATCCCCAATGAGGTTTTTATCTCACTCCCCTGGTTAATAATGGTGACGTACCCATTTTATTTCATTCTTATGCTTTTTGACATTAGAATTTAGATAGAGCTTTAATTCATATACATAAATAATTTAATTAAAAGAAATAACTTTTGCATGATTTTCCATTCTAATAGCCATTTGTACATTCATGTGTATTCAAGAATAGTGGGTATATCTAGTCTGGACATTCTGGGGATGCAAGGCTTTAAATAGTCCCAAGGAGGTTTTTTATCTCACTCACTTGGTTTAACAATGGCGAAGTATCCACCTAAAACTTTTATACACTTGTATGTGCATTTAGCTAATGAATGAAAATCTCCTTTTATATCAACATGCATGCATTCATCATTTAAAGTGTGCTAAAATATTGTATATGTATAGTTACACTTAGGATTTAATCATGTGCATGATACATGTGATGGAAAGGAATGATTAAATATATGTCATGTGATAGAAATTCAATTAGATTAATCTTAAGATGCCTTTCATATTAAATAGGATTATTTAAAGTAAACCCAAACTTATGATTAATTAAAATGCATGATAAGTCAATCATTAAAGAGAACTAAATCAAATTAATGTGCTTTAGAAAGTGGCATAGGGTAGGGATGAAAGAGGGCAATCCTCTTTCTTCTCTTTATAACACTTAGTTGCTAAGTGTAAGTCATACGAAATAAAAGAAAATACAAATTAAAATCCTCAAATCAATTAAATCATTTGAAGTAAAAAATAACCTTTCATGTTAAATTAAATCCTTTTACACTTAAAAAATTTTAACTCTAAAGCCTAGTTTAGCATACCACACAAACTTTAAGCACATTAGAATACACAACTTCTAGTGCCAAGTTAGGACGATGCATGGTATGATGTATGTTTTGTTTTGTGATATAATATTTTAGACTAGATGTTAGAGTGTATGTTTCGTAGACTGGATGTTAGGCCGCTATCAGCCTAATCATATTTTCTACAGAAGATTTTCCTTAAAGGGCTGTTGTAATAAAACTGTAAAATGCTTTCTTTGTAGGTTGCTTAAGCCCCTAAGCATAATCCAAGCTAGGATAGGTGGGATTTATTACCCATGTGCAGGGCGCTAAGTCCAAACTATAAATCTAATTGCTTAGGTGGAATGTATGTTTAGCTAACCTCTATTTTGTAGGTGTAGTTAGATTTACTTTTTCATTTAAATGTAATTTTTGTAATTAGAAATTATGATTATTTATTGGGGAATTAGGATGAGCATTGGTTAAAGGATTATGTCTTATGTGTCATGTGATGCCTTGAAGTGGAGTAAACAAAACCAAAAAAAAGAAGACAGAAGAATTGAAGCATAAAGACCCCATAGCATGTATTCATTCTTAACTGTAATTATTATTTGTAAAATGGGTTGTATAATGGTAGAGCTCAGCTACCCATTTCTCTTTTCAAGTTCTATGATGGTACCCAACCGCATCGGCCTGTTATTCTTTTGCATTAGATTTATAAAATTATTTAATATTTTATTTATAATTACATAATAGAAATAGCATGCCTTTTTCTAGTTTCTTTATGAATGATGACTTAATGTGTGGCCTGGATCCAATTAGGCTCTTAGAAAAAAAATAAATCTTTTAACCAACTATAACTCATAATTAAAGTTTTAAACCTCTCATAACTTCACCTAATCTTGAGCATTAAATCAAGATAACTAGAAGATTTAGTAACCCCTCAGTTGAATGTTGTATGTTTAACAACATGCACCCATGTTATTTCTCTCTTGTTAAGAGAAGGTTTCAATCCTTACATGATATGGGAAGGCTTGACCTTAGAGGGTCTCCTCTATGATGGAAAACACTTCATTCTCCCTAATTTATCCAACAACCCACTTTCAACATCCATTTAGGCATATAAAAATCCTATGACCTTTGTCAAATTGAAGTGTCAAAAAAAATATAATAAAAATTGATAAGATTTGCATTATACTAAGTCATTACCCATACCACTCATGCTCTAGTCTCTTAGGGAGTGGGTATAAGGACTTTAGTTTATTTATAAATGATAACAACTTAATTATCTTATAATATCATATGACTGGACCGGTTGATTTTAAAATCATAGGAGGTGTTAGCTGGCTACCACTTTAGGTGGTTATAAGCCTAGCAGTCGAATAGTTTATCCTCTCTTATGGAGGTAAACCATATACCCATTTTCACTTATATTTAGGTCATACTTTGGCTTATGCAAAAGGTCCCTAGATTTAGGATCCGAGGTAGCTATTTCCTTCGGGCTATAAGCATAAATCCTCACCTCTTAGGCATTCCACAATTTTGTGTTATTGGATTATAAGTCTAGCTTTCTAATGAAATATCAATTTTAACAAAATTAATCCCTTCTTTAATTTCAAAATTATAAAGCCTAACCATAGGATATAATGGAGTGCTTCCTAGTATCATGATCATTCCCTACTCATCTTCTTTTAGCTTCGATAATAAGTCTCTCATTTGAACATTCCCACTTGAGCTTCCAAATACAATTAATTTCTTGATAGTCTAGCCTTGAAATCTTTGGAGACCTTAATTTCTACTTTAATTGAGAGTGTTCTTAAGGAATTCCCATTCCTTAGGATGTAATTAACTATGAGGGTTTGCCTCCATAAGAAACTTAATGAACCCACCTTAAAATAAACCCTACTTTACTTTTCCATGTAAAGTAGTGGAAAAATCTCTAGAATATTCAAAGACTCGTCATGCCTTAAGTAGTCCAAGTGATTAGATCCATTATAGGGGATGATTTCTATCTTTCAAGATAGTACATCATTTTAATGATGTATCAAATCACTTCAATGTATAAGATCACATGGTGTCTCACACCCAAAAATAAACACCATAATAAGACAAAGGCATTGTACATGCTTAACTTAGTTGGCAACTTTCTAAGATGAGCAAGGATGTCATAATCAACTTTGGGCTGGTCCTCCATAAGTATATTCACGGGTGGAGCATTCTATGGAGGGTATATCTACTCATTGGAATCAATGACTTATTTACCCTTATCACGAGGTGCTACCTAGGAGGTAGAACTTTTCCACTGCAGAGGTTGACTTCAGTAACTTCATAAGATGGGTTTGTGAAAAGTTCTACCTACTCGTCCGGTATACCTACAGCTTCTCCTATGGAATCCTTAGAGTCAAATGACTCCAAGTCAATCTCAAGAGGTGAACCCGATTAATTTGGAAAAGGAAAATTCATTTCTAAATCAAAAAGGAAAGGATCATAACTATTTGAACTATTATTATTTTGACTTAGAGGCCTTTTAATAATAATAAAACTAAGAGCATCATAAGTAGAGAGAATGAAGTTAGAATTAGCTTTCTTCATTGATTTCTTTAATTTGGGTGGAGGTACATAATAGAAATCATGTAAAGTGAGTGGGACAAGGGGTTTGGTGCCCTCATCCACTAATACAATGCTCCTACTGGTAGAAGAAGAGTTGGAAGAAGTGGTTGTAGCTATAACAGTGGAAGGAATGCTAGACTCGAATGGAGGTTGTGCTACTGGACTATCCCGAGCAAGTGTGGGTTGCTACTACTCTGATGGCCTTCCACCTTCCCCAAGTTGTCCTTCGCAACTAGTAAATCTTCATTTGTATTGGAAGTTTGAGTTGCTTCACGCACCTGCAGAGAAATTTTCTTGATTTTAGAAATTATTTTTTTTAGAGATATAGAGATATCCCAATCTTCTTTTATCTTGAGAGGATCAAAAGTATCCCTAAGGGTTACTCTAACAGAACTAAATTGTTATTCTACTAAGTATTCCTTAGGGTTAACTATAACCGACTTGTAATTGTGCTCAAGCTAATCCAGTAATGCAATCCTCTAAGACATGGTCTAACATACAGTGGTAGAGAAAATAGCTAGGATCATTGCTCTTGCCCACTTCCTCCCCCTCTTTGGCTGAGTTGGAAATCGCTTCTTCAAGGGATTCTTGAAGATCTTCATGACTACCTCCCTCTTAAATGAATATGGATTGTTAAGTTTTCTATGAGTGGGTGAAAAATAGCTAGTGTGACAGTGATATCTCTCAGTGTAGTTTATTATGGTGGCGTGGTGGCGTGTAGTGTGGTAAAAGAGGAGGTGGCAATGGAGGCTGCTGAGCTTGTGGCCTTTTATACTTTACTCTGACTAGTTGTTACCCTCTATTCACTAACATAATTTTCATAGGCTTCATCTCAAATTTTTTTATGGCTTGGGCTTAGATGATTGGTCTAAGAAGGGTAACTATATGGCTTCCTCTTGCAGGCTAGCCGCCTTGTTGATTAGTTTTTCAATGTCTTAATGGTGAAGGCCTTAAGCATGAAGGTGATAGGGCCATGTATATTTTTAAGAAGAATCTCAATGGCATGCTGTTCGGATAGCTGAGATTCATATTTCATACTTAGGTTGTACCATCTAAGAAAATAATCTATAAGGGACTCATTGGGTTTTTTTTTCTCTACAATGAGGTCACCTACAATTACCATTTGTTGAGCTCCTGCAAATCTCTTGATGAAGAGATGCCCTAACTTTGCAAAGGCATTTACCAAATCATTGGGCAGTTCAATGTACTAATCAAATACAACACTTAACAGGCTACTGACAAAGAGACAGTAGAGAAGTGCATCATTACCACTAGTGTTGCAACAACTGGCTCTGAAATGTGCTATATGCTATTGTGGGTTCCTACTGCCATCAAAATTCTTGAATGATAATGGCATAAAACCCTTAGGGTATTGAACTGCATCAAATTCCTCTGGGTAGGGTCTACCCTTTGGAATGGATTAGCTCCCCCGGGCTTGCTCCAAATCTTCCTTCACCTGTTGCTCGACCATCTATTTGATATCATTTTCTTGCATGGAGATGCTATCGATGATTTTTCTATGCAAGCTACTGGCATCATGTTCTAAAGAAGTGCACTTGGGATGATATAAAGTATGTACCAATTCGGCCTTATTGGCTTCCATGGGTGAAAGGTGTGAAACTAGGGCTTGGTTCTATAATGCTAAAACTGCTACCATCAATTCCCCTACCCTTTTCTCCATTATGCCTATTTGATCATCCTTCTATTTGAGCTACTAGAGGAGGTGTTGAGTTGAGTGAGAAGTGTTGCCTCCCTAAAGCACCTTCCCTATTTATTCTATATGAGATGGGTGTTTTCCATGTGGACTTTTACAAAGTCATCCAACACGTCATCCTCATTGGGGTTTAAATCAACCATACCCTCATCCTGATCAGAATGATTGCTCCCAATTATCTATCTAGCTATAGCATAGTACTCTTTTATAATATCCTCTAAGGAAAGGTCATCCACTTAACCCTGCTCTACCGGAACATAGGCTAGCTAGCGACTGACCACTGGACTATATTGTGTAGACTCAATGCACTGAATACACTGAGCTGGTGGGGTGCACTCCCTAGTTGGCTTAACTTTCATAGGGACTATGTCGAGGTCCCCTCCCCTCCTCCCCATGTCAGTGGTGGAGCAATCACACTCTTGGGTCACTTCTTCGCCAGGTTGAGTTGGAAGGTCAAGTAGGGGAGCTTAACCTCTCCTCAACAGGTGGAGTAGATGGAGTGGGATACTTGGGCCATAGTCGGATCACCAACAAAGATGCTCACTCTCCAGAATGGGGATTATAAAACTTGGTGGGGACTACAGATCCTGGAACCTAAACTGGTGAAGGTGGGCAGCGAGAGGAGTGGTGCGATGGTGGAGACACTGACTACCTCTTCACCGAAGACCTCCTTTTGCTAGTGGTATTGATAAGGACAATGTGGTCAGAATGATTGGCTCAAATAGCTCACTGATCAGTGAAATCCATCAAAGCAGAGGTCACCGACTGCTCGACATACCTCCTCCTCTCTCGCTTGCCCACTTGGGCAATGTCTCTAGCCTCAATGGCACTCCTAACACTCCTAAGGATCAAGCTCCTCATATCATGTAGCCAAACTCTGAGCGTCCTTGGGCTTTGTCAACTTTGCAAAGAACAAGTCATACACCATCATAGGGCTTCCTCCTCTTCCTAATTGGTGTCTCAAACTCTGTAGGTAGTGGGGGTGATGTGTGATGATCCTATGATAGTTCTCCTCTCCCTTTGAAGCTGAGAGGGGGTGAAACCTACTGCCACTTAGAAATGGAGAGGTCTCACGAGGGGAACCCTCCTCAGTAACATGGGAGGCCTCATCTATCTTCTTGATTTGAGCTCCTTTACCAGCTTGATCTTGCTTGGTTTCTTGTGAGTGTCTTGGAGGTGAAGAGGGTGATGAGAGCTAGAACCTACCTTGAAGGTCTTCGATTTGAGCTCATACTACCGCTTGATCTTGTAGTTCTTATTACAGCTTTGAGTCTTGGTGAAAGAGGTAGTACGAGAGCTAGAACCTACCTTGAAGGTAGGTGAGACTATCTCGAAGAAGATAGCTCAGTGGGGGAACTAGTGAGGAAGTACTACCCATGTTGAACCGCAGCAGAGTAAATGCATAGAAGCATTGATATTGGCAACACTTACACTAACACTGGCATAACTAACACTGACAACTATGGCACAGGAAACTAAATAACCTTTATCTTTAAAGAGGAAAACTTGGACTCATACGGAAGATCGAACTGAAGAAGTGTCTTCTTGCTAATTGTGGTGTTTATTTTTGGATGTGGGACACCACACAGATCTTAGGGGGTACTTATTGAAGTGATCGAGCACGATAATAGGGATTGATGAACTTTCTCGAAAGATAGATACAACACTGAATCCTAAGGCATGATGGGTTTTTGAATATACTAGAAATTTTTTCCCTACTTTACATGGAAAAATAAAGTAGGGTTTATATTGAGCTGAGTTCATTAAGTTTCCTATGGAGGAAAGCTCCCATAGTTATTTACATCCCAAGGAAGATGAATTCCTTAAGAATACTCTCAATTAAAGTAAATAATTAGGGTCTTGAAAGATTTTAAACCTAGATTATCAATAAAATTGGTTGTATTCAAAAAAAAATCAGGATAGATCAAATGGAGAGACTTATTTTAGAAACCAAAGGAGATGAGTAGGGAGCGCTCATGATACTAGGAAGCCTAGTGAGCATTTCAATCCATCCTATAGTTGGGCCTTATATATTCAAAATTGAAGAGAGTTATTTGTTTGAGTTAAAATTTTATTAGATTACTAGGGCTTATAATCCAACAACACAAGATTGTGGAAATGCCTAAGAGGTGAGGATTTATGCTTGTAGCCTGAAAGAAATAGCTACCTCGAATTCTAAATTTAGGGAGCTTTACCATAAGTTAAGGCACGACCTAAATCTAAGTGAAAATGGACATAAGGTTTATTTCCATAAGAGAGGACAAACCACCCAACTTATGGACTTACAATTGACTGGAGTGATTGCCAACCAACTCCTCTTATGATTCATAATCAGGTAGTCTAGTCTTATGAATTACAAGATAGTTAGGGTAGTTGTTTAATTATAAAGAGACTAAAGTCCTAAATCCACTCCCTAAGAGGCTAGAGCATGAGTGGTATGAATGATGACTTAGTCTACAAATGCCAAATCTTCTCAAATTTTATATAATTTTGACTCATCATTTTGACAGAAGGTTATATGATTTTTTATGCCTAAATGCATGATGAAAATAAGTTATTGGCCAAATCAGAAGAGAAGAGGGTGAAGCTCTATCATCAGGGATTACTCTCAAAGGTCAAGCGATCCCTATTGTATAAAGACGAAGGCCCTCATTTTGCAAGAGTGATTTAAGATGCATGCATGGTGTACATATAATCATACAACTATGGGGTTGCTAAATCTATTAGTTATCTTGAATATGTCCTAGGCTTTATGATGACGTTATGAATTTCTTAAAAGTTTAATTATGAGTTATTAGTTGGGTAGAAAATTTATTTTATCCTAAGAGCCTAATGAATCGAGGTCATAAATTAAAACATCAATCATAAGAAACTATGAAAAGCATATTTTAATGTGCAAACTAAATAAATCATCAAATAATTTTATAAGCAAAGCAAAAGAATAATAGTGTCCCGCATAAACCCGAAAAGAGAAAATATGAAGCTCTACCCTTATACAACCTGGAACACAAAAGAATAATTATAATTTCAAATGAGCAAATGCTATATGGGTTTTTTTTTCTTCATGTATTCATGTCTTCATGTCTTTATTCCTTCATTTGCTTCATTTGGTTTGCTTCAGTCCAAAGGCATCACAGGGCACCCCAAGACAAAGCCTTCTAGCCACTACTCATCCTAATCACCCATAACACTAACCCTAATTCTTAATTAAAAATTTATATTTAAATGAGAAAAGTAAATCTAACTAGACCTGTAAAATAGAGGTTAGCTAAACATACATATAATCCCAAGCAGTTATATGCATAATTTGGACTTAACACCATATACATAGGTAACCATGCCCACCTATCCTAACTTGGATTATACTTAGGAGCTTAAGCAATATGCAAAGAGAGTATTTATATTTATTTTTAAGCAACCCCTTCAAAGATAATCCTCTACATAAAATATGATTAGGCTAATATCAACCTAACATCCAATCTATGAGGCATAGACTCTAACATCTAGTCTAAAATATTACATCACAAAACAAAATATACACCATACATACACCATCCCAACTTAGGTTACAAGTGGTGACTTAGTTCTAATGTGTATGTTGGGGCTTGTGGTATGTCTTGACTAGAAATTAAGGTTTTGTTTTCCTAAGTTTGTAAAGATTCAATTTAACATAAAGGGTTGTTTTCACTTGAAGTTGTTTAGTTGATTTATAAATTTTAATTCATTTTTTGTTTAGTTTCATATGACTTAGACTTAGTAACTACGTGTTAAAGAGAAGGAAGAAGAGTACCCTCTTTCATCCCTTCCTTAAGTCACTTTCTAAAGCATGTTAATTTGATTTAATTCTTTTTAGTAAATGACTTATTACATATTTTAATTAATCATAAGTTTAGGTTCACTTTAAATAATTCTATTTAACATGAAAGGCATCTTAAGATTAACATAATTGAATTACTACCACATGACAATATGAAATCATTTCGTTCCATCACATGTAACATGCATATGACTTAATCCTAAGTGTACCTATACATACAATATATTTTAGCACACTTAAATGATGAATTGATTGAATTATTTAATACGTACTAATTAAAGCTCTATCCAAATTCTTATACAAAAATACATAGGGATGAAATTAAATGAGTATGCATCATTGTTAACTAGGGAAGTGAGGTAATCAAATGACCTCCTTGGGGTTAGTTAAAGGCTCGTGTTTCTTGGATGTCAAGACTATATACCCATTTTCATTCAAACATATGTAAATCTGCATACATGACATAAGAAAGAAAGCTCCAAATCACATGATTATTTAATTCAATAACTTAAATAATTATGAATGCATGTACTTTCAATAAAAAAGAGGATTACTATTCTCTAATTAAATATACACATATATGTATAAAAGATAAGCAAATACGTGCCTTTATTAATCAGGGAAGTGAGGTAATCAAATGACCTCTTCGGGGCTAGCTAAAGCCTCGTATTCTTAGGATGTCCATACTATATACTTGCTTTTATCAAATACATACACATGTATTTATAATTAAGAGAATGAAAATCATGCAAAGATTATATTTTCTTTAGTTGAATTATTTATGTATATGGATTAAAGCTCTATCCAAATACTAATGTTAAAATATATAAGAATGAAATCAAAATGGATAAGTGCCTTTATTAACTATGGAAGTGAGGTAATCAAATGACCTCCTTGAGGTTAGCTAAAGTCTCATATTCTCAGGATGTCCAGACTGTATACCCATTGCCATTCCAACTTATATAAATCAATATATAAATAAAGGAAAGAAACTCCACTTCATATATTTAAGCTATGAGCACATGCACCTCTTATATATTTATAAATATCATCACTATACATGTTATTATTAATTTATAAACTTTGTTAAAATATATTTAGATTTAATAGTGATAATAGCCACATATATATTAAATTAGATCAACACATGCCAACTTAGATAAAGGAAATTCATTTTTTATTTTCACTTGATTTTGAAAGATGAATGCATGAATTCAAATGACATGTAATATTTAACATGATTGGAAAGAGAATGATCAAATATAAGCACATGATTCATTCAACCAAATTAATTTCTAAAGATAATCATATTAAATAAAATTATTTAAAGCAAACCACAGCTTCTTTATTAATTTGGTTTTGACTTCTAATTTGATTTTGAAGGAGGAGGATTTATATTTGATATCTTAAACCCATTCCCATTAGTAATTTGAATTGGTTTAAGAAAAAGGTGATTATGCAAATTTTATGAATTAATTAAGTGATGTTATATAATAAATGCATTAATTAACCCTTCCCTCTATTACCTTAACATAAGTAACTAAATAATCATGAGTCAACATGATATACACATGAATGGAAAGTAAATTTGCAATGAACTTAAGAAATAAAAGGTCCTTATGCAATTGGCTCGTGATTAATGGTTAATTAGATTAAGGAACTTAATTAATTACTCTTATGATTTCCCCACACATGTAGGTGAACCATAATTTCATTAACTTCCTTTAGGTTATTAAACACCTAAAGATCTACCAATGATTTAGTTAATTAAGGTCTGATGTGATTATGATTTTAATTTAATTAATTAATTAAGCCATAATTAATTTTCTTTTGAAAAATGAATTGAACTTAGGAAAGAGGCTAAGAAAGAGAACTCAACCATATTCCTTTAGTCCATTCATTATTGGACAGTGATTAGTGAACTTAATTAACCAATTTATTACTATTCATAAGATTAATTAACCATTAATTAAAATAAGAGAGTAATTATTAATTAATTCTCTAATTAAGCAAGCAATAAATCCCTAGAAAATCATGGGAGACAGAGGTCATCCCATTAAACTAAACCACAAAATTTAGGATTAATTATTCAAGAAATTAAGAAATAATTAAGCTAATTAATTTTGTAATTAAATTGAATTAAGCCTTAATCACTATTCAAAATTAATTAGAATTATTTTTAATTAATTCTCCTCTAAAATACCATTAAAATGAGTATTTATTTATAATTTTTGGAGTTTTCTATAATTTATTAAGAATTTTGGAAGTTTCACCCATTAAATACATTAATTAGGCCTTAATTTAATCCTAATCCCATCAGCACCATGTGGACTGCTGACGAGGCGCGCTTTCCATGAGGCACTGTAGGATTGGATATTAATCAGCATTCAAGTCAGCACTTATGTGGCGGAGGTGGACGCGATTTTAATCCCCACCATCCAGTCTAAGATCGAATGGCCATGATAAGATCTGTGATTTTTTATGAGATAATTGATATTTAACTAGAGAATAATCATGACCATCTAATCTAATCATGCGAAACAGATGGTGTGAGATCAATTGTCTCACGAGTGACAAAAGATGGAGGCCATCTGCCATTCCTCGCTCGATCTGATCTTACTCAAGCTTCGATGGCCTCAAAAATAAGTCCATAACTTTGCATGAAGGATTCGAAGGGATTCGATAGCTAAGATCACACAACATGCAAATTTCCTTCACAAAAGACAAACCAACTTTTTCAAAAATCACAATTTTGAGGAATTACCTCGTCAGAGCTCAAGATCAGCAACACAATTGATTGATGAACCTTCGTCTAGTGGAGACAAAGCCCTACTAATTAGCACGAGCATTGATTCCTTGTCGTTCACTTGGAAGGCCACGAATTGATGATTTGGAGGTCAACATTGATTGAACTTAGACTTTTAGTGGTTAGATGTCTCAGAAGGCGATTCATTCTTAAGGTGTGGAGACATGTGTATGAAGTTAATTTGAGTTTGAAAATTTTACGTTGGGAAGGCATGGGTGCTCGTGAAACTCATAGGGGAACTTGAAAGGGTCTCAAAGCTCTGAAAGGGTGAATCTAGTGAGTTTGAATTGAAATGAGGGGTATATCCTCACTTCACTTAGATCCAAGGAATGCACCCTTGATTTTGGTGGTTGGCCCACCATTGAGGGGTCAAGGTTAAGTCCACATGGCTCAATTGGGTTGGTGGAATGCATGGCTAGTGGCTCAAGGTAGCTCCCTCAAGTTTGGGATCCATTAGATCGACCATGGAGGGGAGGTAAGTTAACTCACCTCCCTTTGGGCACGACCTCACTTGCCTTGGGTGAGTAGATTAGTTTCCATTTTGGATTAGAGGAGGCTGCCACATGGAATGGCAAAGACTTGACATGCCAATTTTGGAAAAATTAGATGTGGGGAGGAGAATATAAAGGGAATTTGCCTTGTGTTGGGCTAGTTTGGGGCTGACCCAAGGTGGATTTAGGATGGGTTGGGTCAAGTTTCAATGGGTCATGGCTTGGTTCAAAGGGTTTGGCTCAATTTGGCCTTTATGGGTCAAATTGGGCAAAGTTGGGTTAGATAAATTAGTCAAATTGGGTCAAACCAAAGCTTAGGTCATGTTCAAATGATGATTTAAAGTATTTTGGTTTAATTGGTTTGAATTAATTTGGCTTAGATTTGATTTTGGCTCATTTGGAATCAAAAGGGTCAAATGGGTCAAGTTGACCAATTTTACCCAATTGCCCAAATTGGCTTGGGTTGGTGTTGATTTAGGTTTAATAGGTTAATTGAAGATGATTGTAGGTTTTGGTTTGAATTAATTTAGATTTGATTTTGATTTAGGCTAATTTTACCCTTTAGGTCAATTTGAGCTATGTGGGTCAATTTGGGTCAATTGGCCAAATTGGGTTCAATTGGGGTTTTGGTCAAGTTCAACAATCAATTTGGAATGAAATTGAGCCATTGGTTGCAATCAATTTGGGTTAGATCATAATTTGACTCAATTTGGTCTTTAGGGTCAAATTGGGTCAACTTGGGTCAAAGGATTAATTGGTTTAGGCTCAATTGATGGTCAAGTCATGTTCAATCATTAATCATGGGTTTCAATCATTTGATTTAGAATTTAGATTAGGATTTGGATTTGGATATGGATGAATTCAATTTGAGGTTTGTCGAAGGTGAACATAGATGCTTAAAGCTGTGTGAATTTCCCTAAGTCCTAAGTCATGGACTAATCCTATGGTTAAACCATTCTAAGTCTCTAGGCTTAGGTTAAGTATTCACTCAATTACTAGAAGTATTTAAGACTAAAGAGCCCTTAGTGTCTATAAGAGTCCTAGATCTATGATAAGGAGAGTGAGTCTTCACTCCAAAAGTGAGGTCAACACCTGCCACCTCCTCTCTGCTAACAGTAGTGAGGTCTAGTCCTTCACATGTAACCTTGAATTGCTCAAATACAAGGCCAAACTGGAAGACAGGGGCATCGGTGAGTATGGCCTGATCCATGGCCAAATCTAAACCATATGCAAAGGAAAAGATCAACTTTCTGGAAGACATGAAAAAACTAATTGATGGGAAGGGAGGAAGAAGAACTGGGCTTGTATTTTTGCATTGTTGAAAAAAAAATTGGATCAGACCCTTACTTTGATATTTGTCTTTCAATTATTGATTTTGATTTGACTTTTGTAGTTGGAACTCTCATCTAACAAATTTAGGTATGCTAAATGGAGTTATATAAGATAGATTTAGAAAATTTGGAGGAGAGACTTTGCCATTGGAGTTTGATGTTGTTGTTTAGATTTGATTTTAATTTTGGGATTCACATCCAACAAATTTTGGTATGTTGAATGGGGTTCAATTTATTTTGGAGAGACTTTGATAATATGTTTATTGTTTTTTTTTAAATTTATTTTGGAACCTTCACTTAGCAAATTTTGGTATGAATGAGATTCATGTGTATGTTTGAAAATTTTGAAAGCTTTTATTTTGTTTGATGTTTGTTTATTGATATTTGTTGTTGATGTGATTTTGAAAATAGAACTCCCATTTAACAAATTTAAGAATGTTAAACGGAGTCAAAATATATGTTTGTTGTTTGTTGTTTGATGCTATTTTGATTTTGAGAATTGGATCCACATTTAACAAATTTAAGTATGCTAAATGTGACTCAATTATGTGTTTGCTTTTGATTGTTGATTTTGATGTTGGTTTGATTTTGAAAATAGAATTCTCACTTAACAAATTTGGGTATTATGGTGTTTATTTTTGGATGTGGGACACCACGCAGATCTTAAGGGATACTTATTGAAGTGATCAGGTACGATATTAGGGAATGATGTACCATCTCAAAAGATAGAAACATCACCCTATAATAGACCCAATCCCCTAATAAGGACTCCTATGATGATGGGTCTTCAAATATATCATATTTTTCTCCTACTTTACATGGAAAAGTAAAGCAAGGCTTATATTAATCGGGTTCATTAAGTTCCTATGGAGGCAAGCCTCCATAGTTGATTACATCTTAAGGAAGGTGAATTTCTTAAGAATACTCTTGATTAAAGTAGAAATTAAAGTGTCCAAAAATGTCAAGACTAGACTATCAATAAATTGATTATATTTGGAAGATCAATTGGGAAAGTTCAAAGAGAAGACTTATTTTTGGAAGCTAAGGGGAATAAATAGGAAATGCTCATGATACTAGGAAGCCTAGTGAATATTCTAATCTATCATATGGTTGGGATTTATAATTTTGAAATTAAAGTGAATTATTTTGTTCAAGTTGAAATTTTATTAGAATGCTTGGGACTTATAATCTAACAACACAAGATTGTGAAAATGCCTAAAAGGTGAGAATTTATGCGCCAGGAAATAGCTACCTCGATTCTAAATCTAAAGAGTTCTAACACAAGTTAGAACATGACCTAAATTTAAGCAAAATGGGCATAAGGTTTACCTCACATGAGAGGATAAACTACGATTTTGGACTTACAACCGCCGGGCGTGAGCTAACTCCTCCTACGATTCAAAACCATGTAGTCTTATTAATTGCAAGATGGCTAGGTAGTTATTTATTTATAAGAGACTAAATTCCTAAACCCACTCCTTAAGAGACTAGCATGAGTGGTATGATGACATGACATAATTCTAATGTAAAATCTTTTCAAATTTTATGTAGTTTTGGACTCATTCATTTGACAAAAGGCCATAGGATTTTTTTATGCCTAAATGCATGACAAAAATTAATTATGGACTAAATCAAAAGAGAAAGAGGGTGAAGCTCCATCATCAGGGGTTGCTCTCAAAGGTCAAGCGTCCCTATCAGGGCGACTAAGGCCTTCATTTTGCAAGAGTGATTCAAGATGCATGCATGATATTAGACATACAACCATACAACTATGTTAAATATTTTAATTATCTTGATTAAAACCTAGGCTTTATGGTGAGGTTATAAGTTGTTTGAAATTTAGTTATGAGTGATTAGTTGGGTAGAAAAATTAATTTTATCCTAACAGCCTATCGCATATAGGGCACACATTAAAGCATCAAACATAAAGAAATTATAAAAATTGCATGCAATTTCTAATGTGCAATTTAAATATAACATTAAATAATTTATAAAACTAGCACAAAATAATAAGAGTCCAGTGCGGTTGGGTACAGCCGTACAACCCAAAAAGAAAAGAAGGGTAGCCGATCTCTACCCTTATACAACTTAGAATATGAAAAAAATAATTATAATTTATAAATGAATGAATGCTATGGGGAGGGGGGGTCTTCTTTTCTTTATTCTTCATGTCTTCATGTTTTCATTCCTTCATTTGATTTAATTTACACCACTTCAAAGGCATCACAAAACACCCCAGGACAAAACTTTCTAGCCACTGCTCATCCTAATCCCTCATAGCACTAATTCTAATTTTTAATATAAAATTGCATTAAAAATAGGAAAGTAAATCAAATTACACCTGCAAAATAGAGGTTAGCTAAACATACATGTAATGTCAAGCAATTACATCATAATTTAGACTTAGCACCCTGCACATGGGTAACCAAGCCCACCTATCCTAACTTGGATTATGCTTAGAGGCTTAAGCAACCTGCAAAAGAGAGCATTTATACTTATTTTTAAGCAATATTTTAAGCACAATCCCCTACAGAAAATATGATTTAGCTAATCACAGCCTAACATCCAATCTAAAATATTACATCACAAAACAAAACATACATCACACCATACACTGTCCTAACATAGAGTGGTGGCTTAATTCTAATGTGTGTTAAGTGATATGTCTTACTAGGCATTAATGTTATATTTCTCTAAGTGTAAGAAGATTTGATTTAGCCTAAGGGGTTGGTTTCACTTCAAATGGTTTAATTGATTTGAGAATTTTAATTTGTATTTTCTTTTGTTCAATATGATTACACTTAGCAACTAAGTGTTATAAAGAGAAGGAAGATGATTGCCTCTTTCATCCCTACCTTAAGACACTTTCTAAAGCATATTAATTTCATTTGATTCTCTTTTGTGAATGGCTTATTAAATGATTTAATTGATTCTAAGTTCATGTTCACTTTAAACAATCTCATTCAATATGAAATGCATCTTAAGATTAATTTGATTGAACTACTACCACATGACATATATCAAATCAATCCATTCCATCACATATAACATGCATATAATTTTAATCCTAAGTGTATCTATACATGCAACATATTTTAGCACACTTAAATGATAAATGTACATGTATGTTCATAGTCTGTACATTTCTCATTTGATTGAATTATTAATCATATTAATTTAAAGCTCTATCTAAATTTTTATACAAAAATATATAGGAATGAAATTAAATGGGTACGTGCCATTGTTAAATTGGTGAGGTAATCGATGACCTCCTAGCTAAAGCCTCGTATTCTCGAGATGTCCAGACTATATACCCATTTGTATTCAAACATATGTAAGCTTGTATATATGAACATAAGAAGGAAAACTCTAAGTCACATGTTTAATTAATTCAATCATTTAGCCAATCATGAATGCATGTATTTTAGTAGAAAGTGAGACTTTTATTCATTAATCATATATACACACACATGTATAAAGACATAACCAAGTATGTGTCATTGTAAAACCAGGGAAGTGAGGTAGGCTAGCTAAAGCCTCGTATTCCTGGGATGTCCAAACTATATACTTGTTTGCTTAAATACACATGAATGTATATACAATTAAGAGAATGAAAATCATGCAAAGATTGTATTTTTTTAATTGAATTATTTATGTGTATAAATTAATGCTTTATCCAAATTCTAATGTTAAAATGCACAAGAATGAAATCAAATGGGTATGTGTCATTGTTAAACCAGGAAGTAATCAAATGACCTCGAGGCTAGCTAAAGCCTCATATTCGGATGTCCGACTATATCATCATTCCGGTTATGTAAACGACATATGAATAAATGAAAGAAGACTTAACATTCATATACTTAAGCTATAAGCACATACACTTCTCATGTATTTGTAATTAACATCACAACATATGATATTATTAATTTAAAAACATTTGGAAAATATATTTGGATTTAATAGTGATAGTAGCTGCACATATATTAAGTTAAATCAATACATACAAGCTTGACATAAAGGAGATTTTATTTGATTAATTATTTTTGAAAAGATATAAATGCATGGAACTAAGTGAAATATAATATTTAGCATAATTCAAAAAGGAAATAATCAAATACAAACATGTGATCCATTCAATCAAATTAATTCCTAAGGACAATCACTAAATGAAATTGTTTAAAGTAAACCGAAGCTTCTTTAATACTATTTTTAGTTTTATGTTTTTGATTTGATTTAAAGATTTGAGAAAAGGTTTGTTGATCCTAACCCATTCCCATATTTATTAATTAATTTGGTTCAATGAAATATAATTAGGTTAATTTTATGAGTTAATTAGATTGTAGTATGCATTAAGTACATTAATTAACCCTTTCTTATGTTACCTTAATATAAATATCAAACTAATTATAAGCCAACTTGATATGTACATGGATTGAAAATTAAATTAATAATGGCCTTAAGAAGCAAAGGGGCCAAATGCAATTGGCTCACAATTAATGGTTAATTAAATTAAGGAACTTCATTAAGTACTCTTATGGTTTCTCCAATTATGTGAGTTAACCATAATTTCTTTAAATAGCTTTAGGTTATTAAACACCTAAAGATCTACCCAATGAATTAATTAATTAAGATCTTAAGTGATTTGAATTTAATTTGCTATTAATTAATTAATTAGATCTTTAATTAATTAATTGCCAAATTAATTGATTTTTTTTTAAATGAAATGGACTTAGGAAAAAGATTGGGAAAGAAGTCCCCATCTCATTTTCCTTACCCATTCACCGTTCAACACTGATTAACATACTTAATTGATTAATTTTTTTGATTAAAGGTTAATTAGCTACTTAATTAATTAAGATATTTATTAAGGCCAAAATGAACAATTCTCCTAATTGACCAAGCAACAAATCCCAAAAAAAATTTGGGAGGTAGAGAGCATTGCATCAAACAATCTCGTAAAGTTTGGAATTAATTACATGGGTAATTAAGGAGTAATTAAGCTAATTAATTTTTTTAACTAAATCTTAATTACTGTTCAAAATCAATTAGGACTAATTTTAAATGACTCTCCTCTGAAATATCTTTAAAATGAATATTCATTTGCATTTTTAAAATTTTTTTATGATTTATTATGATTTTTGGAAGTTTCAGCCTTTTAAAATAATTAATTAACCTTAATTAAAGCTTAATCTCATCAGCGCCATGTGGCTTGTTGATGCGGCACACTTTCCCCGTGGTGCCACGAGATTGGCTATTTAATGTCGTCTGACATGACGTGGCGGGATAGGCGCTTTCGTCCACCATCCGATCTAAGATTAGATGGCTATGATTAATCCTGCAACACATTAGGATAAAATTGAATGAAACTAATGGATCTAATCATGACAATCTATTTCAATCATAAAGAACGGACAATGCGTGATCTATCTCTTCCCAAGCGAACAGAGACGGACATTGTCCATCATTCCTTACTCGATTCGAGCTCAAATCGACCCACACCTTCATGTGAAGGATCCGAAGGGATCCATTGGCTATGATCGCATGCAAAGACAGCTTTCTTCATAAAAGACCAAGCTATTTTTGCCGAAGGATCAGTTTTGGAAAATTACCTCATCGGAGCTCAAGACTGGTGGCAAATCTGATTGAGGAAGCTTTTTCTAGGGGAGATGAAGCCCTACTAATCAGCACGCGCCTTGAATCCTTACTGTTTGCTTGGACAACCAACACCCAAGCTTGGTGACATTGATTGAATTATACCCTCGGTGGTGGAACAAGAGAATATTTGTTCTTGGTCAAGCCCTAGGGAAGGTGTGTACAGAGTTAATTTGGTTTCTATGGAGGTTTGAGCAAGTTGGATCAAAGAGGGGAGTGCTCTATCTCAACTTGGATGAAACTAGCAATGGGGAGCTCAGAAAAACTTGGGAAAGTCTATGGGATGCTATCCTTAGGGTTCTCTAGCTCTCATTGAGGATGCTCTGTTGATTTGGATCAAAATGAGGAGGATATGCCCCCTCATTCCAAGAATCAGACTGCTTGGATGATTTTAGCTTCATTTTGGTTTTTCAACCATCAGCTTGTGTGGAGGCGGAATCATCCTAGGTGGCTCGGTTTGGTTGGCCAAGGCATGAGAGGTGACTGCTAAGGGAGGAAGTGGGTGTCCTTAAGCTTATCAAGTGCTCCAATGGTCAGGTGAGGTAATTTCACCTCCCCATGAGTTATGGTCAACCCAACCACCATTAGGTCAGGTTGGGCAATGTCTTAAGTGCCCAAGTGGACCAATGGTGGAGTGCCTGACATGGGTGTTTTATCTCATTTTATACCTTTGACCCAATGGTATAATGGTCATTTAATATTGGATTAGATTTGTACATATTTGAAATATGTCAAAAGTGGGTCACCTAAATTTCAAGTGATTTGATTTGGTTAGGTTTGGCTCAATTTGACTCAAATGGGTCAAATGGGGTTAGGTCAAGTTAATATGATCATTTGGGATGTATTTGTGTCATTAATTTGTGTTAATTTGCTTTGGATTCGATTTTGACTCTTATGGGTCAAGTTTATCAATTTGACCAAATTGGTCAAATTGAGTTCAATTATGGCTTTGGTCAAGTTCAACAATCAATTTGGAATGAACTTGAGTCATTGGTTGCAATTAATTTAGTTTAGATTTTGATTTGACCTAATTTGGCCTTTTAGATTAACTTGGGTCAAGAGGGCTAATTAGGTTTGGTTTGACTCAATTAAAAGTCAAGTCATGTTAAAATACTGATTATGGGTTGGTGTGAGTTATTGGTTTCAAGGGATTTGATTTAGATTATAATTTGGCTTGTTTGGGTTCATATGGGTTAAGAGGGTTAACTTGGTTTGACCAATTTATGATAAATCAACTTATGGTCAATGATCATGTAGGTTTAGGCAGCTTGGTTCAATCCAATTTAGGTTAGATTAAAACTTGGCTCAAAATGGGTTCTTTAGGCCACTTTGGGTCAAGTGAACCTAAATGAGTTAATTGGCTTGATTTTGGATTGAATGGATTTAGTTGAGTTTATATATAGGTTTGAGATTGATATATAAATTCAATTGCAATTGATTTGGGTTTGGATAAGTTTTGGTTCATTTGGATATTTGAAGTCAAAAGGGCTAAGTTGGGTTTATCTTGGGTTGATTTTAGTTTGGCTTGATGATTGTAGATTCCATTTATATTTAGAATGATGATTGAAGGAATGATTGATTTATGAGAAAATTAATTGATTTTGGTTTGAATTTGAATGGAATTTCGCTAGGTTTATGAGATTGGCTTAAAGGGTTTATATTAAGATTTGATTTGATTTGACTTTGGTTTTGGTCATTTGAATGTAGATTGGATTTATATTTGGGAGGATAATTGATGGAATAATTGATTCATGATAGAATCAATTGAGTTTGATTTGATTTGAATTTAGCTAAGGCTAAGTCCATAAGATAAAATCATAAGGCTTAGGTTGATTTTGAGTTTGGATTTGATCATGGGCTTCAATCATTTGACTTGGAATTTGGACTTGGATTTGGAATTGATTTGAATTTAAGGTTTGGTTTTGGCTTAAGAATGTGAACATGGATTGGGTTTAGGCTATAGATTTGGTGGATCTCCCTAAGTTCTAAGGCATAGCATAATCTTATGATTAACTCTTCTAAGTTTCTAAGCTTAGGTTAACTGTTCACCTAATCACTAGAAGTGTCTTAAAACTGAGGAGCTCTTAGTGTCTAGAAAACTCCTAAGTCTAAGAAGAGGAGAATGAGAACTCACTCCAAAAGAGAGGTTAACAGGTATGTTTAAGTGGAATTCAATTGTGTGTTTGATTGCTTGATTTTGTTTTGATTTTGTAAATGAAACTCTTATTTAACAAATTTAAGTATGGTAAATAAAGTTAGTATGATTTGAAATTTTGAAAAGGGATTTGTTTGATTTATGTTTAATTTTTCTTTTAAAAATGGAATAATCATTTAACAAATTTAGGCATGTTCAATATGGTTTAATTAATTTAATTCAAAACGAGGTTTAAAATTTTTCTTTTTTTGTTTTGTTTTGCTTGGCTTTGATTTTTAAAAGAGAACCTACATTTAACAAACTTTTTTATTTTAAGTGAAATTCAAATGATTTCATTTTTTAAAAAAAAAAACTTAGGAGATTTAACAAGAGATTTTTATTTATTTTGTTTTGAAATTTATTGAAACTGTTTCTTAAATATGGGATGAACCTTACCTTACCAAACAAGTGGTAAAGAGGTTCTAAATTCTATTTGATTTATATTTTGCCATCTCTTTTCTTTAGTTAATTTATTTTTGCCTATTGGGGGACCCAATAGGGGTTTCAAGACCTAAATAGTGTGAGCTCATAAAATCTAAAGGATGTTGAATAGTTTCACTTAAGGGTGAAATAAGCAAAGTGCCAATGGAAAGAAAGATAGTCTTAGGCCTTTATAAAATATATGTCCACTATCGTTGCTTGGAGATAATAATTATCCACTAGAGATGGAGAGAGGAACCATCCCTAGTGGAGTCGCCAAGAAAATCTGTGATGTTTAAATTTGGATGTGGGGGACACCACGCAGATCTTAGGAGGTACTTATTGAAATGATTGGATATGACATTGAGGTATGATGTACTATCTCGAGATAGAGACATCACTCTATAATGGACCTAATCACCTAATAAGAACTCATAAAGCATAATGATTCTTCGAATATACTAAAGATCTTTCCCATGCTTTACATGAAAAAGTAAAGCTAGATTTATTTTAAACTGGGTTCTTTAGTTCCCTATGGAGGCAAGCCCCCATAGTTAATTACATCATAAAGAATATGAGTTCCTTAAGAATACTCTAGATTAAGGTGGGCAATTATTATCTCTAAAGATTTCAAGGTTAATACTATCAATGGATTGGTTATTTTGGAAATCAAATGGGATAGTTCAAGTGGAAAGACTTATTTTGGAATCCAAAGAAAAATAAGTAGGGAGCACTCATGATACTAAGAAGCCTATCAAGTGCTCTATTCTGCATTATAGTGAGGTTTTATATGTTTGAATGAGAATCTTAATTTTGTTATAGTTGACATTTTGTTAGAATGCTATGACCTATAATCCAAAACACAAGATTATGGGAATGCCTAAGAGGTGATGATTTATGCTCTTAGCCCAAAGGAAACAAGCGACCTCATATCCTAAGTTTATGGAGATTTAGCACAAGCTAAAGCACGACCTAAATCTAAGTGAAGGGGGGACATAAAGGTTTATCTCCACAAAATAGAATAAAATAGTCTGACTTTTGGACTTACAACTGCCTAGAGTGGACATCAATTAACTCCTATGATTCAAAACCATGTGATCCGATCTTATGAAATTGTAAGATAGCTTGGCTTGTTATGTAATTGAAAAGAGACTAAAATCCTAAACCCACTCCCTAAAAGACTAGAGCGTGAGTGGTATGAGCATATGACATAGTCTAAAAGAAAAATCTTTACAAATTTAATTCTATTTTTGGCTCAATATTTTGGACAAATGCTTGGAATTTTCTTATGTCTAAATGCATGTTTAAGTAGATTATTGGCCAAATCAGCTAGAAGAGGTGTTCTCCACCACATGCCCTCAGTCAAGCATTCTCTTATCGCAAGGATGGAGATCCCCATATTTAAGAAAGAAAGAATATACATGCATGATGTGAGACATACAACATACAGCTAAGGGGTTGCTAAATCTTTTAGTCATCTTATTTATATCCTAGGCTTTATGATGAGGTTATGAGTTATTTAAACTTATAATTATGAGGTATTAGTTGGGTATAAATTTTATTTTATCCTAAGAGCATATCGCATCCAGGCCACACATTCAAACATGTCACATTAATAAACTAAGAAAAGCATGTTATTTCTAATGCACAAACTAAAGTCAACATCAAATATTTTATAAGCTGCCATAAAAGAATATCAGTCGTGTTTGCCAAATGTCATTTTCAAATAGAAAATGATGGGTAGTCGAGCTCTACCCTTATACAACCCAGAACATAAAAGAATAATTTTTATAATTAGAAATGAATACATGTTATGGGGGTCTTCATTTCTTCACTCTTCCATCTTTATATCTTCCTTCTTTGATTTGATTGAACTTGCTCCTTCTTTGATTTGGTTATAGTAACTTCAAAGGCATCACAAGCCACTCAAGGACAATGCCTTCTAACCACTGCTCATCCTAATCCCCTATAACACTAATCCTAGTTCCTATTGCAAAATTATATTTATATAGAAAAAGTAAACCTAACTATACATGCAAAACACAGGTTAGCTAAACATATATACAATCCTAAATAGTTATATTTATAAATATGGACTTAGCACCCTACACATGGGTAACCAAGCCCACCTGTCCTAACTTGGATTATGTTTTGGGGCATAAACAACCTGCAAGTAAAATATTTATATTTATTTTTATGAAGGCCCCATAATCATAATTCCTTGTAGAATACATAATTAGGCTAATCACAGCCTAACATCTAGTCTATGAGTCATACACCTTAACATCCAGTCTAAAATATTATATCACAAAATAAAATATTACATCACACACACACCGTCCTAACTTAGGACTAAAAGTAGTAGCTTAATTCTAATGCGTGTGCTAAGATTTAGTGTGGTATGTCTTCGCTAGGTTTTAAGTTTATGTTTTCTAAGTTGGAGGAGTTTAATTTAACCATGAGGTTAGTTTAACTTTAAGTTGTTTAGGTGCTTTTGAATTTTAACTTATGATTTATTTTGTTTCACTTGACTTACACTTAACATCTAAGTGTTATAAAGAAAGAAAAGGATTGCCCTCTCTCATCCCTACCTTAAGCCACTTTCTAAAGCATATTTTTGTGATTTAGTTTTCTTTAGTGAATCACTTATTGAACACTTTTATCAATCCTAAGTTTAGGTTCATTTTAAGTAATCTCATCTAACATGAAAGGCATCTTAGGATTAATATAATTGAATTACTATCACATGGCATATATCAAATCATTCCTTTCCATCACATGTAACATGCATATGATTAAATCCTATGTATATCTATACATACAACATGTTTTAGCACACTTGAATGATGAATGTATAAATTTAGAGTTTATGTTCTATTTGATTAAATAATTTAATATGTGTAAGTTAAAGCTCTATCCAAATTCTTATACAAAAATACATAGGAATAAAATTAAATAAGTACGTGTCATTATTAATTGGGGAAGTCCGATAATCAAATGACCTCTTTGGGGCTACTTAAAGCTTCGTATTCCCAGAATGTCCAGACTATATATCCATTTGCATCCAAACACATGTAGATTTGCATACATGAAGATAGGAAAGAAAGCTCTAAATCACATGACTAAACACTTCAATGACTTAAATAATTATAGATGCAAGCATTTTTTAGTAGAAAATAGGATTCTCGTTCTTTAATTAAATACACACATACATGTATAAAAGATATAAGCAAATATGTGTCGTTGTTAACCAGGAAGTGACATAATCAAATGACCTCCTTAAGGTTGCTTAAAGCCTCGTGTTCCCGGGATGTCCAGACTATATACTTGCTTTCTTAAATACACATGGATGTATAAATAATTAGAAGAAAGAGAATCATGCAAAATTATATTTGTATTTTATTAAGTTATTTATGTATATGAATTAAAGCTCTACCCAAATTCTAATATCAAAATACATATGAATGAAATTAAATGGATACATGCATTTGTTAACCAAGAAAGTGAGGTAATCAAACGACTTCCGTGGGGCTACTTAAAGCCTCATATTCTAGGGATGTCCAAACTTTATACATGTTGTCATTCAAACTTATGTAAATCTATATATATGAATTCAAAAAAGAGAGCTTCACTTCATATACTTAAGCTATAAACTCAAGCAAATCCTATGTGGATTCATAACTACTAACATTCCAAGTGTTTTTATCAATTTATAAACATTGAAAAGTACTTTTAGATTCACTAGTGATAATAGCGACACATATAATTAGTTAAATCAAACACATGAAAGCTTACATAGATAAATTCCATTTGATTTATTTAAATTTTGAAAAGATGAATGCATGAACTCACATGGCATATAACATTTAACATGATTGGAGAGGAATCACCAAATATAAACATATGATTCATTCAAATATATTAATTCCTAAGGACAATCATAATAAATAAAATTACTTAGAGAGAACCAACATTAATTATTAATTTAATTTAGGATTTAATTGAATTTAAAGAGGAGAACTTATCATTTGTTTTTTTAATTCTATTTTCATGTTGGTGAACTTAATTAGTTTAAAGAAAGATAATTAAGTAGATTTTATAAATTAATTAAGCTAATTATCAAACAAATCACTTAATTTCCTTTCTTATGTTTCTTTAATTTAATTAATCATTTAGTCATGAGCCACAAATGATATGAACATATGAGAAAAGTAAAATTGCAATGCTCCTCAGGACCTAATGCAATTGGCTCATAAATAAATATTAATTAAGCTAAAGAATCTAATTAAGTTCTTTTATGATTTTCCCATACTTATGGGTTAATCATAATCAAATGATTAATTTTTCCTAATTATTTGGCAATAAATTTCAATAAAATCATGGGTGGCGGAGATCATCCCATTGAATCAACACATAAAATTTTAAATTAATTGCTTAAGTAATTAGGGTTTAATTAAGCTAATAAATTTATAATTAAACTTTAATTAAGCTTTAATTACTATTCAAAATTAATTAGAACTAATTTTAATTAATTCTCCTCTAAATTACCTTTAAGATGAGTATTTATTTGCATTTTTTAGGTTTTTTTTTACAATTAGTTATGATTTTTTAAAATTTTAGTCATTAAAACTAATTAATTAAGCCTAATCCCATCAGCGTCATGCAGATTGCTAACATGACACACTTTCCACATGGCGCCACAGAATTGGTCACTTAAGCACATCCAAGTTAGCACCTACGTGGCTAGTGGCAGACGCAATTTCGTCCTTATCATCTTATCTAAGATCAAATGGTGGAGATTAAATATATAGTTCTTAAGGGATTAAATCAAGATTAATTACTGGATTAATCACAGTCGTATGTTCCAATCACGTGGAACGGACGACATATGATCTATCGTCCCCCGTGTGATGGAAGACGAACTCCATCTGCCTTCTGCAGCCCAATTCGAGCTTACTGGAGCTCAAATTAGCATAGGATTGATCTCATACCTTCATAAGGAAGATCCCAAGAGATCTAATGATCTAATTCACACGCATTTAATGTTCACTTCAAATAGGATAAAATAATTTTGAAAAATACTCAGTTTAACGGAGAATACCTCGCTCGAGCTCAAGACTGGTGGAAAATTGACCGACGTAGCTTCGTCTGGACAAGGCGAAGCCCTGTTGAGAAGATGGTGAGTTGCCTCTCCGTCGGTTGCTCTGCGGACCAAACGTCGCTGCAAAACCTTGCTGAAGTTGGACTAAGAGTGGTCTCTGGTGCTCAAACTTCTCAGGAAATGATTTGTTTACACTCGTAGGAGGTAGAGGAAGGTGTGGGGAGAGTTAATTGGAGTTTTGTTAAGGTTTAGTAGAGGAGGATCAAAGCAAGGCCTCGGGATGGATAGGTTTGGTGGTTTTCAAAGATGGGAATGGCTAGAAACATGAGATGATGCTCTAGAGACTCGTCTTGAGTAGCTAGGGCCTTGAGGATGCTTGGTGTGTCAAATTGAATCGAAATGAGAGGGGTATACCACCCTCCCTTAGATCAAATGGATGGAATCCATTTGGCTTCTAGCAGTTGTCCAGCGGCCGGTGGTGGCCATGATTGGCAGGGAATCATCTAAGGTGGCTTGATTTGAGTGGCTAAAGGCATGAGAGTGGCTACCAAGGGAGGAGAAGTGTGTGTCCTTGGTTGCCAAGTGTTCCAATGGGGAAGGTGAGGTGAATTTCCCATATGGGTCAAATTGGGCTAAGTTGGGTCAAGTTTACCAATTGGTCAAATTATGTCAAATCAAAGCTTAGGTCAAATTCAAATGAGTATTTGTGATATTTGGGTACAATTATTTTGGTCCAATTTGATCTATATTTGGATTTGACCCATTTAAAGTCATATGGGTCAAATAAGTCAAGTTGACCAATTTGGCCAAATTGGCCAAATTAGCTTGGGTTGGGTGTTGGTTTAGATTTGCTTAGTCATTTGAAAAGGATTGTAGGATTTAGTTTCAATCAATTTATATTTGAAAATGATTTAGGCCAAATTGATGGGCTAAATAAGTCAATTATGTTCAATTGGTCAAATTGGATTCAATTAAGGCTTCAATCACATTCACTAATCAATTTGGTCCATTAATTTCAATCAATTTGGATTTGATTTTGGTTTAGCCCAGTTTGCCTCTTTAGGCCAAATTGGATCAACTTGGGTCAAGAGGTCTAATTGGGTTAGGTTTGGCTCAATTGATGGTCAAGTCATATTCAAGGATTGATCTTAGGTTGATGTGAATCAATGATTTCAATTAATTTGGCTTAGGGTGAGATTTGTTTCATTTGGCTCATGTAGGTTAAGTGGGCTAAGTTTGGTCACATGACCAAATTGGCTTGGTTTGACCCAATTGATTGCAATTGATCAATCTAGGATGATTAACAATCATGGTAGAAGGTTTTGAGTAGTTTGATTCAATCCAATTTGGGTTGAATTGAGGATTGGCTCAAATGGGTTCTTTAGCTCACTTTAGGTCAAGTGACATTAAGTGGATCAATTGGCTTGATTTTGGATTTAATTGAGTTTAGTTGAATTTATATATGGATTTAGGATTGATTTATGGCTTTGATTGCAATTGATTTGGGTCCAAATGGATTTTGACTCATTTGGGTATTTTGGGTCAAATGAGTTAACTTTGATTTAGATTAGTTTTGTTTTCACTGGATGTGATTATGATTCATGTTGGCTTGAAATGGTGATTGAGGGATTGAATTGATTTATGAGAAAATCAATTAATTTTGGTTTGAATTGAAGGAATTTTTGGCTAAGTCCATAAGTTCAAATCACAGGGCTTAAGATAAGTTTAGTTTGGTTTGCTTTGATTTGATTTGATTGTCTTTGATTGTAGTTTTGGGTAGGGTTTGAAGTGATGATTGAAGAGTTGAATTGATTGCGAGAAAATCAATTGAGCTTAAGATTTGGTTTGAAGAAATTTGGCTAAGTCCTTATATTCAAATTATAGAGCTTAATTTTGGGTTATAATCATGGTTTATGTTTAACTTGAAAATTTGGATTATGGATTGATTTTCAATTGGAATTGAGTATATGATTTGAGGATTGATTTTGGGCTAAGAAGATAGGCATATGTTTGGCTAGCCTATGAATTAGGTAAGTCTCCTTTGGTCCTAAGGCTTAGCCTAACCCTATGGTTAACCCCTCTAAGTTTTTAGGCTCAGGTTAAGTGTTCACACTAGAAGTGTCTTATGACTAAGGAGCTCTTAGTGTCTAGAAGACTTCTAGACCTATAGTAGGAAGATTGAATCCTCACTCCAAAAAGGAGGTTAACACAAAGATACAAGCATTTATCCAACCGATGAACTTTAGAGGAAAGCCTTTTTGTAAGAGCCTAAGAAGTATGGAATTATGGTTTATAGTATCAAAGGTTGTCCTTATATTGAATTTAGCTAAAAAGGTTTCTTGTTTGTTTGCAAAGTCACAACAGAATTCATGTGCCAAAGCAATATTGTCAAATATATCCATATTCTTTATAAAAGCATATTGAGCTTGGTGGATAATGGATGGTAAGACCTTCTTGAGTCTATTTTCCAAGACTTTAGCTAATATTTTATAAAAAGTATTACATATTGCTTGATCTTGATAATTAAAGTGATTAGGCTATGTTTGAACATGTTGGGAAGCTTGATGCTTTTGAAAAAGTGTTGCCAAGAGAAATTTCTTGCTAATAGTATCCCAACAATGTATAAAGAATTTGGAGTTGAATCCATCTGGACCAAAGGATTTATTTTAATTAATATCAAGGAGGGACAAGTGAATTTCCTAGCAGCTAACTTCTAAGGCGAGCTCTAAAGAGCTCAAGGGAAAGTGTGTTGCCACTAAGGACATCATGAATGCTAAGCACCCTTGAACTACTTTTGTTAAAATGTTTCGAATAGAACTTACAAATCTCAGTGGCAATATCAGCAGGATTTGAAATTGTGCCCTGGCTGGTTTGTAATTCTCTGATAAGATAGTATTCTTCCTCTCCTTTATGAAAGAATACAAGAATTTTAGATCATCATCTAAATTTGTGAACCAATGAATTTTGGCTCTTTATTTAGCCCAGAGACTTTCCTTATTTACTAAGTCTTAGTATCTCTCTTTGATATCTAAGATGTTGTAAATAAAAAAAGGTTGTGAGGATCCTTCTGTAGTGAGAGAAAGGTTTTCTCTTGACCTTGTTTGAGAGTCCTAATTTAATTATGGAGGGAGGAAAAGTCCTAATTCAGATTTTTGATAGTGTCTCTGATAAGTTTTGAGTTTTTTGGAAAATACAAAGAGAGGATCCCTAGGGATGAAAGTGTTCCAAGCCTTCTTAATCTCTTCAGAGAAGGTGGGGATAGTGGTACAGTAATTATGAAACATAAATTTGTGAACCTGAGAAGTTTGATGCAGAAGAAAAGTTAAGATTATGGAGTGATTTGAAGAGAGCAGACTTTACTGAAGGAGGAAGGAAAACTGTCCAGCCATTTCATATTACACAGAACCCTATCTATCTTAGATTGTATATGATTTCCCAATTGTTGGTTAGACTGGGTAAAAAACAAGCTAGTATTGGGAAGGTCGATTGGCTCACAGTCATGGACACAATCCTTGAAGTCTAAAATTTTGGTATGGGGTAAGGGATTTCCATCACTTTTTTCTGTGCTATAAAGAACACAATTGAAGTCCCCCCATAATGATCCAAGGTGAATCCATAGAGGAGGAGATGTCTCTTAAAGAGTTCCACAAGGAAATTCTATCATGGGCATCATTGAAAACTTATATGTAAGTGAAGAAGAAAGAGTTTGAGCTATTGATAGTGAATTCACAATGAATAAGTTGAAGAAAGATGATTAAATTCTTGAAAGAAATGGAAACAACATTCCACTTAATCCATATCTAACCACCCAGATGACACTCAAAGTTATTGATGTTGTCTTCGCTAGGGAGCAACTTAAGCTTCTGGGAGAGGGGAATATCAATGTGATATTCCTTTACAAATCTCAACCATTCGTTTACTCTACTACCAGCCATAAGGCCGCATATGTTCCAAGAATCGATTACTAGGAGTCGCATGAGGATGTATGGGAGGTTGTGGGATTCTTGCCCTTCTTCTTGTTTTTGGCTTTTTGGGCTGCATTTGCTTGGGAAGAAGGAGATTTGGTCTTCTTAGAATCAAGTTTGGTCTTCTCCATATTCAAGGTCTTTCCAAAAATATTTGAGAATTTATCCTGAGCCTTTTGAGCATGTTGACGAGATGGAGATGTAGTTATTGAGAGAGTGATGATGTTATAGGAAGAGGAAATATTTGGAGGATGGTCGGAATGCATCGAGCTATTCTATTCTATAAGCTCGATAGGGTCTTCTAGAGGTGGTGGGGATTGGACTAGGAGCTGATTCAGGTCACTGATGGTAGGGGAGGGGGCTCCTCGTTCAATTCAGATAAAGTATGCAAAGGGTCGAATAACTCTTGAGCATTATGAGTGTTAGATTGAGGGGGTTGAGATAGGGGAGGGGGAGGAGGTTGAGAGATAGAATTGGATGTTCGCCAAGGCCAGCTTCTGCTATGAACCCTGCGAAGGAGGGACTGGCTAGGATTAAGCGGGCACAAATTTTCTTCATGAACGAAAGAGGAACACTTTGCACATGCTTTAGGTTTCCAATCATAGAAGATATCCTGCTTAAATTTGAGTCCATTTATATTTATAGAGACCACATCAATGAGGGGAGAAGAAGAGTTAACCTGAACACAAACTCTTGCAAATGTTACTCTCAATTTAGAAGCCTTAAGAGAATCAATAGCAAGGGGGAACTCTAATCAGGCTAGCCACCTTTAAAAATGAACTTCATTCCAATAACACAATGGGAAGTTAGACAATTTGATCCAAAGGGGGATTTCGATAAATTTTTCCTTTGATGGTCTAAACTTCTAAGACCACTTTGGAAAGATGAAGGGTCTTTCATTTAGGAAACACAGGCCATTGTCCCAAACAAGGTTGAAATCATCTTGGCAAGAGAATTTAAATAGAAAGAAATCGCCCTCAAGAGTGAGGTGTTCCAGACTTCCTTTCAATGTCTATTTTTTCTTAACTATGGCTAACAAGGATCAGTAGAGGGGATGCTTTCCAATAGCGTGAACTACCAACGAGAGTAGCCATTCCATTTTACCATCTTGAACTCCTTCCTAAGAGAAAATTATCTCTTCAAAGTCACACGGGATATAGTTGAGGGCAAAGAAGCAAACCCTTCCAGTTATAGGAAGAAGAAACGGGGACCTTTTTGGGCCTAAAGGGTTTTGAGTGAGCACCATGATGAGCTAGGGGGAGGCAGGATGAGAGAGGGGGGAAATGGATTAAGAGAACTGGCTTGAGTGAAGATCCATACTTGGAGAGGGATGAGAACAAAGAAAAAAAATCCATACAAAGGAAGGAGGCGAGCGTGAGCCCATGGCTGGAAGGGAGGTGAAGAGGGCCAAGGGAGGAAACGAGCAATGTACTTGCGCAAATGGGAAGAAATACCAGCCGCTGTCATCAGAGAAATGGAAGGAAAGAAAACCCTAGATCTCATACAAAATTATTCAATTTCTGCAATGGTTCTTGGTTCTTTTCTATTTTATTAAAAAGAGGGGGAGAGAAAAAGAGAGAGCAAGACATAAAGACAGAGAGAGAGAGAGAGAGAGAGAGAGAGAGAGAGAGAGAGAGAGAGAGAGAGAGAGAGAGTGTGTGTGTGTGTGTGTGTGTGTGTGTGTGTGTGTGTGTGTGTGTGTGTGTGTGTGAGAGAGAGAGAGAGAGAGAGAGAGAGAGAATGGACGGGGTACAGAGGATTTTGCCGACCAAAAAAAATTGAATTTGAATTTTGAGAAATATATGAGTGGATAAATTTATCAAAAAAATTACTCAACTAGTAAAAAAAAGCTAAAGTTTACTAACCATGCAAGGCCTCCCTCTCATTCTTCTCCCATCGTCCCCATAATCCTGCACCTCTACCCCATTACCTTTGTTGCCATCCCCAATCTCACCTACCACCTCCATTCCCTACTCCACAACTCCCATCTCTCTCCCATTGAGCAAGAAGCCCTCAACCTTAAAATCCAATCAACATCCACACAGGCTAGTTGTTGCACATGATAAGATCTCTAGTTTTTTCTTCATTAACACACTCAACAAGAGAATAACAAGAATCCACCTTATGAGCCTCTCTCTTTTCTCCATTTAACTCAGCTTTATCTCAGATATTTGAGAACCGGCTCACTAATCTTCTTCTTTATTCTGTTCTCTCTCTCTCTCTCTCTCTCTCTCTCTCTCTCTCTCTCTCTCTCTCTCTCTCACTGGCCTCACTTCCAAGAGAAAATATTACGTCCGGAGTCTGACTTTTTTTGCCAGTTTATTTTGCCTACTTCTTTTGGTTATGTTTAGGGCATTCCATTGGAAGCATTTGGAGGCTGTTTGGATGATTTCTGGTGGGCATTTTGCATCTCAGATCAGTATCTCTTTGGAGGTGGTCATTTTGGGACTTCTTTTGCCAGTTTATTTTGGGTACAGATCATTTTGGGACTTTTTTTGCCTGAGGAGGGTACCCCTGAGGAGGCTACCACAGGTTGATCTGTACCCTCCAAAGAGGTACAGAGAGTACAGATACAAAATACCCACCGGAAACCATCCAAACAGCCTCCAAATTCTTCCATTGGAATGCCCTAAACATAATCAAAAGAAGTAGGCAAAATAAACTGGCAAAGGAAGTCCTTAAATGATCTGTACCCTCCAAAGAGGTATAGAGAGTACAGATGCAAAATATCCACCAGAAACCATCCAAGTAGCTCCCAGATTGCTCTAATTGTAAT
Source organism: Cymbidium sinense (assembly GCA_021442155.1). Lineage (NCBI taxonomy): Eukaryota > Viridiplantae > Streptophyta > Magnoliopsida > Asparagales > Orchidaceae > Cymbidium > Cymbidium sinense. The sequence continues at coordinate 80,856,904 of CM038218.1, read as the reverse complement.
GTAATAAATATTATCTCAAGAAACAGGCAAAATAAACTGGAAAAGAAGTTCTGTAAATGCTCTGCACCCTCCAAAGAGGTACAGAGAGTACAGATGCAACAAAACACCCAGAAAATATCCCATCTGCTGCTTGCCTTTCCTTAAACAACTGTATTAATACATTACTGTCACCATTCGCAATCCTCGATATTTTCTCTTTCTGAATAAAATTGAAAGCATCTCTTTTGTGAACTGATATTCTTACGCCAACTTGTTAGATAAATGCATCTTTAATACCTCATTGTTTGTCTTCAACACGACGCCTTCTCATCGCTAATGCATCTATGTGATCTGAGAATATGTAGGTCAGCAGGCTCTGCCAAAGAATGATTATGACTTTCTGTATATTTTTTAATCATCTAATTCTCCTCCAAATCAACAGAGAATCTAATCATGGCCAGACAACTAGTTCTTGTATCAACTTTCGGAATTTTGTTAAGATTTAGAGCGACTTCTTCCCACCATGTACATAGAAAATCTTTTGATTTCAATTTCTTTGAGTTTGGCCAATAACTAGTATGGTCCTTCCGAACACTGAAGCCAATTTGATGTGCATAGTCACAGTACAGTGCATACGCCTCCGTTTCATTCTGAACAGTGGTAAGGAGTTTTCCCAAATTTAGGTCATTAGACATCACGACTTCATCATCACACTCATCATCGTGATTTACGGCCAAATAAATAAAAAAATATGTTACAAAATACAGATGCAAAAAACTACCCAGAAATCATCCAAACAGCCCTCAAATGCTTCCATTGGAATGCCCTAAACATAACTAAAAGAAGTAGGCAAAATAAACTGACAAAAGAAGTCCATAAATGATTTGTACCTCCAAAGAGGTACAGAGAGTACAGATGCAAAATACCTCCCCCCCAAACCATCCAAATAGCCTCCAAATGCTTTCATTGGAATGCCCTAAATATAACCAAAAAAATAGGCAAAATAAACTGGCAAAAGAAGTCCCAAAATGATCTGTACCCTCCAAAGAGGTACAGAGAGTACAGATGCAAAATACCCACCAGAAATCATCCAAATAGCCTCCAAATGCTTCCATTGGAATGCCCTAAATATAATCACAAGAAGTAGGTAAAATAAACTGGCAAAAGAAGTCCCTAAATGCTCTGTACCCTCCAAAGAGGTACAGAGAGTACATATGTAAAATACCCCCCAGAAACCATCCAAACAGCCTCCAAATACTTCCATTAGAATGTCCTAAATATAATCAAAAGAAGTAGGCAAAATAAACTGGCAAAAGAAGTCCTTAAATTATCTGTACCCTTCAAAGAGGTACAGAGAGTACAGATGCAAAATATTCACCAGAAATCATTCAAACAGCCTCCAAATGCTTCCATTGGAATGCCCTAAACATAATCAAAAGAAGTAGGCAAAATAAATTGGCAAAGGAAGTCCTAAAATGATCTGTACCCTCCGAAGAGGTACAGAGAGTATAGATGCAAAATACCCACCAGAAACCATCCAAATAGCCTCCAAATGCTTCTATTAGAATGCCCTAAATATAATCAAAAGAAGTAGTCAAAATAAACTGGCAAAAGAAGTCCTTAAATGATCTTCTCCAAAGAGGCAGAAAGATGATGCAAAATATCCACCAGAAACTATCCAAACAGCCTCCAAATGCTTCCATTGGAATGCCCTAAACATAATCAAAAGAAATAGATAAAATAAACTGGCAAAAGAAGTCCATAAATGATCTGTACCCTCCAAAGAGATACAGAGAGTACAGATGCAAAATATCCCCCATAAACCATCCAAACAGTTTTCAAATTACTTCTATTGTAATGTAATGAACATTATCTCTAGAATCAGGCAAAATAAACTGGAAAAAAGGCCATAAATGATCTCAGACTCGGAGAGGTACAAAGAGTACATATGCAAAATACTCCCCAACCATCCAAGCGGTTGAGTTGCTTCCATTGGAATGCCTAAACATAATCAAAAGAAATAAAAGTACAAAAGTCCTAAAAAGTACCCTCAAAGATTCAGAAAGAGTCTGAATATAAAATACCCCCCAAATCATCTAAACACCTCCAAATGCTTCCATTGAAATGCTAAATATAATAAAAAAAAGTAGGCAAAATAAAGCGGCAAAAAGTCCCAAAATGATCATCTCTAAAGAACAGAGAGTACATATGCAAAATACCCACCAGAAACCATCCAAACAGCCTCCAAATGCTTCCATTGGAATGCCCTAAACATAACCAAAAGAAGTAGGCAAAATAAAGCAAAAGAAGTCCTAAATGATCTACCCTCAAAGAGGTACAGAGTCTGATGCAAACCCAGTCAGACATACCTCCAAATGCTTCCATTGGAATGCCCTAAACATAATCAAAAGAAATAGGCAAAATAAACTAGAAAAAAAGTCCATAAATGCTCTAGAGGTATGAGAGTCTGAATCTAAATAACACTAAAATTCATTCAACAAAATGCATCCAAATTGCTTCTAATGGAATGTAATGAACATATTCTTGAACGGAGAATATCACTAACAAACCTTAGATAAAATGCAACATTACCGATGAATTTCTATTTAATTGATCCTCTAAATTGGTCGCTATTTTCTCAACGTTCTCCATCTTCATGGTTCTTTTGTAAAAAGGAAATGAGATTTTTTATTTCTCTTCTGAGCTCGTTTTGCCTGAAAAAACTAACACTAAACCCTAAATTTATCTATATATTTCTTTTAAATTCCTCCCGCGCATTCCAACGACGCTTCAGTGCGGGCTAGGGTGTAGGCGTCTGAATGCCATCCTACATTAATAGTCCGATATGTTCTTTCGTTAACCGCTAAACGGGAAAAATAGTGGACACATCGGATGATTGGAATATGCGTAAAGCTATGGACTCAGGCGTAATATTTTCTCAAAACCAGTGCATGGATATATTATATTTAATTTTATGCAATTCAAGGGTTATGTGTGTCTTTTAGACGAATAAGTCAAACTTATGATAAAAAATTCACCCATTTGCACCTTTCCAAGCCGGTAAGTTGCCCAACTAATGATCGTGATGTTACAACGTAACATCATATATATATATATATATATATATATATATATATATATATATATATAAATTTAAGTGAGTAGGTTACCGAACTCACGACGATAGTGTTATAAAATTATACTCATATACATATTTTTAAACCATCCAAATTTAGTGCCTCGAGAAATATATGATGTTCCTTAGCGAATTATATGTTTCATGAAGAATGTCTTAAGCTAAGTCTCAATTATCTCGTAAATCATACAATTTTCATAAATTATATAAAATTCAATGATATTAAAAATAAACTCCCATATGCTACTTCATCTACATGATGAAAACATAAAATAATTACAACAAATGCACAAAATGATTAGAGTAACATCATATTAAAAATTATATGATAAAAATATCCTCGATATTAAGATATCTCGATTTATATAAAATTTGTACAAATGAATATCAAAATTTTTGTAAAAAGATAAAAGATTTTTAAATTTAAGTAAAGTAAAGATAGCATACATTGAAATATCAATTTTCTCACCTGGCTTAATGAACGAAATCGGCATTAGGAACATTGAAATTGACTCTCTCCCCTCCCCCCCTCCCCCCCTCCCCCTCCCCCCTCTCTTTTCTCTGCCTTTCTCTCTCTAAGTTTCACGTCCAAGAGAGAAAAATATTGGGGAATGAGAGATTTATGTAAAAAAATAGATTTTATTTGTTTATAAATAAAGGATATAAATGTCACCATTCAATTTATTTTATTTTTATTATAACCCTTAATATAAACTCATTTATTTATTGAAATTCATAGTTCCAAAAATTATAAAAATATTATGTGAAAACCAAAGTATTTCTAGAATACTCTGATAAAATGATTTGCGAAATCTAGAAAAGTCGTTTGTACAAATACATGCAAATTTCTTAAACTGTTCAAATCTAATAACTAATTTCTTATTTTCATATATGAATTGCTCTTAAATTTTAAAAAAATATTTATAAAATAGAGTAGCATTATCATTTAATATTGTAAAGATGGTTTGAAGATCAGACCTAAAATGAATTCAAAATAATTTTGAATATGTATGTAATTTTTATTTTAATAATATTTTAAGAAAATCAAATCACTTTTATAAAATATTTTTGTAAAATAAAATTGAACCAGTGAATATTACACAAAGTCTTTCCTACACTAGGTATATAGATTCTAACATCGTGGCATTGCTTATATTTGCGTCTAGGCATTTGTCTCCATTGTCTTTGAAGTGAAGTCCCCCCTAATTTTGAATATTATGTAATTTTTATTTTAATAATATTTTAAGAAAATCAAATCACTTTTATAAAATATTTTTGTAAAATAAAATTGAACCAGTGAATATTACACACAATCTTTCCTACACTAGGTATATAGATTCTAACATCGTGGCATTGCTTACATTTGCGTCTAGGCATTTGTCTCCTTTGTCTTTGAAGTGAAGTCCCCCCTAGCTAGCTCACCACAAAAGCTTGATCAAGTTGATTTATAAAATCAAGTTTCATAAAATATTATATTATATATATATATATATATATATATATATATATATATATATATATATATATATATATATGTGATATATATATTGTGTGTGTGTGTGTGTGATAGATATGTAAATCCCCTAAGAAAAGATGATCAAGAAAGAATAAGAAAACCTGAACAGTTATGGACACATTTTTGTTTTTCATCTAATTAGGATAAATTTGAGAAGCAAAGCATTTTCTTATTGAAAGACTCCACATTACTCATTTTGAAGGCCAAGCTCAAAGCTGTAGTTGAAGAGATTACAACTTTTCTAACCACAAAAGGGACAGAAACTTTGTCATTTTCCCTGCACTAGAATGAGAACTTGATCAGCATATCATATTTGTAAACCTCCCCAGGGTTCATAATCTGAGAAGGGAACTGAGGTTTATTCACAGCATTAGGAAACCCTTGGGACGCCAAGCACACGCCAGCAGACCTCCCATATATCACCCCTCCTTTTCCTTCAACACCAACTATATCATAAGCAGTGTATAATTGCACTCCTGGCTGATTTGCCCAAAGCTCCATTGCCCGGATCGGTGATCTACTAAAATTACAGCCTTCCTCATTCCATGACCATCAACAACATAGTCAGCGTCATAGCCATTCTTAACATGTTCAATCCGGCTTCCGATGATGTTTGGGATGCGAAAGTCGAACGGGGTGCCGGATACTGAAGATATGGCGCCGGTTGGGATGCTCTCATCGTCGACTTCAAGAATGTTGGAGGCAAAGATCTGGACAGCATGAGATAAGATTGTGCCTGAGCTGTGGCCGCCAAGGTTCCAGTAGGAATGCTGGATAAGGTTCACCGGTGTCGCTTTTGTCAATGGTGGCTTCCATGGCGACACTCAGTTCATAGTCACCAGAGATCTTGTTGGTCACATAGACGTCAAGATCGCCAGGAAAACCTGTTAAATGGTTTTGATTTATAGTTTGAATTGTAAATAGTTTCTTTGTATCAACATAATGTAATATAGTATATTTGATTGATGAAGGTAACTAAAAATCATAAAATTCATGCCCTAAGTATAATTAGAAAATCCAAGGTGATAAACCTTGTTCTTTGTTGAAACTGTAGTAGTATAATTTTAATGTAGGAAAGTCACCATCAATCTTCTCCTTGACCGTCCAGAAGTTGAAGCTGAATCCTCTATGCCCGCCTGATCAGAAAAAGCCAATAATAGACAAAGCTTTAGTTAAATTATATGCCATTTATATCAATTTGGTATGTTCTATTTACCATGAATGCTGTTTTTTCCGTCATTAGGATATAACCTATATGCAGTGCCATTTAGAACAAATCGAGCCCCAGAAATTCTGCCAGCAACCCTCCCTACCAATGCACCAAAATAAGTATTCCCATTCTGAACATTAACAAACTTGTTGTTAGGCTTCAACTAGATATATGAAATTTCCTGAATAATTCTAGCATAAAAATTAAAGGGTACATTAAGATGATCTTAATTTTTTGTTTATTTTATTTTATTTATATTTTGATTCAAAATAAAATATATTTGATAGTCATAATTGATATGACCCTGAAAATTCCTCTAGTGAAAGAATCTTGATCTGCAGAGATAAAGGCTGGTGAGATCCCTGATCGGTTAAATTCTTAAAAGCTCCATATGGAGTGTTTATAGTCAAATCTCGACGAGCGGTTCCAACAAGATAAAGATCTTACAATTGACCGTTTGGCGTTCAAATACACAATACATCATGATCAAGAGAATCATGTGGCCGTCAGATGGAGAGGAGTGGTTGGATTTTGCGTATTAGAAGCGATCCCATCTATAAATAGCCCTTCCTCATATGAGGGAGCTGAAAGGAGAAATCAAAGATCCTCCAAGCATAATCGTCGCCATGCGGTGATCCCATGCCGGCGCCGCCGGGCCGCCGTCGGCCAGCCTCGCGTCGTCGACCACTTTGCCGATCATCATCCGCCATTGTCAACATGTTCGTATATTAGAATGTTGTCTCATATAATTGTAATCCTGTAGGAAGATCTTCTTAAGCAGTACATGGAAGCTTTTACTATGCTGCGTGGTTTTCCTCTTTTGAGGTTTTTACATAAAATTAGTTTTATTGTTCACTCTTTAAATCTTTATGATATTTGGATTTCTGGAAGCTAAGCGAAAATTTTACTCTACATGATTTTCTAGCACACAATTTGGCCGTCATGGATAATTCCCATTATATCACCTTGTATGGCGGTTCTCCACAAGATCAAAACCACCATCGAGATGCATTTCAAGGTTTTGAGGAGCGCCGAATGAAGATTCATCAAACTTGTTCCTTGATCAACAAATCTTAATCTCAAAGATTATCCAAATCGATAACGGATATCTAATTGATTATCGGTTAGAAGCAAGTCATACTAATGAAAAGGCCAGGTTAAGGAGCAACTTTGGCTACAATATAAAACGGATGTTTTAATGCGCCCATACGTTAATTCGAGCAAAGACTCGACAAACACCAGATGAAGAGGTCCGTGACTACGACCTCTTCCACGCATTAGCGTTATCGAGCAAAGACTCGACAACCGATAAATCAAAGGTCCCTAACTTCCGACTGCTTAGCGTCGAGGGTAACACTCACAAACAACCTCGATGGTCAAAATCTGATTCAATTGACATTTCCACATTGTTGCGTCATCGGTATCGAAACTACCTCGATGGGTCAAGATGCCATTCAATTCAAACATATAGGTTCCGTCGTGAACAGCTCCCTGGATAGTAAAACTTTGTACTACTCGCTTAATTGAGCCTTCGACAAAACAGATAGGTCAAAAGGTCCGGTGGACTTCCATGACCTCTTTATGCAGTTCGCGTCATGCAAAGACTCTCACAAAACCTAGATGGGTCAAAAGGTCCTTGGTGGACTTCACTACCTCTTCTACATAGGTTAGCGTCGTGAAAGACTCTAATAAACAAAGGAGGTCAAAAGGTTGATGGACTTCTACGTCCCCTTCCACAGTTAGCGTCATAGGGTAACTCGACAAATAACCGGATGGGTCAAAATCTCGGATTCAATTCAACCTCATAGTTGCGTCGTGACAAGACTCGACAAACGCAGGATAGGTCAAAGGTCCGGTGGACTTCCCACCTCTTCCACATAGTTGCGTCGCCCGGGTAACACAAACAACCTCGGATAGTCAAGAATCACCGGATTAATTCAACACCCTCTGTTAGTCGGGTAACACCACGACAACAACCTCGGATGGGTCAAAATCTTTAGCGGATTCAATTCAACCTCTTCCGCCAGTTAAGGTGGTAACACACGACAACAACCGAGATAGGTCAAAGACCCGTCGGCCGTCGACCATCGAGCAATCTTCATGGTCCTATCATCGCCTCATCCGCCATTTCGGCCTCGACCTTCGATTCGCGTTGATGACCACTCGGTACCAACCGTCGGCGGTCACCATGGCCGTATCATCGCCGGTCATGCCATTAACCATTGCGGCAATTTTTTTGATCACCCTCATCGTCCGGTCATCCCCATCCATTCGGCTGGGTCATCGCAAACGGCCATCGTCGCCCTCTTTGCCGACCACCCCGTCGGTAGCGTATATGGCCGGTCACGCCGACTAAATTCGGTCCTGCTAGATATCATGGTTATCCTGTAGACCAGTCACCGTCCTCATTCGACCATCGCGCCACCATTGTCACATCGGGTCAACCCGTCTCGGTTATTGTCTTCTTGATCGCCTCTAACCGGGTATCGACGAGTATAGTTGGCCATTTGAAGGAAAATCGAACAACGCGTATGCGCGGGCATGTCGTCTCAAACCGGTCCGAGCGGTTGGCCTCTTCGAGGAAAACCGAACAACGATGTATGTCCGCATCCCTCGCTCCAAATTCGGTCCGAGGCGGTCACGCCTTCGAGGGAAAACCTCTGCCGTATGGTATGGGTCTTGACGCCTCAAACCCGATCGGTCCGACAAAGGCGATCACGCCCTGAGGAAAATCCTCGCCGTATGAGCTACGTCTTGATAACCCGGCCGGTCCGACACAAAGCGGTCACGCCTCTTTTGAGGAAAATCGGGCCTTCCGAGGTCTTGATCGCCTCAAACTCGAGAAAAGGCGGTCAACGCCTGAGGAAAGCGTCTCGCGTATCTACGGGTCTTGATCGCCTCAAACCCTTCGGTCCGACAAGGCGGTCAACGCCTCGAGGGAAAGCGGAGTCTTCAGTATGAACTACAGTCTTGATCACCTCCCCCTCGGTCAGACAAGGCGTCAACGCCTCTTTAGAAAAGCGCTCGAGTATGAACTACGGCCAATCATCTCCTCTCAAAAGAAGAAAGCAGCGCATGAGAAGTGTGCCTTCTCCCTTCTGGGGATTTTATAGACCCTATAGGGCAAGGTCAAAATCAAGAAAAAGCTTAAACAAAGCGGATGCTCAGAAAATGGACAAAAGCGGGAAATTACCCTCATGATTTTGCTGTATGACCAGAACCGGCCATGGGTCATTCGCCGCACCCTCACTTGGCCATAGCGCTTCAGCCCTCTTTGTCGTACATGGCCATTCATCTCATGCAGCCCATGTATACCGTCGCCATGAAATGCATGATTTCAGGCTTCCGCCCATGTATGCTTTCTATGGCGCCATGTAAAGCTACCAAATCGAGATGGGTTTAACTCAAACTCGCTTCCATACACACATATTTGTGGTTTAATCCTTAGTCGTAATCTTGTACTATGAAGATCATTCTCTCAAAATATATGGTTAGGACCAATTTCATTGAAAACTCTGCTATTTTCATTATATATTTTGAATGATTGAGATAATATCGTCCAAATAGGGGTAGACCCACGAAAATTCCTCTAGTAAGCGAATCTTGATGCAAGCGTCGAAGAAATGAAGCGGCCGAACTTAAAATCATTGGAAACTTTGGGACATCGGTTAAATTCTTAAAAAACTCTCAAATATGGAGTGTTTATAATCAAATCGGCGTCTGTGGCGGTTCCCAAGATCTTACAATTCGACTTGTTTGAGCATTCAAATAGACAAAATACATCATATGATTAAGGGAATCATCGTGAGCGTCGATGGAAGAGTCTTTCGGTTTTGCACTATTTCCGAGCGCCACTCTCCGATCATAAATAGCCCCTCATCGCCGTATGAGCGGCGAGAGAGAGAGAAAAGATCTCCTCAAACCAGTCGCGCCACTTTCGGTCGACCACTGGCCGGCCGTGGCCATACCGTGATCCTGCCGTCGTTACCCTTTGTGCGGTCATCATCGCTATTGTCATCATCGTCGTCAACATCGTCGTCATCGTTGTCAGCGTCGTCAACATCGTCACGTCGTCATTACTTATTTGTTGTCCCTTTCTCATATCTGATTCTATAATCCGTTGTCGGAAGATCTTATTACTAAAGCGGATACATAATGGAAGCTTTTGGTGGGCCGTGGTTTTCCTCTTTCGAGATTTTCCACGTAAAAATTCTGGAGTTTTATTGTTCACTCTTTTCACATTATTATTGTCTTTGGATTTCATACTTGAAATTTCGAAAACTCTCTCTTGGTTTCTAGCGCAACAATAATCATTTTTGAAAACATTCAAATCAAAAATTATTTTAGGTATTTAAAAATTTATTTTTTAAAATAAAGAAATTAAAATATTTAAAATACACAAAAAAATATATTTTTAAAAATAATATTAAAATAAAAGCAGAAAAATAAAAATAAAATTGATATCAAACTGGCCGAAGAAACAAGTACATTGGAGTCTTCGATCAACCTAGAATAATAAGAAGGTTTGTGCTCATATCTAATTGTCATGGTAATTACGCTCATCCCTTCTTGAATTCCAACTCGGCTTCTGGATCAAAGCCTCAAAATTTATGATGGTTTTATATAAAAGATGGCAAATGTTGATCCGTCATCCATGAGCAGAGTAGTTCTAATAAAGCAAAATAGAGAATTAAACGACAAAAACTAGAAGAATGTATGAAGAATGTCCGTTTGATTGGATCTCATTAGAAACCAAGATTATTGGACTATAAATATCTTGATGAAACTCTTCTTCACAGTCTGCATGAACAACTATGTTCACTGAAGCATCCCTCTCCAATATTGAAAGCCAATGAGGAATCACAGACAAATTCACTATGTCAAAGAAACAACATATAAGTGGAGAGTTGCAGCCTGCATTATATATATATATATATATATATATATATATATATATATATATATATATATATATATATATAGATAGATAGATAGATAAATTTGGGTCACAAATCCAACATAATATGTAAATTTCATTAATGATAATAATAGTTACTACTCTCATGTTATATACGAGACCTCATATGTGTGATAAGCATAATGAATGAAAATCGAGGTCTAGGTTAATGCCCCCATTATGAACAATAGTTTCAGTACTCTTGACCAAAGCAGGTAAAAGAAACGAACGAACGGAAATAGTGAAAAAGCTCATTAAAGGACAAAAACCGTACAATATATGGGCCAATGCCTTCATAGCCCAGAACAACATCAGCCAAATTTCCTGTAGAAGTATTACAGCAGGACATTTAGATGAATCGTCATCAATGAACCAAAAACAGTGAGAAGATTCACTTATAAAGTTTTTCAGACGTTTAACAGTAATCCTTTGAAGAAAAACTGGCCTTTGGAATCCGGAAGGATGACCGAGTATGTGTGGCTCCCCAGTTGGTAATCTTAACTGAGAAGTTTCCTTTCTTGAGCTCATAGATCCCCACTGTCTTCTTCGGGATTGCGGAGGAAGAACCCAACAAGACAAACGTTATCAGACACAGGAATAGGATTACTTGGTTTCTAGCCATAGAACACCTCTTTTAGAAGAAGAACTTTGTAATGTGGGGAGAGGAAGAAAACTAGGGAGAAGGGCTAGAGAAGTTTAGCCTTATCTTACCTTCTTATAGTCGATTTAAGACTTTTTCATTATTTTCCAAAATTTTGTAAATAAAATATTATTTTTTATAATCAAATCTATTAATAATAACTATAAAAAAATTATAATATTTTTTAAATGAAAAAATATAGATAATACTCATCCCTCTCTCCCTTCTCCCTCTTTATTTTCTATCCGAATCTCACCAAACAGCTCGACAAGCAACTTCTTTCGATTATATGTTGAAATGTACAGATAAAGAGGGCCGACCAAGTTCAGTATTCTTGAGTAGAAAGGTTTCGCTTTAATAATAAGATGGTGAGGGCTTTGAGCTAATTTGGCTGATTTCGTTGAATAGCAATTTATCTATTAAATTAATGTACAGGCCTATTAACTGTTTGGTTCTTTATATTTGAATCGTGTAAAAGAAATACGTAAAAGTGAATACAATTTTGAATCTTTTATTGTTGTTTGGTTGTATGTAAAGTAAATATATGGAAACTATTTTTTCTATTTGGTTTGATGAATATAAAGTAAATATTTGTATTCTGAATACTTTATTATATATAAATTAATTATAGAATTTATTCACTAATTAAAGTATTTAATTAAAAAATAAATACTATCAAATAAAATATAAGTAATTTATAAATAAAATTTTTTTCTTGACTAAAAAATAAATAAAATCAAATACAAATAAAATTTTTTACGAATATTTAATTATTAGTAATTAATTTACAAATTTTCTAAGATATTAAAATTAAATCAAATACAAATAAAATTTATTTGAATATTTAATTATTAGTAATTAATTTACAAATTTTCTAAGATATTAATTATTAATAAATAAAAATTTGAATATTATCATTTTATATTAAATATATATATATATATATATATATATATATATATATATATATATATATATATATATAATTTTATTATTATATTAAATATTAATTAATTAATAGAAATTTTATTAAATAAATTAATCGTCAAGATTTAATATTTATTTATTAAATATTTTTCTTTAATAAATAGTTTACTCATTAATTTTTTTTTTACTAAATAAACTAAAATTTAATAATTATTTTAATTTTTTTGATTAATCTATGAATTTTTTATCATCAAATTAAATAAATATAATTATATTTATTAAATCTTAATTATGCTATAATAATATTTATTTTAATTAAAGTTAAAATTAATATTACGGATTCAACAAATTCGAAAAAAATAAATTAAAAAAAAAAAATCGTATTCCCAGCGTTGCTCAGCTCAGAAAAGAAAAAAAACCCTTTTTCCTCCGCTCGCTCAGCTCACACTCGTGTAAAGCATACGCTCGTTTTAATATTTCGTTTGAAAAAATATGAAAAACGAAATATCATGAAATTTTACACAGTAATTACATTTACTCGGAATCAAATATGGAAAAGGAAAAATTATGCATATTTGAATTACATTATATAGTAATTACTCGGAATTAAATAGCCCATAATAACTATGGATAGGACCAAAGTAATTGTCTGGTAGCATTTGCCAGACAAATTTGGTGAATCTTCACCAGTGCCGTTAAGATCGAACTCTAAAAGCATATATATAAATGGTGAACGAATGAGATATGTAAACATAAAATATTAGTAAATGCTGAATCTAAAAGATTTCAACATTTGGAAACAGTGAACGATTTAAAATAAAAATGTTTTTAAAATTTTACAAATCTTTTTAAAATTATTCAAAAATAAGAATTTAAATTGCAGATTCATAATGTGTGAAAGCAAAACTACTATTTTTTTCTTCAAGCAACCAAATGAACTGCTCTTGCATGTCCGGAATGTCAAAATTGCATAAATCGACACACTAAATATAATTGAGCGAGCAATATGACAGGGGAACCTCATGGCCGATGAGCAACGAAAACCCACAAAAACATGTATTATAAAGCTATATGTATAATATAATAATAGCAACTAATCTATTAATTAATTAAATTAAATTAAAGTTAATTCATATTGTTGCGTCTGAAAATCATTCGATAGAGTGAAAATTTACTTGACTTTGTTGTGAAATCAAGGTATTTAAAGAGTGACAAGCTACAAAATTTTACATGAAAATCTCGAAAGAGGAAAACACTCAATAAAATCTTCTACTATGTATCTGTTTCAGAGTACAAAATCTTCTCGATAACGGGATTACAGAATTGTATATGAGAAAGGAACAACTATGTAGTCGCGTTCAGTGTTAACAATTCTTAGTGTAGAGATGATGGCGACCAACGAGGACGATTGTGATGAAGGTCATGATGAAAAACGAGAGGTTGGCACGGCAGGATGTGGCGGCACGGCGGAGACGTGGCGGTGGTTGACAACCGTCAGTGGTAGCGATTGTCTTGGAGGATCTTCAAACTTTGCGCTATCTCTCTCTCCTTCGCTCCCCTATGAGGAATGAGGCTATTTATAGATTGAAGTGGTGTATCTGGAAATATAAGCGCATAACTCTTTGGACGGCTCAAAATGATCACTTTGATCATTTGATGTATTTTAAATATTTGAATATTCAAAATGAAATTAATTTTGAGATCTTAGGCTTGTTAGATCCACAGACGCTCAATTTATTATAAACACTCCATGTTTGAGAACTTTTGGGGTTTAAGCGATATCCCAAAATTTAATGATATTTTAAGCTTGATTTACCGCTTTAACTTTGGATCAGTTTCTTTTAACGCCAAGATTCACTAGTAGAATTTTCGTGTCATATCACATATAAAATATATATATATATATGTTTAAGGTAAATAAATATATTATATGGAAGTATATATATATATATATATATATATATATATATATATATATATATATATATATATATATATAAGTATAAGTTAAATTACTATAAAATTAAGTTCGTTGTAAAGTATTTAAAATTAATACAAATTAATTTAATTTAATTATATTTTTTTAAAATTTTAAATCATGATGAACCCTTTCCTCGTATCCAAATCCCGGAAAACTCTCTGCCATTAGTGTTTCTGGTAAACCTTTGATGTCTCGTCCCATCGCATCCCATCCTGTTAGCTTCAAATTAAGAGTATGAAAATAAATCTAAGTGTGCTTAATCTTTTTTTTCTTTTGAAAAGTTAAGGGCAAATGCCCAATTTCATACCAAACTGAATAGTTCCATAAAAGAAAAAAAAATATCAAGGAGGATAAGATAAAGACCCGCTGGTCCAAAAGAGAGCAGAAAAAAAAATTGTATAAAGACAGGATAAAAAAAATAAAAATAAAATAAAGACTAAAATTGAACTAACCGGACTCAGAGAAGCAAAAATTTCTGAATGGAAACGAGACGGCACTTGTTAGGCTAGATCGGCCATCAAACGATCAAAACCCGGCAAACCGATGGTTGACAACTTTTGCCTTCCAGTGGAACCGGAAAAATTGGGAGCCGTAAGGGAGACAAAAATCAAGCTAGAAAATAGGAACCGAAACAGAAGGCACACCCGAGTTCCAGGTTGCAGAAGAGAGTCATCTAGGAAGGAGCCGACGAGAGTGCTGCTGGAAGAGCTGTAGGAAATTTAGCCTACTGCAATAATAAATCTCATCATTGTCCAGGTAGAAAAAAACAACGTCTGATATATATGGCAGTTTAAAACAACAATAATAAATAAGAATAGCCAGAATCCCAGAGAATTATGCAACTGGAAGAACACCATCTCGTACACCTCTCCTCCATACATCCAGTGTAGAGGCAATGTAAGCTGGCCAAGAAAGTTTAAAAGTCCACCTTCTGAGCTTAGAGGCAACCAATACTCTTAATTTGCTAGCTAGAATTTGAGGGGAGGAGGCACTATTTTTGTGAATTATGTGATTCCTTTCTCTCCATATAGTTGTTGACCTCACTTTTAGAGTGAGCTACCAACCTCCTCTTCTTAGATCTAGGATTCTTCTAGACACTAAGAGCTCCTTAGTCATAAGACACTTTTAGCGATTATGTAAACACTTAACCTATGCCTAGAGACTTAGAATGATTAATCATAAGATTAGGCTAAGTTTTAGGACTCAAGAGAAGTCATCTACCCTATAGCCTAAACCCAATCTATGTGCACCATTTTAAATCCAATCCAAATCCAAATCTCACATCAAACCTGAAATTCAAATTCGAATTTTAAATCCAAATCAAAATTTCAAATCAAATGATTGAAATCTATGATCAAATCCAAATTCAAAAACCTTCATAAGCCCTATAATTTTATCTTATGGACTTAGCCTTAGCCAAATTCAATTGATTTTCCCAAAGATTAGTTCAATCCTTCAATCAAACTATCAAATTTCAGTTCAAATTCAACTCCAAAGGATTGAAGCCCATAATGAAACTCAAGCTCCAACATCCTTCTTAAGCCATATGATTTGATCTTAGCCAAATCTTAGCCCAATTCAACCCAAATTCGATTGATTTCTTTATAAATCAATCGTATCTTCAATCATATTCACAAATATAAATAAAATATACTCTCAAATCATCAAAATTATATCAAACTAAATCAAACTAAACTAAATTCCCTTCTAAGCCATTTGAACTTACCTTCATGAACTTAGCCAAATTTACCTTAAAATCACTTCAAACTCAATTGATTTTCTTATAAATTAATTGTTCCATCAATTATCTTCTCAAATATAAATAAAATCTACATTCAAATGACCAAAACCAAATCCAAAATCAAATCAAAATCCAATCTAAGTCCTTTGAGCTAATTCTTTAGACTTAATTAAATCATATCCAAATCAAGTCAAAACCAATGAATTTTCTTTTGAATCAATCATTCCTTCAATCATCTATCCAAATATAAATGAAACCTATAATCACCAAACCAAATCAAGGTCAACCCAAGTCAAGCTCAAATTAGCCCTTTTGACTTGAAAATTTCAAATGAACCAAAACCCATTGAACTCCAAATTGATTGTAGTTGAATTTATATTTCAATTCTAGTCATATATAAGTTCAATTGAACCTAAATCGAGCCAAAATCAAGCCAATTGACCCACTTAAGCTCACTTGACTCAAAGTGACCTAAAGGATCCTTTTGAACCAAGTTCTAATCCAACTCATGTTGGATCAAACCCTTCCATCATGATTGTTGTCCACCATGGGATGATCAATTACCATGAATTGGGCTTGGTCATTTGACCAAGTGAACCTTTAGCCCAAATGCACCAAAACTAGCCAAAACTCATCAAACACTAAATTAGTTGAAACCATTGATTCACATTAACCCATGATCAATGATTGAACATGACCTGACCATCACTTGAGCCAAACCTAACCTAATTGATCATTTGACCCAAGTTGACCCAAATTGGCCTAAAGGGCCAAATTGGGTTAAATCATGATCCAACCCAAATTGATTACAAATGATAGCTTAAGTTCATTCCAAATCTATTATTGAACTTGACCAAAGCTCCAATTTAATTAATTGGACCCAACCTGGCCCAATTGACCCTCTTAGCCAAAATTTACCTAAAGGCTCAATTTGGCCTAAATTCAAATTAAATCTAAATTAAATCAAACCAAAGCCCACAATCCTCTTTAATTGATCAATTGAACTTGAACCAACACCCAACCTAAGCCAATTTGACCAATTTGATTATTTTGGTCAACTTGACCCATTTGACCCATTTGATTTCAAATGAGCCAAAATCAATTCTAGGCTAAATTAAATCAAATTGATCATACGAAAACACTTCAAATCATCATTTGAACATAACCTAAGCTTTGGTTTCACCCAATTTGACCAATTGGTCAACCTAACCTAACATGACCAAATGTGACCTATATGACCCAACTTGAGCCAAATCCTTTGAAACCAACCCACAGTATCTTGGGAGCTGATCAAACTTAACCCAAACCCACTTGGGATCATCCCAAACCCAATTGGAGCCAAATCCAAGGAAAATTCCTCATGGATCCTTCCCCCACATAGGTTTCCACCCATTTATGAAAGTCCACTCTCCCATCACTTTT
Organism: Cymbidium sinense; assembly: GCA_021442155.1. Lineage (NCBI taxonomy): Eukaryota > Viridiplantae > Streptophyta > Magnoliopsida > Asparagales > Orchidaceae > Cymbidium > Cymbidium sinense. The sequence goes on along the minus strand of CM038218.1, from coordinate 80,839,395 downwards.
GTGACCATCAAACACCCCCAAACACCCCAAATGGGATTCTACCTAATCTCTTAGCCCACTCTAAGTGAGCTAGGACTGCCCACATCCCATCATTTTAATGAGATTTTTGGCCTCCTTCTTAAAAGGAGAAAAAGAAGCCCCCAAAGCAAATTTTCTACACTAGCCACACCCTAGGAGCTCCTCTAAGCAACCAGCACTCTTTCCCTACTTCCTTGAGCTAAAGAACACCAAAACTCAGCGGATTCCAGCAAAGAGGTGGCAGTTATTGGCGGATACAACATTCCAAGTGTAAGCAAGAGTCTACACTCATCTCAAAGCTTTGTCTACAGGGCGTGCTGATCAACATATTCCCCTAAAATTATTCCCAATGAGGTAATTTTCAAAAATCATTGTCGGCCATAAGATTTTCCATTTGTGGTGGTGCTTGTGCGATTTTAGGAAATTTTCATAGATACCCACTACACTTTTCATTTTACGTGGTCCTAATGCGAGATTGGGGAGTTTTTCCAGCAAGACTCGTTAGAAAGTCGGTTGAACTTAACTCTCATTAGGTTTTCCGTCTTGTGCATTCGTTTATGTTGGCTTGGACAAAGAAAGATAATAATGTCGATCTCCCTTAAATAGGGGCCGGATGTTAAATGTTAGATGCACTAGATTTCACTTAGATCTTGGGTTTGATCACGGACCGTCCGATCAAAATCACATTTTCCCACTCATATGTCACTGAAATCGCATGACCTACTGGTGTTGACATGTGGAACCACATGATCCAATTAGCGCGTGTGGTAACAAGTAGAAAATAGGGGTTTTGGCTTTTAAAATTGTTAAAATCACTTAAAACTTGAAATTTATAGAAAATAAAATACTTAGCAAAATTGCAAATAAGAACTTCGTTGGATTTGTATTTCTAAGAGAAATCCAGTAAGGCCAAAATCCCAAATTTCTACTAAGTATTTCAAGCTTAATTTAAGTTTTATTAAAATTAAATTTTATTAATTCCTCTAAGAATATAAGTTAGATTGATCTAAAATTTTTAGGGTTTGAAATCAAGATTAAAATACACATATCATAATAATTTTAAGTTAAAATAAGTTCTAGATTGGGAGATACCAAATTTTAAAGTTCAAGGTGTCTATTTTAGTAAAATAAATTAATAAATTTATGAAAATTATAAAATTTATCAAGATGAGTTTCAAACACATTGATTAACATCAGAGAGCTAAAACAAAAAAATGGGACCCTTTGCCTAATCTTTTCTTAAGATCACTTCACTCTTTTTTTAAAAAAAATTAATTAAGGACTAGTTTGCTAATTAATCACTTAATTAGCTTAATTAAAAATCTAAATCATGTCAAATCCAAATTAATTAGTTGAGGGGTAGATCTTTAGGTGTTTAATAACATAAAGGAATTTAAGGAAATTATGGTTAGCTCATATGTGTGAGAAAACCATAAGTGTACTTAATTAAGTCTCTTAAGCTAATTAATCATTAATTATGAGCTCAATTGCATTTGGCCCTTTTATTTCTTAGGATCATTGCAAATTTACTTTCCAATTCATATGCATTTCATGTGGGCTCATAATTTTTTGATTAGTTATATTAATGTAATATAGGGAGGGGTTAATTAATGTATTTAATGCATAATGAAATTTAATTAACCTATAAAATTCATCTAATCACTTTTCATTAAACTAAATCAAATCATAAACATGGGGAATGGGTTAGGATCAACAAATTCTTTCTCATTTCATTAAATCAAATCAAAACATAAACTTAAAATGATAATAAAAAAAGCTTTGGTTTTCTTTAAATGCTTTTATTTAATATGATTATTCTTAGGAATTAGTTTGATTGAATGAGATCATGTGTTTATATTTAATAATTCCTTTCCAATCTTGTTAAACATTGTATGTCATTTGAATCATTCATTCACATCGTTTAAAAATAAATCATTTGAAATTTCTTTTATGTTAAGCTTGCGTGTGTTGAATTAAAGCATATAATATGTGTATATTATCACTATTAAATAAAATTTATTTTCAAAAAATTATAAATCAACTACAATATTTGGAATGATTCTAGTTATAAATATTTATAAGCTTGTATGTGTTTATGACTTAAAATATGTGATGTGAAGTTCTCTTTCTTTAACCTTGTGGTGTTTATTTTTGAGTGTGGGATACCACGTAGATCTTAGGGGTACTTATAGAAATGATCGGGTGCGACACTAAAGAATGATATACTATCTCAAAAGATAGAAATTACCACCCTATAATGGACCTAATCATCTAATAAGAACTCCTAAAGCATGATGGGTCTTTGAATGTACCATAGATCTTTCCCCTACTTTACATGGAAAAGTAAAGTAGGGTTTATTTTAAGCTAGGTTCATTAAGTTCCCTATGGAGGCAAGCCCCCATTGTTAATTACATCTTAAGGAATGAAATCTCTTAGGAATACTCTCAATTAAAGTAAGAATTAAAGTCTCCAAAGATTTCAAGGCTAAGACTATCAAAGGATTGGCTTTTTTAGAAAATCAAATGGGATAGGTCAAAGAGAAGACTTATTTTTGGAATCCAAAGAAAGAAAGTAAGAAATACTCATGATACTAGGAAGCTTAGTGAGCATTCCAATCTACCTATAATTGGGCTTTATATATTTGAAATTGAAGAGATTTATTTGTTTGAGTTAAAATCTTATTAGATTCTTTGGACTTATAATTCATGATTTGTGAAAATGCCTAAGAGGTGAGAATTTATGCTTGTATCCCCAAAGGGAAACAAAAACCTCAGATCCTAAATCTATGGAGCTTTGGCGAGGGCCAAAGCACAACCTAGCTCTAAGGTGAAAGTGGGTATATAGTTTACCTCCATAAGAGAGAGTAAACCTCCTGATTGGTGGACTTATTACTGCCCAGAGTGGTAGCTAGCTAACTCCTCCTACGCTTTAAATTCATGTAGGAAAGTCATATGCTTTTGCAAGATGGCTAGGTTGTTATTATTTAGAAAAGAAACTAAGTCCTTAAACCCACTCCCTAAGAGACTAAAGCATGAGGGGTATGGGTAATGACTTAATCTAATACAAATTTTATCAAATTTTATTTATTTTTGGACTCTTTATTTTGATACAGTCTATAGAATTTTGTATGCCTAAATGCATGAGAAGTTAATTATGGGCCAAATCAAGAGAGAAAGAGGTGTTCTTCCATCATAGGCTCTAAAGTTAAACTCATTCTATTTGACAAAGTGAAACAAGATGATTATGCATGATATTAAACATATAATATTCATCTAAGGGGTTGGTAAATATTTTATTATCTTGATTTAATTTCTAGGCTTTTATATGTGGTTATGAGTTATCTTAGGGTTTCGTTATGAGTTGTTAGTTTGGGTAGAAAAATTAATTTTTATCCTAGGAGCCAAATCTCATCCAGGCTATACAATCACCAATCATAAACAAACTATGAAAGGCATGCTTTTTTTTGCACAATCTAAATATAAAATATCAAATTTTATAAATTGTGCAAAGAAATTACAAAAGAATAATTACAATTACATAAATGAACAAATTCAATGGGGGTCTTCATTCTTTATATCTCCTCCATTTCTTCATTTGAACTTTTTTGGATGTGCTTGCTTCAAAAGCATCATGGGGCCTCCCAAGACAAAGCCTTCTAGATCATAATCCCCATATCACTAATCTTAATTTTTAATGCAAAATTATATTTAAAGAAGGAAAGTAAATCTTACACCTACAAAATAAATATTAGCTAAACACACTATACAACATAACAGTTATATGAATAATTTGGACTTAGCACCCACATAGGTAACCAAAAGCCTGTCTAACGTAAGTTATGCTTAGGGGCTAAGTAACCTGCATAACAAAAGTATTTATATTTTTATTGCAGTTTCCCCTTAAGCACAACCCCTTGCAGAAAATATGATTAGGCTAATAACGGCCTAACATCCAGTCTACAAAACATACACCCTAACATCCTGTCTAAAATATTACATCAAAAAATAAAATACAACATCATACAATCAATACATCGAGCTAATTCTAGGGTCGACTTAAGTATTCTAGTGTGTGAAAAGAATGCTTGTGTGATACTTTACTAGACTTCTTTAGTTTAAGTTTCAATTTGAGTTTGAATTTGTTTAAATATTACATTTGGGTGATTTCAATTTAAATATTTAATGATTTATTTTTCATTTTTATTTCACTTTTATTTGGTTAAAGTAATGTTTAAGTTTTCAAGAATGAAGTGTAGAATGAATTCCATTTATAGGCAGAACTCACCCTATTCTACATCCTGACTCCTAAAGAGTCTAACTAAGGTCTTTAAGTATCTTAATTAGCCCATTTGAATTTGTGTAATTTATTTGATTTGATTAACATTTATTTAATTTGATTTAGATTTTAGAATTTGAGTTTGTTTAATTTTCATGTATTTGATTGATTAATTTTGGATTAAATGTGTTAATTTAATTAAATTTTGATAATTCGGTATCCTTAATATCTAATGGAGTTTAAGTTTGTTTAAATCCATGTGTTTTTGATTGATTAATTTTATATTAGATATTTTGATTTAATTAATATTTCAAGAATTCAATATCCTTAATATCTAATGAAGTTTAAGTTTGTTAAAATTCATGTGTTTTTGATTGATTAATTTTAGGTTAGATGTTTTGATTTAATTAATATTTTGATAATTCAATATCCTTTTAATTCAATCTCTAGTTTCTTTCTCTTGGGTTTTAATTTAATTCTTGAGTTTCATATGATTAATATCATTTTGATGTTGTTTAAATTCATTGATTTCATTATTCTATTTAAGTTTGATTTAGATTGGTGAATGTACTTTAATTTACATATGATTTAATTGAAGTTTAATGTATTCTTTTATTTTAATTTCAATTAAGGGTTTAACTTATTGAATTTAGCCGTTTAGTTTATGTATAGATTATCTCTTCAGTTTGATGATTGATCTATTATCTGAATTCAATAGGTTTGTTTTATTTGATTTTTATTTTTGTTTAACTTATTTTGATATTGATTAGAATTTAGGTCAGTTTGATGACTTTAGAGTTTAGATTTAATTTTAAGTTTATTTAATTTGATTATGGTTTATTTATTTATAGTTCGATTGGATAAAATGAATTGAAAGTTTTCTTTGATTTTAATTGAGTTTGATTATTTATGATTAGAATTTCATTTTAATTTCATTCAACTATCATGTTTATTAGATTTTAGTTTACGTTTTGATTTTACACATTTTAATAGTTAATTAGTTTATCTTATTTAGGTAGGTTGAATTAGATTTAATTTGATCATGTATTAAATTGATGAGAGTCTTTCTTTATTTGATTTTATTTGATTTGATTAGGTTTATTAATCTATGGGTTTTCTTAGGTTCAATGTGATTATATAATTAGTTTAATTTAAAAGTGTGTTTAGGTTAATTATTAAATTAAATAAGGATTTGTTTAATTTTTAATTTGGTTTCATATTTGTTTATATTAATGTTGTAATTAATGACTTAATGATTTAGGTCTAATTTAGAATTTGATTGACATTTAATTGCATTTGATTTATGTTCAAATTTCTGTTTGCTTAAGCTTAAGTTTAATGTGATTACTTTAATTAACTTAATTGGTTTATTTTTAAGATGTTTGATTAAATTAATTAGTGGAGTAATAAAGATTTGATTTGAGTTTGATTTAAAATTAATTTTAATGTGATTTATTTAAATCAATTTGGTTCATTAAGATGATAGATTAATTCATTAATTTGCATTAATTAGATGTTTAATTAATTAAATTTGATTAAGAGTAATTGAATTTTGAATTATCAGATTCATTAAAGATTTGTTTAATTAATGACTTAATTTTTCACAAGTGAGTGATTTGATTTTGTTAAGTGTTTTACTTAAGTTTGATTTTATTAAAGGATTATTGTTATTATCATCATTGTTATTAAGTGAATTAACAGTTTATTTTATTTCAATTAAGTTTGATTATTTATGACTAGAGTTTTTTTTGAATTGATTCATTTATTATGTTTATTTAATTTGATCAACATGTTTGATTTAGTTATTTGGTTGAAATATTTAATGATTGGGTAACTCTCTTATTCGAAATGGATTGATTTAGATATTAAATTAATTAAGTTCACTTTAGCTTTATTTGGTTTGTTTTGATTTGATTAATATTAATTGATTATAATGTATTGGATTTATAATTAATTTAACTTTTAGTTTACTTAATGATTAATTATTGTTCAATTTATTTATATTCATTATGGAGTTTCATATGATTAAGATTCCATGCATAGTGTAGGTTTAGTTATATTAGTTTGACTTATGTTAAAATTTCTAGATTTGTTTAATTTAAAGTTTGATTTAAGATTTAATCATTTGATTGGGTTTTATTAACTTAAATAGGCTTAATCATATTTAATTTAATTTCCTTTGAGGATTATATAATATTTTTCTGATTTGAGGTTAGATTAATGATTATTTAAGTATTATTTCATTTCGGATTTGGATTTATTATTTAGATTATTATTAATTTCATTTTAATTAATTCTTAAATTTGTTCAATTTTAATCGTAAATATTTATTGTAGGTTCATTAAGCAGATGTTCAAATTATTTTTTTAAGGATCTTAGATGTTAAAGTGATTTAAGATTTTTTAAATTTGTGGATTTTTTTGATTTATTTTATTAAAATTAATCTAAAATTCAAAATTTAATTTTTTCAAAAGTTCTTTTACTTGAGATTTTTATCATAGGTGTGTTTTAATTTTAATTTCACGAAAATTTCAACTCAATCGACTTGTATTTTTAGACTAATTAATGAAATTTGATTTTCAGTAAAATTTAAATTAAGCTCAAACCATTCAGTGAAATTTGTAGATTTTAGTTTGTTGGATTTCTTTTAGAAAGATGAATCCAATGAGCTCTTATTTGTAATTTTTCATTATGTATTTTATTTTTTATGAATTTTTAAATTGTCAGGCAACTTAAATAATTTTTAAAATAAAAATAGGCGATTTTTCCACTTAACCCGGTCGGCTGCGTGGGGGCTAATGTGGCATCACCGCGGTGTTGCATGATTGAATGTAGTTTTGCATGGCGTGGCGCGTGATCATGGTGTTGTGCTATGTCGGCGAGCGGTGGGAAAAGTCCACGGCGGATGGCGGCGGTGGATCGGATTGTCGTTTGATCATGGATCGGATGGTCCATCCGATCTGATTCAAAGCGATATATGCGATCCGGTGCATGATCCGAACCTTAGATAATGGATCGACGGTCGGATCGATCCACGGATCCGTCGCAAAATGCACGGATCGGGGGGTCGAACATGCGATGCGGCATGATCTAAGCCTCAATCCTGACGGATGGGACGAGTCGCTCTGCTGGCAAAATAGGCGAAATTGTTCAAGTGATTTTTGCATTTTTGGGTGAAATTTAGTCCGGTTGGGCTTATTTTCGCAGCGATTTTCACCAGAAAACTTTCTAATTCATATGTGGATGATATAAAATGAAAAATGCAAGTGTAATATAAGGAAATTTCCTAAAATTGTGCATACATTATTGCAAATAAAGTTCCTTAAGGCCGACTAAAGTTTGATGAAATTACATCATTGGGGATGGTTTTCGACGGCGGTGATGATCCGAGCATGCTCTCGAGTGGAGGAAGAAACCTTGGAATGAGCCTAGAATGTCACCTTCACTTCGAAATGATGTATTCTTCAATTGCCTCCATTCTCTCACTGAAATCCACCAAGTTTTGGTGTTTTTAGCTCAAGAGAAGTGGGGAAGTGGTTGTTAGTTCCTTTAGAGCTCTAACAAACTCTAATGCAAAATTAGATCCCTTTACTATCTCTATTCTCCCTCTTTAATGGTGGTCAAAATTTTCATTAAATGGTGATGAGAAGATTTGTTGGGTGGTGATGGATTGAGGACTTTGGATTTAGCTCCCAAAGTCTTCATTTGTTGCCATAGGATCAGCTCCATTGAATGCAAATATTGGGGAGGAGTTGAATGCATGTGATGGGGATAATTAAATGAGGTTGAGTGGAATCTTATGTGAAGGATGATCCACGAGGGATTTAATTGGGTTGGGTTGATTTTGGCCTGATCCCAAATGGGGTTGGGTCGGGTTTGATCAGCTCCCAATGAGCCATGACTTGGTTTCAAGAGATTTGGCTCAATTTGGATCATATAGGTTAGGTTGACCAATTGGTCAAATTGGGTCAAACCAAGGCTTAGGTTAGGTTCAAATGATAATTTGAAGTATTTTGGTATGATCAATTGATTTAATTTGGCTTAGGATTGATTTTGGTTCATTTGGAATCAAATGGGTCAAATGGGTCAAGTTGACCAATTTGACCAAAATTGACCAAATTGGCTTGGGTTATGGGTTAATCAGGTTTAATTGGCTAATTGAAGATGAACGTAGCCTTTGGTTTGAATAAATTTAGATTTAATTTGAATTTTGGCTAATTTGACTCTTTAGGTCAAATTGGGCTAGGTTGGGTCAAGATGACCAATGGGTGAAATTAGGCTCAATTATGGCTTTAGACAAGTTCAATAATCAATTTGGAATGAACTTGAGCCATTGGTTGTAATCAATTTGGGTTAGATTGGGATTTGACCCATTTTGGCTTTTTAGGCCAATTTGGGTCAACTTGGGTTAAATGGTCATTTGTATTTGATTTGGCTCAATTGAGAGTTTGGTCATGTTCAATCATTGATTATGAGTATATTTGGATCAATGGTTTCAATCAAGTTGGTATAAGATAGGTTTTGGCTAGTTTAAGTTTCATTTGGGCTAAAGGTTGACTTGCTTAAAAGACCAAATTGACTTGGTATGACCCAATTGATTACAATTGATCATCCTAGGGTGATCAACAATCATGGTAAAAGGTTTTGGTGAGCTTGGTTCAATCCAATTTGGGTTGGATTGAAAGTTGGCTCAAATGGGTCCTTTAGGTCAGGGTCAAGTGGACTGGTTAATTGATTGATTTGGTTTTGGCTTGATTTATGTTTAGTAGGACTTATATATGAGCCTAGGATTGAAATATAAATCTGAGTACAATCAATTTAGAGTTTAATAGGTTTTGGCTTAATCGAAAGTTTCAAATCAAAAGAGCTAAGATAGGCTTGAGTTGAGTTGACTTGACTTTGGTTTGATGATTATAGGTTTCATTTATATTTGGATAGATGGTTGAAGGAATGATTGATTCAAGAGAAAATCAATTGGTTTTGACTTGATTTGGATGGAATTTGGCTAAGTCCAAAAAAATTAGCAAAGCTTAGGGTGGGTTTGGATTTGATTTTGGATATAGTTCTGGTCATTTGAATTTGAATTTTATTTATATTTGTGAGCATAAATGAATGAACAATTGATTTATAAAAAATTGATTAAGCTCGTATTGGTTTAAAGGCTAATTTGGTGAAGCATATGGAGGTGGGTCCATCGCTTAAATAGGATTTTGGTTTGGTTTGATTTAGTTTGATTTAGTTTTGATCATTTGGATATGAATTTCATTTATATTTGTGAATATAAATGAAGGAATAATTGATTTATAAAGAAATCAATTGAATTTGATTTGATTTAAAGGAGGTTTTGGCTAAGCTTATGAAGGTGGTTCATATGGCTTAGGAAGGGTCTTAGGATTTGACTTTGATTTTAGGTTTAAATCATTTGGAGTTAAATTTGGAAATAGATTTGAAATTTGAATTTGAATTTGAGGTTTGGTTTGAGATTTTATTCTGGGTTTGATTTGAGAAGGTGTATATGGATTTGGTTTAAGCTATAGGGTAGGTGATTTCCTTAAGTCCTAAGGCATGGCTTAATCCTATGATCAACTCTTCTAAGTCTCTTTGCTTAGGTTAAGTGTTCACATAATCACTAGAAGTGTCTTATAACTAAGTAACTCTTAGTGTCTAGAAGAGTTTTAAGTCTAAGAAGAGGAGGTTGAGAGCTCACTCCAAAAGTGAGGTCAACCAATAGGTGTGGTGTAATTGATAAGGCACACCGCATGTATTGGATTGACCGAAAAGATCAACAACATCCAGAAGATTACAAACACTAATGAAAATGATCTATATCTAGACCCGAGGTAGATAGAATCACGATCTTAGTGCAATATAGCTCTCTTTATGCCAGGGGCATGAGAGAGCTAGAAGGAATCCACAGGGAATTGAGTTCACGAACCTTCCGCTAGGGAAGCAGGTTCAAGTTATCCACTGAGCTATAAGAATTTGAGTTTGATTGTGAATATGATTTTTTTTAGGTGGATATCCGCTGGGGATAAGGATTTGTATTCTGTCAGGGATCAAGATCGAATTTTAATTTATGTGGAGGCATATCCACTAGGGATATGTGCTCGAATCTGCTAAGGATTGGGAATAAGAACCTTCCACTGAGAAGCGTTGGGTTTCCGATGGGGATAAAAATTTAATTGGATTTATTTGATTGGTTTGATTAGACTCCACTAGGGAGGTTGGTTTAATTGTTATGACTCCACTGAGGAGAAGGGTTCTAGATTGAGGGAATATTCACCGGGGATGCACACTCGGTTAGATTTATTTGATTTAGATCTAAGCACCACTAGGGAGGCTAACTTGATATGCACCTCACTGGGGAGAAATTTGGTTTGTCCAAAATGTTTAATTTGACTCCACTAGGGAGGTTGGTATTGAACTTATTTTATTATGGACCATGTTGGTGTGTGATGGACCACAAAAAGAAGGAGGCATAGGGGTCTTGGTCTATCTTAGATTTATAAGTCCAAAGGGGTAGTCCTCCTACCATAAGGTAGGACTATCTAACCTAAGGGGTTGCCTTTCGGTGTGCAACGATTACGCTAGGAAGAAGGCTTAGCAGACTTACATCTTCCAAAGTAGGGAAAAGCCGGTGGGTAATATTGAATGAGCAACACATCGAACCCTACAAGGCAACTGGTGAGTGCCGTTGGGGATCTTACCTCAACTCAAGAGTAGTCCAGATGATTAATTTTATTTATATTGATTTGATTTGATTTGATTCAATTTAATTTGGTGTGTTATGTTATGGACCTGTTGGCGTACGATGGACCTATTGAGAAGGGGCTATGACCTTGACGTCTGATTTATGAATCCAAAGGGGTAGTCTACCAGCCACAAGGTAGGATTATCCTCTTTGTGATGATAGTTACTAGGAGAAAGCATAGCAGACTTACATCTTTCAAATTTGGGATTGGTCGTTAGGGTGGTCTGTCAATGGCACAAAAAATCAAACCCTACCTAAGGCGACTACTGAGTGAGTGTCGCTGGGGATCTTACCTCAACTCAAGAGTAATCCTAATGATTAATTTGATTTATATTGATTTGATTTAATTTAGTGTGCTATGTTATGGACCCTGTTGGCGTACAATGGACCTACTAAGAAGGGGCTATGTTGGCCTTAACCTATCTTAGATTTACGAATCCAAAAGGGTAGTCTACTGACCATAAGGTAGGACTATCTGACCTAAGGATTGCTTTTCAGTGTGTAACAGCTATACTAGGAAGAAAGCATAGCAGACTTACATTTTCCAAAGTAGGGATCAGCTGTTAGGGTGATCTATCGATGGTGCAACAAATCGAACCTGACCTAGGGAGACTATTTGAGTGAATGCTGTTGTGGACTCATATCGACTCAAGAATAGTCAAAATTAATTTAATTATAGATGGACTCTATTGGTGTACGATGGATCTACTAAGAAGGGGCTAATATCGGCTAGACCTATCTTAGATTTACAAATCCAAAGGGATAGTCTCTCGCCATGAGGTAAAGCTAACCAACTTAAGGGGTGCCTTTGGGTGTGCAATAGTCAAGTCGAAGAAAGTTTGTAGACTTACAACTTCTTAAACAAAGAACCACTGGGGTGATCGGTTGATAGCACAATAAATCAAACCTGACCTAAGGCTGCCCATCGGTGTGCAACGGTCGTGCTGAAAAGAATGTGTAATAGACATATATCTTCCAAAGTAAAAATGACCGCCGGGGTGACCTGTTGGTGGCACAATGAGTCAAACCGACCTAAGGGTGACTATTGAGAGAGCGCCGACCCGGGGACTTATCTCAACTCAAAAGTAGTCAGGCGATTCATATAGGAAAAAACATTGTCCTAAGATAGGATGCCTACTTGGGAAAAGGTACCGCTGGGGATTTTGCTCCTAATCCACAAGTGAAGATATATATTTTATTTTATTTATATATTTACATGGACCATGTTGGTGTGCAAGAAACTACACTGAGAATGAGCTTATATAAGCATAGTCCTATCTCAGACTTACTAGATCAAGGGAGAGTCTGCATATCCGCAAGACAAATTCTCCAACCATAGGGGTGGCTTCTAAGAAAGGGGGACTGTCCAATCCAAAAGTAACCCAGGTAGTGTCTAAATGGGATCTAAGGATGTGATCCAAATAAAGTGCCCATAGGGAAGTGCTTCTAGGGGTTTATCTAGGACCTTAAAAGAAAGCCTGATATCGGTGTATCGCTAAGATGATCGTATCATCTGTGATCTTTTATCTAAAAAAGCTTGTAGACTTACATCTGCCATGAGTGGTATATCCACCGGATGGGTCACCATCAACATGGCGATAGCCAACAAACCTAAGGTGCCCATCGATTTGCGATGATCAACTTGAGAAAAAGGCTTGTAGACTTACATCTTCATAGACAGAAATGATCGTCAGGATAGTCTATCGTCGGTGGGATATATACTATTTAACCTAGGGCGGCTATCAAGTAGGGAGTCTCGTGTAAGGACTAAGCCCAAGATTGAAGTAGTCAAAAGGAAAGGAGCCACTGGGGGAATTATCCAAAACCTCAAATATATTCGACCTAGTCAGTGCATGGTGGCTAGTTCAAGAAAGCGTGAAACATATCCTCTTAAACAAAACCAACATGGGGTAGTTTATAGCGTAGTAAGGCCTACCAAACTAATAAGGTACTCATCAATTTGTAATGGTCAAGTTAGGAAGAAAGCATGTAGACTAACATCCGTCAGACAAGTGACCACTTGGGTGACACACTAGCAGGTAGCATGTCAGCCTGACCAAGAGCAGCTAATGAGTGAGTGCTATAGGGAGCTTTCTTCCACATCAAAATAGACTGAGATAGATTATATATGTTTGTTTTATATGTAGTTGTGTGTAGTTTGTGTTGGTGTTGTGTTACTATGGATAAGATGCTGCTTGGGTTCCTTACACCAACCCTAAACACATCGTGGGTTAGAAAATATATTCCTCAACACGAAAGAGATAGAATTTGAGATGAAAGAAATTTTATTGATAATTGATTTGAAATAAAATTTATGGATAATATTTCTTTAGATAGAGCGTTGATTGGAAGCATAGGGCACTCTCCCTATAATTTATAAAGGATAAGGTCCTCTTGGTAGGCCTTTTCATGGCAAAGGGCTTTCCCAAGTGGGTTCAAACTTGCTTCCCATCTTTTGACGGGCAACAATTGGTCTTATTAGAACTAAAACAAGATCTCTTACTTGAAAAGCTCTAAGATAGACCAACTTGTTATGAGCTTGAATAATTTTAACTTTGTATAACATGAGGTTTTGGCATCCTCAAGGTGTCTCTAAACCTTCTCGCAACTTAGTATTCTGCTCCATTGTAATCTTACTACCAACAGCTATCCTTAAAGATGGGAATTAGACTTCTAATGGTAGATTGCTTCAGACCCATACACTAAGGAGAATGGGGTAGATTGAGTTGGAGTTCTATATGTGGTATGATAAGCCCACAATGCTTCAATAACTGCTCATGCCACTATCATTTATTGTCATTGAATATTTTCTTTAGTATTTGGATGAGAGTTTTGTTGAAAGCTTCTGCTAAGTCATTTTTCCTTGGGTAGTAGATGGTAGAATATCTCCAATCCATGCCATGTCTTCAGGAAAAGCTGTTGATTTTAGTGCTCTTGAATACAGTACCATTATCAGATATAATTTTTCTAGGCACCTCGAACCTATATACGATATGGTTCCTAAAAAACTGGAGCACCTGCTGAGCTATGACCTCTCTGAGTGGGATTGCCTTCACCCACTTGGAAAAGTTGTCAGCTAGAATGAACAAATGACCCTTAGAAGAAGGAGGATCAATTGGACCCACTATGTTGATACCCCAACACTCAAATGGCCATGAGGCCAAGGTAAGATGCAGAATGTTGGGTTGTTGGTATAGGACCACACTGTGTACCTGGCATTGGCGCATCTCCTAGCTACGTCTATGCAATCTGTGATTATCAAAGGCCAGTAGTATCCTAGTCTCTTAATCTTGGCTTTTATTTTTAGATCGGATTTATGCACTCCACATAAACTGTACTCGATCATGATCCTATAAGCTTTGTGATTTTCCAAACAACATAATCACATATGATCGAAAGACGGCCAGTACAAGGTGCCATCCACGAGAATGTAGGAAAGGGCTCTTTATTTCATCTGATGTGCTAGTGACCTCTCTTGAGGTAGCCTATATTTAGATAATCCATGAATGGTTGCCTCTAATCTAGCTCCTCTTCCTTTTTGCCAACAACAACCTCCCCTTCAAGGGAGAGTTCAGCATCAATAAAGGTTAGGACTTCTCTATTGTGGACCTTTATTAGTATTGACTCATCTTTCAGACATGCCAACTCTTTAGCAAGCTTGGCTAATGCATCCGCTACTATGTTCTCTCCTAGAGGAATCTTATAGATGGTAACCTCTGGGATTTGGGCCAATAGCTCCATAGTGTACTTATGGTAGTGATGGAGCTTAAGCTTCTGAACCTTGTAAGACCATATTTGGAACTAATTTGAGAATCCCTGAAGATATTGATACTCTGGATGCATAGTGTAATGGTTAGCTCCAGACCAGCAATCAGAGCTGCATATTTATCTTTGTTGTTGGTGCATGGATTAGACAAATGATATGATAATCTCATCACATCACAGTTTGGATTTAGGAGAACTATTCTTACCCCTACCTTCCCTGAAAGAGTAGATCGGTTCTTCTCTTTTTTGAGAGGAAGCCTTACCATCAAAATATATCTCCCAACAGTGAATGCTAGTATCCCCTAAGTTCATGATTTGTTCATCGGAGGTCATCACTAAGCGAAGAATCAGCAAGAAGTGGGTGTGCTGCTGAGAAATCCGTTAGTGTCCATCCTTTCATAGCACGAAGGGGTACAAACGTTATGTCAAACTGTGATAATATCATGGACCATCATGCCAATCATCTAGAAAACATTAATGTCATGAGAAATTATAGATTGACTCTAGAGATCAAATTCATCTTTTGAGAAAGCATGCCGTAGATTTTGGCATTCAAAGATTAAAGCTAGGCGTGCTTTTGAATAGATGGGTAGTTTCCTAATAGATTAGGCGATGACTGAGATAGTAGAGAGCATTTTCTTTCCCGTCATCATTAGTTTGAGCCAATAAAGCACTGAAGGAGTCATCTAATGTTGTAGTGTAGAGGACCAATGATTTGCCTGAGATAGGGGCTTCTAGGACTGGCGACGTCATCAAGTGCTGCTTGATGTTTTCAAAAGAATGCTGGCATTTATCATCCCACTTGAACTTGGTGTCCTTTTTGACAAGTTCTGAGAATGACTTACATCTTCTTGATAAGTTGGATATGAAGCATCTTAGATATGCCAACCGCCCCTGGAATGATCTTAGTTGAGTTAAACTTTTAGGGGGTGACATTTTAAGATAGCCTTGATCTTCTCTAGGTTGATTTTTGTTCCTCAATGTCAGACAAAAAACCCAAGGAATTTCTCTGAAGCAACTCCGAATGCACACTTCAGGAGAGATGGTCTTCCTTTTCTTTACTTTTGACTACTATATTATCAACATAGCATTCAACATGATGATGAATTAGTTCATTGAAAATCTGAGTCATTGCCCATTGGTATGTAGCACCGATAATTTTAAGACCAAAAGGCATGACCTTATAACAGATTGATCGGGTTCAAAAAGTAATGTTTCTTTCATCTTTGGGGTCCATCTTGATTTAGTTGTAGCGATGATCCATCTATGAAGGAGAATGCTACATGAGATGAGGCAATGCCATCAATTCGGTATAGGAAGTGAAAATTCATCTTTAGGATATGTCTTATTTAGATCCCTAAAATTGATGCATATTAAAATTTGAATATTCTTTTCTTAACGGGATGACACTAACTAGGTGAGATATTTTTCTTTCTTGATAAAGCCAACATCAATCGCTTTTTGATTCTAAAAGTGACATGTTGTTCAATCCCATGTAGGAGCCGCATGATAGGGTTAGCATTAGGATCTATTACTAGTTTGTGGACATCAAGAGATAAATAGGGCATTCCATCATAACTCTATGTGGCAATCCTTAAGCTTAGTAGCCTAACTAAGTCATTGGTTTCTTCAACAAAGGAACTGTACATGCATGAATCTTCTATTCCCAAGTTGATTTCTTTGAGTTCATCAATAGTTGATTTAATTTCTTCTTCAAACTTTGGTGGTGCATCTTTGACTTCAAATTCATTTGGGTCATCTGAAGTTTCTAAACACACCTCCTAAATGCAGTTATCATGATTTGAAAAGAACCTATCATATTCTAAATGATTGGATTGGCCAGCAATGATCATCTTCATTAGACCATATCAATCTAGTTACGGTCTTGATTGAGAGTTTATGCTTTGGTTGTCCCATAGCCTTTCAAAATAATCTAACCTATGTTTAGACAAAGTATGTAAGATTAATCCCTTCTTTGCTAAATTAAGAACACAAGGCGAGTACCAATCGAAAGGCAATTATATTAAATCTTTATATGAATCATCCTCAAGTTCTACATCGACTCTTGACTTGAGGATGATGCCAAAAGAACCTCTAAATCTTCCCATATATGGATGACTTAGGGCTTCCTTAACTACCAAACCCACAACTCCCCGAGAGGAAAGTGGGGTTAGAGCTAAGGTTCCCAACTGACTCATGGTCGTTTCATATGCAGACATGGATACACTTATGCTTTGCTTTGAAGGCTGGTCTTCATCACTGTCACACTCTAACATCACATTGAAAGGGATCTGCTGTTAAGAAGAGCTGGCTGGTGTGCCAATAGGAAAATTTTCCAACTTGAGGGCTCCCTCTGAACTGTCCTCCACATCTTCCTAGTGGAGGTCAGGGCATCCTACCCATGTGTTCAAATGGAGTAACAAACTATGTGGAATATAATATCAGGCTCTATATATTCCCCTGAGTCCATGCCTCGCTCTCTTTTATTTTTTTTCTATTTATTTTTTCTTTTTATTTTCTATTTCATTTTCTTTTTTATTTTCTTTCTTTTTGTCCCTCTTGAGGATCTTGATTAGATTCATGTTGACCTCATTTTTAGAATGAGATCTCAACACCTCCATCTTAGGATTAAGACTTCTCTTAGACTTTAAGAGTTCCTTAGTCTTAGGACACATCTAGTGATTAGGCGGATACTCCAACCTAGCCCTAGAAGACTTAGAAGAATTAGCCATAGGAATATGTCATGGCTTAGGGGTGTTAGGGAAATTTGCTACCCTTTAGCTTAAACCCTTCCTCACTTTCCTCCTTTAAGTCAAACTCCAAATCAATTCTTTTTTATTTTCTTCAAACTCAATCCCATGATTCAATTCCATGATTGAAATCTATAATTGAAACCCACCAAAATCCATCAAAAAATCATAAGTTCAAATTTTCTAAGTCCTTAACCCTTTCTTAAGGTCTTAACCAAAACTATGATTCAAACTTATTCAAATCTTTGAGATTTTCTCATGATTAATTTATATTCCCATTTATATTAATTTATAAATGAAATATAAATTCAAACCCATCAAATCAAATTCAAAATTCCAAATCAATTCATGAAAATTCTCTTAAGTCCCTTTATTTTCCATTAAAGGACTTAGCCAAAATGAACTCTAGACCTTGATCAAATCACTTCAAACCCTTGAGATTTTCTCATGATCCATTTATATTCTCATTTATATTCATTTATAAATGAAATATAAATTCAAACCCATCAAATCAAATTCAAAAATTCCAAATCAATTCATGAAAATTCTCTTAAGTCCCCTTAATTTTCCATTAAAGGACTTAGCCAAAATGAACTCTAAACCTTGATAAAATCACTTCAAACCCTTGGGATTTTCTCAAAACTTATTTATATTCTCATATATAAATGGAATATAAATATAAATCAATCAAATCAAATCCAAAAATTAAATTTCAAATTTAAAATCCTTGAAATTCCCTTAAATCCCTTAATTTTTTATTAATGGATTTAACCTAAACTTTGATCAAACTATTTCAAACTCATGAAATTTTCTCAAAAATTATTTATATTCTTATATATAAATGAAATATAAATATGAATCAATCAAATCAAATCTAAAAATTAAATTCTAAATTTAAAATCCTTGAAATTCCTTAAATCCTTAATTTTCCATTAATGAATTTAACCTAAACTTTGATCAAACCATTTCAAACTCATGAGATTTTCTCAAAATCAATTTATATTCTCATTTATATTCTCATATATAAATGAAATATAAATATAAATCAATCCAATCCAATCCAAAAAATAATAATAATAAATTTCAAAAATAAAAATTCCCTTTAATCCTTTAAATTCCCTTTAATGGATTTATCGCAAATCATGATTAAACTCTTTCAAACTCTTGAAATTTATATCTTCATTTATTTTCACATATATAAATGAAATATAAATTCAAACAATCAAAACCTACTCCAAAATCAAATTCAAATCAATTCAAAATCAATCTAAGCCTTTCAAGCCAAAATCTTGAACTTTGCCAAAATCAAATCAAGCCAAACTCTTGATTTTTCTCATGATTCAATCTATCCACAATCATGAGCTCATATATAAATCTAAACTCCAATCCTCCAATCAAAGCAAATCAAAATCAAACCAAAACTCTTTCATATTCTTCCTTTGAATATGAAATTTTCAAATAGATCAAAATCCATTTGACTTCAAACTTCAAATCATAAGTCAATATACAAGATCAATCAACTTCAAATCAAGCTTTGACCAAGCCATTTGACCCACTTAGGCTCACTTGGCCTAAAGTATCCTTGAGCCAACTTTTGTTCCTTTGGATTTAACCAAACTCATATTTGCCTCTCATCATGATCAACAATCATCATGGGATGATCAATCAATCAAATTGGGTCAAACCAAGTCAAACTTAGGGGTTGACCAAATCAACACTTAACCTAAAATGAAACCTTACATAGCCAAAATCTACCATAGGACAAATTGATTGAAACCATTGATCTAAGTTCACTCATGACCAATGTTTGAACTTGACCAAGCCAACATTTGAGCCTAACCTAACCCAATTGGCCAACTTGACCCAAGTTGACCCATTTTGACATAAAGGGCCAAAATGTGTCAAAACTTGATCTAAGCCAAATTGATTGGAACCAATGGGTCAAGTCCATTCCAAATCACTTGTGAAACTTGAACAAAGCCTCAATTGGCCAACTAGACCCAACCTAGCCCAATTGACCTTAGACCCAACATGACCTAAAGGGGTCATGTTGAGCCAAAATTGAACTTAACCCAAATTGATTAGAAACAAAGATACCAATCAACTCCATATGACTAACCTAACCTAAACCTACCCTTGACCAACCTCAAATAGGTCAAATGGGTCAAATGGACTTGACCCATTTGACCTAAATGAGTCATATGAGTTAAACCAAATATATACCAAATTGAACCAAACCAACGGGACCAAAATATTTCAAATGGTCATATGAACTTGACTTTGACCATTGTTTGACCAATTGAACCCAAGTTGACCCATTTTGACCTAAATGGGTCAACATGAGCCAAACCCTATCAAATGGATTCCAAATCCATTGAAACTTGGCCAAACCTATTTTCTCAACATACCAAACATTCCTAAATTGGAAAATAGCAAAATGACCATTTTACCCCTAGGCCATAGAACAAATTTTGGCCTAGCCCATGGGTATTTTTGTCATACACTCTTCACAATCACTTGAGGCTTTCCTAAAAGCTCAAGGGGACTTAGTGATTAGTGGTGCACCCAACCCAATGGGTTTAGGTCAACCCATTTGAGCCATGGACCAAACTTGACCCACATGGCGAAATTTCAAAATCCCCATGCTCAATTCAAAGCTTATCATTCCACTCTGGCCAAACCGACCATGTGCAATGATCTAACAACAAAAATAGCTCACTCCATATGATCAGTTTGATCAAAATGGCAACTAATGGGTCGACCATCCGATTGCCATAGGGGGAGATATACTCCCTCTACTTCACTTCTATTTTCACACACTCACACTCGATTGGAGTTTAGGAACCCTTAGCAATCATCAGAGAGCTTTCCCAATGTCTCTAGAGAATATTTGAATGGCTCATTCTTTGGTTTTGCATAGTGCAAAATAGGGGAGGTGGAGTGATTAGCCAATTTCATCTACACTTGATCTCATCCAAATTCCTTCTACACTCTTCATCTAAGAGCCAATTTGAACTTGCCCAAGCATCTATTTGAGTTCCTAGGAGAGCCTCAGTTGGATCAAAGCCGCATGGATCTTGAATAGGAGTTGGTTTAGCCATCAATCCACTCAACGAACTGCATAGGGCTTCATCTCCACGGCTACTCCTCGATCTCAGTGCAGTGATCACCTCTGGCGAGGTATGTGATTTTTTGACCACTTAGATTAGGAGGTGTTGAGCCTTTGTGAAAGAAATTTTTATTGCATGTGAAATCAGCCTTTAGATTGGCTCTATTCCTCTAGATGTGGGTTGAGTCTTGAATGATTATGCTAGGTCGTGATCTCCCCTTGATCATGGACAACCTCCATTAATCCTCAGGGAAAAACTTGAGTCATCTCAGCCATCCATCCGTGCATTCTAGATGGACCGCTGAGATTATTAGGCATGTTTTATAAATCCTTTATCCGATTTAACCTTGGATGTATCCTTAGCCATCCGATCTTTGATCGGATAGCCAGGGATATTAGCGCGTGTGCCACGACCGCCTTTGTGAGGGGACAACATAAGTTCTCCCCTCACGGCGTGATGCATGTAAAGCGCGCTGACCACCGGTGCCATACATCGTGCCGTGAGCCGATATTAAGCAGGGATTAGTTAAGGGTTTTAATTAATTCCTAATTAATTCTTAATTAATTCAGAAAAATTCAAGAAAACATAAATCCTTCAATAAAATTTAGAAAAATAAAAAAATCTTATGGATAGATAATTTCATCTAAAATATTTAAAAATTATTTTCAATGGATTTTGAATTGCCCTTTTCTCTAAATTTGGGTTTTTTTAGGAATTTTAATTAGCTAATTATTCTCTAACTAAGTCACCAATTGATCACAAATTTCTAGGATTCATTTTAAGGGATGACCTATACCTCCCTTAATATTCTTGAGATTTACTAAGGCCTTAATTGGGGAAATTGCTATTTCATTCTCTAATTACCCCTTTCATGTAATTAAGGGTAATTAAGGTGTAATTAGTAGCTTTTCCTTATGATTAAGTTTAATTAAGGTCAAATCCAATGAGTAGAGGTTTTATGGAATAATTTTGGGGCATTTCCACTTAGCTATTCCCTAAATCCCCTTTTCTCTCCATTATCCCTTCTTAATTAAGGGTTAACTCATTAATTACCCCTTTAAATAATTTTTAAAAATTCTAAAAAGTTTCAGAACTTAATCAATTTACCTTGAGTAGATGCTTAGGTGTTTAATAGCCTAAGTCTAATTAATAAAATTAAAACTCCTTTCATAATTGTGATGGGGTGTTTTAAAAGTACTTATGCTAAACCCCTTAGCTTAATTAACTTTTAATTGTCAGCCAAATTGCATTAAACCTTTTCATTATTAGGTGAATTACAAATTTAAATTTCTTATGGGTTTTATGTCATCTCATTGGCTCATAATTACTTAGTTAATTTTTCTAAGGTGGTGTGTAGTAAGGGTTAATTAAGCCACTCAATTCATACCTTAGCCTAATCAATACTTAAAAATGGATTTAATTATCTAAAGATTAAACAAAAATACAAAACACATGTGAGAATGGGTTAGAAATAACAAACTAATCTCACCTTTTCAAAAATAAATCAAACTTCAAACTAAACAAAAATCATTTTGAAATTCACTTTGATTTATTCTAAATTTTCTTATTCCTTAAGAATGTCTTTAAGATTTAAGTAAAGTGAGTTTGTTTACATGATTGCATTGCTTTAGATCTTTCCCAACATGTTAAGTTGTATGTCATGTGATTCATGCATTCATAAGTTCATGTTTCAAATTTAAATGAAAATTATTTACTTTATGTCAAATGTGCATGTGTTGACTAAAGTAAAATATGAGTATTATCACTACTAAATCCAAAATATTTTCAAAATTATAAATGAAACATAAAATATGAAAGTGTGCTATTCTTATACTTTAATTATAAGCTTGCATGTGATTTATAAAATAATGTTTAGTGTAGCCTTTCCTTCCTTTCTTATGTTAGCATAGTTTTGAATAGGAGTTGGTAAGATGTAGGGTTCATTTGAAAAGAACCCAACACCTACTTAATTCTATACCCCATTCGTCCCTGTGCTATCATCTAAGAAGGATTGCCTACACTTGCATGAATAAATTGCATAAACAAAACAAATCCATTAAATAACTTTTTCATCTTCCCTTTCATTTCATTTCTTTTATATGCATGTTTGTATTTAAAGAGAAAGTGGTAGTCGGACAACCTCAAGGTTGCAAGGCTTTATCTCCTAAGTAGGTACCTTACCTCTACTTAACAATGGCTTGTACTCACTTATGCCTTTCTTACTTTCATGCATGTATGTGAAATTTTGGATTAGGAATACCTTTTCTACTTAAGAAAATCATTCATGTTTAACTTCTAAATTTTCTTAAATGGATTACTTAGCATGCATCATAAAGTGTGTTAACTCTCATTTGCATGTATAAACATGCTTAGGGTCCATCCATATGCATGTTATATTTGTTAGGAAAGAATTGAAGTAATGTGTGTTATGTGAATTTTGATTCATTTTATTTAATCTTAAAATACCTTTCTTTTTGAATAGGTTGATTTAGAGTTTATCTAAACTTAGGATTGATTAAAAGATGTAATCAAAACATTCACTTGAATGAAATTAAAATGTGAACTTACCATAGAAATTTCTTAAGGATTAGGGAAGGAATGAAGCCCTCTTCTCTTTCATAACTTAGTAATTAATTGTAGGTTTCACTTAAACCAAGTTTAAACATGAAATATAAATAATCCAAACACTTAAAAAACTTAAATGAAACCCTCCTCTAAGTTGAAAATTCCCTTCACACTTAGAAAACTTGAACTTAAAATCCTAACTTAAGCATACCACACAAACCTTCAAAGCACACATTAGCCTAAGTCACCACTTCTAGCTTTAGTTTAGGTGATTACATGGTTTGATATTTTATTTTATGATCTATATGTTTTAGACTGGATGTTAGGGTGTATGCTTGTAGAATGAATGGTAGGGTCTTAGTCTTTTTTTAGGAGGGCTGTGCTTAAGGGCACTATCATAAATAATAAAAAACTACTTCTTAGTTGTAGGTGCTTATACCCCTTTGCATAATCCATAGGTCAGGTGGACATAGTCACCCATGTGTGGGGTGAAAAGTCCAATATACATGCTTGGGATTTGTGTGGTGTGATTTAACTAACCTTTATTTTATAGGTGTTCATTAGATTTATACTTTTCCTTTTCATGTAAAAAATTTGTATAAATAATTTTGAAATGAATTATTATGGGGATTAAGATGATCATTGGTCATAAGATCCTATCTTATGCACCATGTGAAGCCTTGGAGCATCCACCATCCAACCTACCAAAGGAGGAACCAAAAGAAGAAAGAGAAAAAGAAAAGAAGAAAGAAAGAAGAATAAAGAATAAAGTTTGAAGACCCCCATAACAATGAATTACTTTGCTTAATTGTAATATTCATTTGTAATCTGGGTTGTATAAGGGTAGAGCTTGACTACCCACATTTGATATTTTGGTTTGTGCGGTGGTTCCGGACCACAAATGACCATTTTGCGATTAACTTTATAAATTGATTGATGATTTGTTTAGCTTTTGTATTAAGTGGCATGCTTTTTCTAGTTTCTTCCCTGCTTTATGTATGGCCTAGATGTGAATTAGACTCTTTAGAAAAAAAATAAATCTTTTACCCAACTTAATAACTTGAAATAAAATTAAATAACTCATAACCTCACCTAAAGCTTAGGATTAAATCAAGATAAAAGATTTAGCAACCCTTAGCGGATGAACATTTATTTATAATATCATGCACAAATGCATCTTATTTTACTCTTGATTGGAGTGCTTCCACCTTTAACTTGACCTTTGAGGACTATGGTGGAAACTCACCTCCTAAACTTCTTCTTGATTTTGGCCAATAATTTGATTTCTCATGCATTAGTCATAAAATCCTCTTAGCATGAGTCAAAATAATTATCCAAAAATAATAATAAAATTAAATTGAAATGTATTAGATTTAGGTCATTTGAAGCATGTCCCTTTACATGATCTAGTCTCTTTAGTGAGTTTAAGGACTTAGTCTCTTTCTAAATAAAAATAACCTAGCTATCTATCTTATATGCATAAAGACTTGCCTACATGTATTTAAAATCATAGGAGTTAGTTGGCAGCCACCCCCAAGTAGTTGTAAGTCCAAACTGTCGGGTGGTTTGTCATCTCTTGTGGAGACAAACCAATTACCCATTTTTTCTTTTGATTTAGGTTGTGCTTCCGGCCTTCGTCAAAGCTCCCTAGATTTAGGTTCTGTGGTTACTTTTCCCCTTTGTGGGCCATAAGCATAACTGCTCACCTCTTAGGCATTTTTTTAATTTTGTGTTAAGGAATCTTAAGTTCTAAAATTCTAATAAAAAATACAACTCAAACTAAATAAATTACATTACTAGTAGAGTGGCGGAGGTTCAATTTATGGTCATTGCTTCTACTTTGGTCAATTTTCTAGGACTACCCGCCATCTTGATAGTCTTCTCCTGGACTAGCCATCAGAGGCCAGCTCGCATACATGAGTCGATGGAGTCTCCACCTCATTCTACGTCGCCATCTTTAGTGCGGTTTCAACATCACCCATTCTATCCAAGGCCATGAAGGCCGCGAAAGGAAAAATGTACCCCATTAGTGATTCTATGGGGATCCTACTCCTCCACCCATTGTGGTAGGGTAGCTCTGTTCGACCTTCTACCCCAGTAGTGGCATGGAAGGAGTGGCAACCCCAAAGCATTGTGGTCATTCCTTCACCAACCATATCGGATGAAGAGATTGTGATAGCTATCATGGATATTCTAGATGACAGTTCAGTTGGTAGTAGAGGATCATCTCAGGATTATTACCCCTATTACAACCAATATCGAGTTAGAGTATCATTCATGAGTACATAGTCTACAAAATATTGACTCCCAGTTCGGATGAGGTCGATGCCTCTCATTCACGATAGTGATCATCGATCGATTTTTGTACTAAGTTAGATTGATCCATTGATGAGATAGTTGCTGACATTTTATGGAGAAAAAGGAGATCTTAGGGTATGCATGGTCTGATGAAGAAAGAGTTAGCTTTGATCCCAAATGAAGATGACTTGATAGGGGATTCAGCTTGCATATGCATGGTCGATACTAGAGGTTCTCTTCTTAGGCGGCAGTGGAAGATGATGAGGTTGATCAAGGAGACACGTAGAATAAATAACCCATGTAGTTAAGGCAGAAAGATGAACATATTGATTAGATGACACAACAGTTGCAAGACTTGTTGGTAGATGTCGCTTGAGCAAGCCCTTCCGTTCATCGTAGCATAGTGATGTTAGTCGACTAGTGCATGTTTAGACTATTTAAGACTCTACCTCTCGTTGAGCAAGGTAGCACTAGTCTGTATAAGAAGGTAGTGGAAAGTGCCTCCATACATGAAAAATATCTAAAATCCATGATTAAGTAGTAGATGAAGGAAGCCTTGGCTCAAGCCCGGGGTGGATCATTAGTTCCAAAGGGTAGACCTACCCAGAGGAATTCGATGCCATCCAGTATCCCAAGGGTTTCATGCCTCCTTCCTTCAAGAGCTTCAATGGCAGTGGGAATCTGAGGCAACATATAGCTCACTTGAGCTATTATTGCAACACAATGGCAATGATCTTTACTCTTTAGACTCTTTGTCAGTAGCCTAACGAGTATCACTTTTGATTGGTATGATGAAATGTCCAACAGTCAGTAAAGATATTTGCTGAGCTAGAGCAACTCTTCATCAAGAGATTTGCTGGAGCTCAGTAATGGGTTATTGTAGGTGATCTCATTATAGCCCAACAACACTCCAGTGAGTCACTTGTTGATTATATTCTCCAATGGCATAACCTGAGTATGAAGTGTGAACCATAGCTATCTGAACAACATGCTATTAAGATTCTCTTGAAGAATATCCATGGCTCGGTCACCTTCATGCTTAAAGGCTTCACCATAAAGATATTTGAGAAGCTAATCAACAAAGCAGCTAGTCTACATGGAGAGGAAAAATAGTTGCCTTATCCAGATCAGTTGCCAAAGTGGAAATCCCAGAAGGTTTATGAGAAAAATCTAGAAATGGTTGATAAGGTGTGTATAGAGATCGGTCAAGAGACCATGACCTTAGTAGCCTCCACCTCCTTTGCCCACCAGGGTGGCCGACCTCCACCTCGACCTCATGGCAGATAACCATCGCCTCATACCCCGAGTGACATGCATATCCGTTGTCAGGTAGCTATGGTCCACTTACTCTATTAGATAAGTTAAATAAACCTTATTTTTTAAAGAGAGAGGTAATCAAGAAAATCTTTAAGAATCTCTTAAATAAACTTGATTTTCAATACAGCCTAGGAGACTAGAGTAAGCCAAAGTTATGATCAAACTTTTGCCCTTACCATATGTTAGGCCACATTTTGGAGGATTGCTTTACATTCAGGGATTTCCTTGAACATAGTTTCAAGATTGGTGCTGTCGTTATCCCAAAGGAATACCTTGTGGAATAACCTTCCAGTTCCATTAGGGTAATCCTTGGGGATACAAGCGATCCTACCAAAATAAAAAAAAAGGTTGAGACATTTCTTTGTCTAAAACCTTTAAGAAAATAATTCAGAAGATTAAGAAGCTTTTTTTGCGGTGCACAGTGTCTCAAACCTCAACACCAAGGAAGGTTTGCAAGTTTCGTGCTAGGAAAGTGGGAGCTCGATGCGGCAGAATAGAGCATGTGTCAGCCCGAGATAGCCCCTTAGCATAACCACTAATCGTGTCCAACCTCCAACCTTCAATTGTAGCTTCCACACCAACAACTTCTTCCTTTTCATCTAGTTCTTCTATTTCATTCTCTTGTAGAACTCTTGTATAAGTGGGTGCATCAAATCCCTTACTCCATTCTCACTTTGTACCTCCAAAATTTTAAGAAATTGAAGAATAAAGCTGATTTGCATTACATATGTGTCTCTTCTGATGAGTTATCTTCTTTTATTCCTAATGATAAATCTTAAAGTCTATTTAACTATAATAATTCTGATCTTCCTCTTTCTGATTCAGAGTTGGATCTTTGAACTCTGAATACTATGGGTTCGCCTCTTGAGATAGACTTGAAATCATCTGATTCTGAGAGTCCCATAGGAGAAGCTGTAGGTGAGCCTGAAGTGCAGGTAGAACTTTCCACCATTTTAGCTTTAGAGATTATTGAAGTCAACCTCCATAGTGGCAAGGTCCTACCTCCTAGGGCAGCACCTCTAGATAGAGGGAAACAAGTCATTGGTACTGAAGATTGAGAATCCCATCCATAGGATGCTCCACCCTTGGATATGCTTATGGAAGACTAGCAGAAGGTGGACTACAACATCCTTTCTCATCTAAGAAAGTTGCCATCTAAGTTAAGCATATATGATGCCCTTGTCTTATCCAAAGAGATGAGGGAGTCACTAATCAAAGCCCTCCTTGATCTTGAAATATGCTTAGCTTAGCTGACTGCTATAGGTGAGGAAGCACACTATGAAAAAGAAGCCCAAGGGATCACCTTTACAGATGAAGACCTTCTACTGGGGGACTTAGAACACAACCGTCCCCTATATATTACAATCGATATGGATAGGTTCAAACTCGCTAGGGTTCTAATGGATTTAGGTGCATCAGTAAACATTATGAGTCTAAAGACCCTTTGCTTGAAGATCGACATCTCTCTTCAGGAGATAGGTTGATGTTGAAAGAATTCAATGATCAAGGGGCGGGCTTTAGGTTATAGTGTTTGTTGGAGATCGATGGAGAAAGGCTGAAGCCAAGTTCTACATTGTTGATTGAATACTTCATTCCTTTGCTTTCTTGGTAGGCCTTGGATACATCAGAATAAAATCTTTCCATGCTCCCTTCATCAGTGCATCAAGTTCATAAAAGATGGAATTGAGTATTATGTCAACGGGGATGAAAAGCCATTCTCAGTTAGAGAGGTTGAGATCTATGAGGATGCGACCTATTATCTTCCTCAAAACACCCTTTCTTATGAACTTGGACAAAATTCAAATGCAAATGCAAAAATAAAAGAAAATGAAGTAAAAGAAAAGATAAAAGAAAATGAAAAGAAAAATAAAACTCAAGTGAGCAAGAAAGGGGATGAAGAAGTGGATCCGCATATCACATTCCACCCTGTTCATTTCATTATGTGGACATGTGGGTAAGATGGATCAACCTCCACCAGGTAGAGGTAGAGGCAGAAACAAAGGTAATTCCATAGGTAGGATACCCCCTAGTTGGCCTTCAGCCAATAGAGGTCGTGTTCCAGTTCATAGGAGTACCTCTACTATTCACATAAACTTGGAATCCAGCTCAGAGGAGGAGTCTAATGTTATTAGTATACCAGCCAACCCCTCTCAACGGGTTCCATTGGAGGTGACTTTTGATCCGGTAGAGATGAAGAGACCTCCAAGCAAAGAAAAGTAATCTAGTTTATGTGAAACTATCGGTGGTTGGGAACCTTAGCTCTTACCTCACTTACATCTTAGAAAGTTGAAGGTTTAATAGTTAAGGAAGTCCCTAAGTCTCTAGTGACATGAAATAGAAAAGGTTCTTTTGGGTTCATCATCCACAAGTCAGTCTTTGGATGTAGGACTTGAGGAAGATACTTTTAAAGAATTAATAGAATTATCTTTTGACTTTTACTCTCCTTGTGTTCAAAATTATCTGAGAAAGGTTTAGTTCCTCACACTTGGTCCAAGTATAGGTTAGAATATTTTGAAAAATTATGGAATAATATAGGTAGAGAAGCATTAATCAAGAGCAGGACTAGGATTCAGTATAGTGGGTTCGATTGATGGAGAAGATTATTTCCTAGTTGTTACCAGCCATTTAGAATTTGATAGGTTCTTCTCACACATCCCCAACTCTTATGAGAATGTGTGTTTAGAAACTTCAGATGATCCAGATGATCTCCAAGTCAAAGAGGCACTGCCAGAGTTTGAGGAGGAGATCATTCAATAATTGACAAGCTAAAAGAAATCAATCTTAGGACAGAAGAAAATCCTCGCCCGACATATATCAGTTCGTTGCTGAAACAAGAAGAAACCAATGACTTAGTTAGGCTATTGACTAAGTTTAAAGACTACTTCGCATGGAGTTATGAAGAAATTCCTGGATTATCTTCTAATGTTGTAGTCCACAAGCTAGTAATAGACCCTAACGTTATCCCTATTAAGAAAGCTCCTAGACACAGGCGATTAGAAATTGAACAATAGGTCATTTCTAAAGTCAAGAAAGCGTCGATGCTGGTTTCATCGGGGAGAAAAATATCCTACCTAGTTATCTAGTGTCATCCCGTTAAGAAATAAGAATGGTTAGATTTGCATTTGAGTCAATTTTAAGGACTTAAACATGCCTAAGGATGAGTTTCTCTTCCTATTCTAGAATTAATGGTGGACATTGCCTCATCTCATAAAGTTTTCTTTCTTTCATGGATGGATCATCTATAACAAAATCAAGATGTCTTGTGAAGATGAAAGAAACACGCTTTCAAACCCCAATCAAAATCTTCTATTATAGGGTCATGCCTTTCAGCCTTAAAAATGCTAGTGCTACATACCAACGGGAAATAACTCAGATCTTCAATGAACTCATCCATCATCAAGTTGAGTGCTACATTGATGATCTAGTTTAAACTTAGAAAAGGAAGACCATATCTTTGACTTGAGAGTAATTTTTGAATGGTTAAGAAAATATAACATCAAGATGAATCCCCTAAAGTGTGCATTCGGAGTCACTTCAGGGAAATTTCTTGGGTTTGTTGTTTGACACTAGGGAATAGAAATAGACCCTGAAAAGATCAAAGATATCTTAGAAATTCTACCTCCTAAGAGTTTAACTCAACTCAGATCCTTTCAAGGATGGCTGGCATATCTAAGAAGCTTTATCTCAAATGTATAAGGGAGATGCAAACCCTTATTCGCACTTGTCAGAAAGGATGCCAAGTTCAAGTGGGATGACCAGTACTAGCATGCATTCGAAGACATTAAAGAATACTTGGTGAAGCTATCAGTTCTCACAACCCCTATCCCGGGCAGACTATTAATCCTTTGCACTGCTGCATTGGACAACTCTCTCAATGCTCTGTTAGCCCAAGCCAATGATGAGGGAAAGGAAAGCACTCTCTACTACCTCAACCATCATCTGATCTCTGTTGAAGAAACCTATCCACCTATTGAGAAACATTATCTAGCTTTAATCTTTGCATCTCAGAAGCTATGACACTACATGCTTTCTCATAAGGTGAACTTGATCTCTCGAACCAATCCACTACAGTACCTCATGACAGGCCAACACTTTTCAGATGTTTGGCTCGTTGGTCCATGATACTCTCATAATTTGATATCACATTTGTACCCCTTCATGGGGTAAAAGGATAAGCACTAATGGATTTCTTAGTAGCACACCCACTTCCTGCTGATTCTCTGCCTAGTGATGATCTCCCCGATGAACAAATCATGAACTTAGGGGAGGCCGTCAACCACCGATAGGAGATGTATTTGATGTTGCAACTTTTTTTTTTTGAAAGGGAAGCACCATGATGTATTCTCCAAAAAAGCGAGGGTAGGAATAGTTCTCTAAATCAGACCACAATGTGATGAGATTCTCATACTATCTTTCCAACCCATAATGAAAGCTGAGTATGAGGCTTTGATTGCCGTTGCGGAGTTAGCCATC
>CM038218.1:80607897-80807972 GCA_021442155.1 Cymbidium sinense | reverse complement strand
AAGAAAGCATGTAGACTTATATATTCTTAAAGTGGAAATGATCTCAGGATAATCTACCATTAGCAGGTGTTAGCTTAAGAGTCGATGCAATGCAATGGTTGTCTTGAAAGAGTGGAGACTTATATCTTCCAAAGCAAGAATAACCATTGGGGTGACCTGTTGATGACACAACAAGTCAAACCAAACCTAAGGGTTACTACTAAGTGGGGAGTCATAAAGAATGACTAAACTTAGACTTGAAGTATTCAGGGAGGAAAGGAGTCGGGGGACTTACCTAAGCCTCAAATATACTCAACCCAATCAGTGCACAAAGGCTAATTCAAGAAGAAAGTGTAGGAGGCTTACATCTTCTTAAGTGAAGCCAATGTGAGGTAGCTTACCAACCATACGGTAATGCCTACCATACTAATAAGGTGCTCGTCAATGTGCAGTGGTTAAGCCAGGAAGAAAGTGTGGGATACTTACATCCTCCAAAGCAAAAGACCACTGGGGCGACACACTAGCAAGGTAGTGAATCATGCCCAACCCGAGCTGAGTGAGAGTCATGGCGTTATCTCGACCAAAGTAGCCGTGAGATAAAGATTTATGTTTATGTGTTTGTGTTCATGTATGTGTTTGTGTGTTGTGTTGATGGTGAATATGATGCCACTTGGTTCTCTTCTTACACCTATTGCCAAACATGCCATGAGAGATTTGCTTATGGAAATGCCTTAAATTTGATGAGATTGACTTTGAAAATGGAACTTTATTAATAAAGATTGTTTAAGAACATGATTTTATGGGTAATATTTCTTTTAAGTAAAGCCAGTTAATTAGAAGCATCGGGTGCTCTCATTTATGGTTGATAACTTGATATGATCCTCCTTGGTATGCCTTTTCTATAACAAAAGGGCCTTCCCAAGTGGGATCAAACTTGCCTCCTATTTTATGATAGGAAACAATTAGTCTTCTTAGAACTAAAACATGCTCTCTTACTTGAAAAGCTCTAGGGTAGACCAACTTATTGTGAGCTTGAATCATCTTGACTTTGTACAACTCCAGGTTTTGGCATGCTCATAAGTGTCTCTCCTCCAAACCTTCAAGCTCTTCTAACTACAACTTGGTGTTCTGCTCCATTGTGATCTTGTTATTCATTGCTATGATTAGTGATGTGAGTTGGACTTCTAATGGTAGAAGAGCGTCGGACCCATACACTAAGGAGAAAGGATTATACTGAGTTGGAGTTTTGTAGGTAGTGCGGTAGGCCCACAGAGCTTCAACTAACCACTCTCATCTCATTTATTATTGAGTGTCTTCTTGAGTATTTGGATGAGAGTTTTGTTGATGGTTTCGCTAAATCATTTGCGTAATAGATGGTAGAGTACCTCCAATCTGTTTGTGTCTATGAAAGTTATTGATCTTGGTGCTCTTGAATGTAGTAATTATTATATAATTCAACAAGGCACCCCAAATTTATGTTATGGTTCCTGGATTGTAGCACATACTGAGCTTTGACCTCCCTGATTGAAATTGCCCCCACTTAATTAGAAAACTAGTCAAAAGCAGCTAGTATGAAATGATGACCTATGGAAGAAGGAGGGTCAATCGAATCCACTATATAAACCCCAATACTCAAATGGCCATGAAGCTAATATTGGGTGTATAATATTGGGTGGTTGATGTAAGACCACTCCATGTACCTGGTATTGGTGGCATTGCCTAGTTACATCCATTCAATCGGTGGTCATGGTGGTCCAATAGTATCCAAGTCAGTTAATTTTGATTTTCATCTTGGGATCGGATTAGTGAGCTCCACATAATCCTAAGTACACCTCAGTCACGGTCTTACGGGCATCGTGCTTGTCTAAACAACATAACCACATATGATCGAAGCATCATTGGTATAGAAAGCCATCCATGAGGGCATAGGAGAGTGCTCTGGGCTTGATTCTTCTCGTGTAGTTTGCCTTTGGTAATCAATGAATGGTTGCCTCTAATCTAACTCCTCATCATTTTGGCAATGGCAACCTCCCTTCAAAGAGTATTTTTGATGAGTTTGACATCAATAAGAGGTACTTATCTATTTTGGACCTCTATTGATATGGATTCATCATCTGGATATGCAAACTCCTTGGTAAGCTTGGCTAAGGCATCCGCTATGGCATTTTCTCCTTGCGAAATCTTGTAGATGGTAACCTCTGGGATTTGGG
This sequence comes from Cymbidium sinense, assembly GCA_021442155.1. Taxonomy (NCBI): domain Eukaryota; kingdom Viridiplantae; phylum Streptophyta; class Magnoliopsida; order Asparagales; family Orchidaceae; genus Cymbidium; species Cymbidium sinense. Next base: position 80,805,783 of record CM038218.1, on the reverse strand, counting down.
CTAATAACTCCATAGTGTACTTATGGTAATGATGGAATTTAAGCTTGAGGACTTTATAGGACCCAACAATTTGATTAATGACTAGCTGAGAATCTCCAAAGATACTGATGTTCTGGATGCTTAGCAAAATGACTAACTCCATACTGATAATCAGAGCCTCATATTCGACTTTGTTGTTGGTGCAAGGGTTGGATAATTTAAGAATATCATTATATTGTGGTCCGAGTTAGAGAACTTTTCTACCCCTATCCTTTCTTGGAAGAGTAAATTGTGGTTCTTCCTCTTTGAGAGGAAGCCATCAAAGTACATCTCCTAACAGCAAATGCTGGTATCCTCTAAGTTCATGATTTGTTCATCGGGGAGATTATCACTAAGCAGAGAATCAATAAGAAGTGGGTGTGCTGCTATAAAATTTGTGAGTGCTTATCCTTTCACCGCACAGAGGGGTACAAAAGTGATGTTAAACTGTGATAGGATCATGGATCAACGTGCAATTCTAGATAACATTGGCCGTGTCATGAGATAATGAATTGATTCTAGAAATCAAGTTAACTTTATGAGAAAGCATGCAATGTATCTTTGAGTAAAGATTAAGGATAGGCAAAGTTTCTCAATAGGTGGATAGTTTAAGAAATAAAAAAAATAATGAGATAGTAGAGTGCATTTTCATTCCCTCATCTTTTTGGGCCAACAAAGCATCGAGGGAGTCATATAATGCAACGGTAGTATAAGCAACTTTCTGATAGGGCTACTAGGACTAGTGGCATCATCGTACTTCTTGATATCTTTGAAGGCATGTTGGCACTTATCATCCCACTTGAACTTGGTATCCTTCTTGACAAGTGCTGAAAATGGTTGGGATCTGCCTGATAGGTTGGATATGAAGCATCTTAGATACGCCAACCTCCCTTGGAATGATCTAAGATGAGTTAAACTTTTAGGAGGTGACAGCTCTAATATCACTTTGATGTTCACTTTGATATTCTCCGAGTCGATCTCTACTCCACGGTGCCGAACAACAAACCCAAGGAATTTTTTTGAAGTTACTCGAAATGCACACTTCAAGGGTTTCATTTGTAGATTATATTATCTTAACTGTTTGAAAATTACTTTCAAGTCAAAGAGGTGATTTCCTTTTCTTTGCTTTTGACCATGAGATCATCGACGTAGCATTCTACTTGATGATGAATAAGTTCATTGAAGATTCGATACATGGCGCGCTGGTATATGGCACCAGCATTTTTAAGATCGAAAGGCATGACCTTGTAGCAATAGATCATGAGGTTCTAAAGGCGATATTTCTCATCTTCGGCCATATTTATTTGGTTATATCCATGAACCATCCATGAAAGAGAAGACTACATGAGATGAGGCAATGTCCACCATCGAGATTGGTGGAAATTCATCTTTTGGACATGCCTTATTTAGATCCCTAAAATCTACACATATGTGAATTTGGCCATTCTTCTTCTTAACCGGACATCACTAGCCAACCGTGGGGTATTTTTCTCCCAGATGAAACTAGCATCGATTAGTTTCTTGGCTTTAGAATTGACCTATTATTCGATGTTTGATCGCATGGGTCTAGGAGCTTACTTGATAAGGTTAGCATCATCTAGCTTATGGACTACGTTAGAGCCAACCGGAATCTCTTCATAACTCCATGCAAGTCCTTAAACTTAGTAAGTGGCCTAACTAAGTCATTGGTTTCAATTTGTTCAACAAGGAATTGATGCATGACGGGTTGTCTTCAATTCTAGGTTGATTTTCTTGAGTTGTGATGGTTGATTTGATCTCTTCTTCAAACTCGGAGGGACATCTTTGGGAAATCATCCGGATCATCTAAAGTTTTTAAACCCATCTCCTCATAAGAGTTAATGTGATTTGAAAAGAACCTATTAGATTCCAAATGGTGGCTAGCAATCATCATCACCCGACTAGGCCTATCATTAAAGCCTTTCAAACTAGTCTAACCTATGCTTAGACTATGTATGTGGAATTAATTATTTCTTTGCTAAATTATGAACACGAGGTGAGTACCAATAAAAAATAATTCTATTAATTCTTTATATGAATCATCATCAAGTTCTACATCAACTTCTTGACTTGAGGATGATGCTCCAAGATAGAACCTCTAAACCTTCAGCTCTGAATGATTTACGGGCCTCCTTAACTACTAAATCCTTAACTTTTTATGATCAAAGTGGGGTTAGAGCTAAGGTTCCTAACTGATGCCTAACAATTTCATATAGAGACTTGGATATATTTATGCTTTGCTTTGGACCTAGTCTTCATCATTGTTTAGCTCACGTGTCATCTCCAACAGAATCTACTATCAAGAAGAGCTGGCAAGCATGCCAACCATATAAGACTCATCCTCTAAACTAGATTTTATCTATATGGATAGCAGGGGTACTCCTGGTAGCTGGGACAAATCTCCTAGTGGGTGGTAAGTATGGAGGTCTTCCACCCCTGGAACTACCTCTAGACTTGCCTCTTCCTCATCCTGGTGGAGGTCGGGTCATCCTAACCAAATATTTGAATGGAGTAACGAGCTATGGGTGGAATCTAATCTCAGGCTATACTTCTTCCTCATAGTCTATTTCTCACACCCTTTTATTTTCTTTTTCTTAATTTTTTCCTTTTCTTTCTCTTTCTTTTCTCCCATATGGGTATTTTATCTAAGTTTGTGAAATAGACTTTTTGGTTTTGAGGGAGGTAGTAAGCTGCATCCTCATATATCCTAATCTCATGAACTACAAATGGTTTGAGATCTCTTTTGATGTAGTACTCAATTTTACCTCTTAGGAACTTGATGCATTGATGTAAATAGGATGGAACCATGTTGTTCTCATGTATCCATGGTCTCTCAAAAGCATTGAAAGATGTATTTAGTTAATTATGTGAAACTTGGCCTCGCCTTCCAATGATCTATCTCTGGCAAACACTATGGAACCTAAAGCACTCTCACCTTGTTCATTGAATCCTTTCAACATCATCGTCTTTATGTGGAGTTTAAAGATGTCGATCCTAGGCAAGGGTTCTTAGACTCATAATGTTGTTGATGCACGGGTGACTAGAACTCGGATAACAATATGAACATCCATTATAATGTAGGGGATGATTTTTGATCATCCCTAGAAGTAGGTCTTCATCACTAAATATAATTCCTAGGATATCTTTTGAGTAGTGTGCTTCCTCTCCAGTAGCGATCAACTGAGTTAAGCATATCTCTAGATCAAACAAGGCTTTGATAAGAGATTCTTGAATCTCTTTGGATAAGTGTTGACCTCACTTTTAGAGTGAGCTCTCAACATCTCCTCCTTAGAACTAGGAATCATCTAGACACTAAGTGCTCCTTATTCTTAAGACACTTCTAGTGATTAGGTGAACACTTAACCTAAGCCTAGAGACTTAGAAGGGTTAACCATAGGATTAGGCTATACCTTCGAGCTAAGGATTCACATACCCTAGCCTAAACCCAATCCTATCTTCACCATCTTAAGCTAAACCTCAAATTCAAATCAAACTCCAAATTCAAATTTCAAATTCCAAACCATTGAAATCCATGATCAAATTCAAATCCCAAAACCCTTCCTAAGCCCTTTGACTTTATCTTATGGACTTAGCTTCAATCAAATTTAAATTAATCCCATTAATTTTCTCAAATATTAGTTCAATCCCTCAATCATTCAACAAATTCAAATCCAAATTTGACTTCAAATGATTGAAACCCCAAATCAAATTCAAAATTCCAAAACCCTTCTTAAGCCATTTAATCCACCTTCATAAGCTTAACCAAAACCACCTTCAAATCAATTCAAACTTAATTGATTTCTTTATAAATCAATTATTCCTTCATTTATATTCACAAATATAAATGAAATCAAAACTCAAATGATCAAAATCAAATCAACTAAATCAAACTAAATCAAGACCTTCTTAAGCCACATGGACCTACTACGCTAACCAAATTTGCCTCAAATCAATCCAAAATAAATTAGCTTTATCCTTCATTTATATCCATAAATATAAATGAAACCCACCTTCCAATGACCAAAAATAAATCAAATTAAATTGATTGCCTTCTATGCTCTTTTTGACCTACTTTCATGGGCTTTGTTAAATTTGCTTCCAAATCACTCCATACTCAAGTGATTTTTTCATGAATCAATTATATCTTCATTTATATTCATAAATATAGATCCAAATGGCCAAAACCAAATCTGAAATCAAACCAAAATTCAATTTATACTTGTTAAGACAATTTCTTAGACTTAACCGAATCATATCCAAATCAACTCAAAACTAATGGATTTTCCCTTGAATCAATCATTCTTTTAATCATCTACCCAACTACAAATGAAACCTATAATTATCTAGCCAAATTGAAATCAACCCAAGTCAAACCAAGTTATCCTTCTTGACTTGAAAACTTCACATGTGCCAAAATCCATTGGACTCCAAATTGATTGCAATTGAATTTATATTTCAATCCGAGGCTCATATATAAGTTCAATTAAACTTGAATCAAGCTAAAACCAAGCCCATTGACCCACTTAGGCTCACTTGACCCAAAGTAGCCTAAAGGACCTTTTGAGTCAAGTTCTAATCCAACTCAAATCATTGAACCTCATTCAAACCTCATATCATGATCATCAATCACCATAGGATGATCAATTGCCTTGAATTAGGTCAAACCAAGTAAACCTTTAGCCCAAATGAAACCCAAACTAGCTAAAACTCATCCTACACCAAATTGGTTGGAACGATTGATTCACACCAACCCAAAATTAATGATTGAACATGAACTAACCCTCACTTGAGCCAGACCAAGTCCAATTGGCCATTTGACCCAAGGACCTAAATTGGCCTAAAAGGCCAAATTGGGTCAATCATGATCCAACCAAAATTGATTGCAACCAATGGATCATGTTCATTCCAAATTGATTATTGAACTTGACCAAAATAATAATTGAGCTTAATTTGACCAATTGGTCAACTTGACCCAACCTAGCCCAAATTGACCTAAAGGGTCAAATTGGCCAAAATCTAAATTAAATCAAACTAAAGCTTAATAACATTTTTAATTAACCAATTGAACATGAACCAACACCTAACCAAACCCAATTTGGTCAATTTGGTCAAATTGGTCAACTTGACCAATTTGACCCATTTGATTCCAAATAAACCAAAATCAAACCCAGGCCAAATTGATTGAAACCACTTGGGCCAAAATACTTCAAATCATCATTTGGACTTAACCCAAGCCTTAGTTTGACCCAATTTTACCAATTGGTCAACCTAACCCAACATGACCCAATGTGGCCCATATGATCCAAATTGAGCCAAATCCCTTGAAACCAAGCCATGACCCATTGGGACCTGATCAAACCCAACCTAAGCTGACTTGGGATCAGCCCAAAATTAGCCTAAACCAAATAGGAACCAAACTCAAGGAAATCTCTCTTGGAAATTCTATCCCACATGTGATCTTACCCAAAGGGAGAAAAGTCTACTCTCCCATCACCATTGGCAGCCACCCATCACCTAAATAGGGACCTACCTAGCTTCTTAGCCCACTCTAAGGAGGCTAGGACTACTCAAATCCCATCATTTGATGGAAAATTTTGGCATCCACTAAAAAGGAGAAAATAAGGGTTCAAAACATGAGATTTTGCATTCATTCAGCTCCCAAGAGCTCCTCCAAGCAACCAAAATCCCCCCCCCCCCCTTCCTTTGAGCCATTTGGACTCAAAAATATCAAAGCTAAGCGGATTCCTGCAAGGGTATGGCAAAGGTTAGTGATCACGATGGTCCAACGAAAAGCAAAAGTTTAAACTTATTCCAAGCCGCCTCACACCACTGCATCTTCACTTGCCCAAACAATCTCGGTGAAGTAATTTCATCAAACTTTAGCGATCTTAAGGAGCTTTATTTGTGGTAATGTATGCACAATATTAGAATTTTTCCATATATTTCCTTTGAATTCTTTATTTTATTTGACCCTACATGTTTTTGGTGAAGATCGCAAAAATCGAGCCAAAACCCCTTTTCATTCGCCACTATTTATTGAGTTTTGGTTAATTTTGGAGAAGAAGAGCAACAGCCGTCCAATGGCCCATTCAGGGAAATAGATGACTGAGATTTCAAGCAAGATCGTGCCATTTTAGCCATCAGATTGTGGATCAATGGACCATTGCAATCGACGGTCCGAAATCAGATCTGCCGCTCCACGCAGCCGCCTTCGGATCGTTTGTCCGATGGATCACCGATGCGGATGACCAAATCACATTCATACTGCTGTCTTTTCCCGCTCAAATGTTGACGCAACACTACGTGAGCCAATCACCATGTGGCACCGTGCGCCACACCACCAATCATGCGGTGCCACGTGGAACCGTGTTGCCACATCAGTACCACACGGTGTTGACTGAGTTAAGTAGGAAATTCGGCCATTTTTTGATTTTAAAAATTATTTAAATCACCTAAAAATTCAAAAATTTATAGAAAATAAAATACTTAACAAAAATTACAAATAATGGATCGTTGGATTTGTATTTTCAAGAGAAATCCAACAAATCAAAAATTTCCAAATTCCACTGAATGGTTTGAGCTTAATTTGAGTTTAGAAAAAATTGAATTTCATCAATTAAACCAAAATAAAAATAAAATCCATTAAGTTGAAATTTCAAAGATTGAACTTAAAATTAAAATACACCTACCAAAAAAATTTCAAGTCAAATGGACTTAGATTGGAAGAAATTATATTTTGAAGTTTAGATTGTCTATTTTAATTAAATAAATCAAATAAAAATCTAGAAAATTACAAAAATCTTCAAAATAACTTAAACCGTTAACATCTAGGAACCTTAAGAAAATGATATGATCTTAACCTAATAAACCTAAAATAAATATTTAAGATTAAAATTTAATCAACTAAGGAAATAATTAAAACATGACTTATAATAATGTAAATGTTAAATCAAAAATAAAAAAACAACATAACACTTAGATGATTATTAATCAAACCTCAAATCAAAAAAATATTACATAATATTCAAGTGAAATTAAATTAAACATAAACATAAACTTAATTAAATTAAATAAATTCAATCAAATGATTAAAACTTTAAATTAAACTCATAACCAAACAAACCATTGAAACTTTAATCCCTAATCAAATTAAACTTATTCAATCTTTCAACTAAGATAAATCTTTAACCAAATTCATAATGAATTATCATATCAAGTTAATCAATTATTTAAACTAAACTAAATTAAATTAAAGAAATCAACAAATTACTTAAAATTAAATTCAATTTGGATAAAGCAAATTCAAATAAAATAAATTAAGACAATGAATAACCAAACATTTAATTACATAAGTTCACACTTTCATCCATAAATAATCAACCTAGCTAATTATACAAATCAAATCAATATAGTTAAAACCCACACTAAGTATCAAATGTTAATCATATGAAACCACTTAACAAATTAAAACAATTTGAACATTAATTAAGCATTAAATAAACTAAAAATTGAATTGATTAATAATTCAATTCAGCATAATCACTTAATATAAATCAAATTAAACCAAATGAAGCAAAGGTAAACTTAATTAAGGTAATATATGATTAAATCACATTTAAATCAATCCATTTGGAATAAGATAATTAATTAACTATTAATATATAGACATAATAACTAAATCAAAACATGAATTCATAATTAAAGTGGTAAATGAAATTTAATGAACATAATAAATGAATGAAATAAAACCTAAGTATAATTATGAATAATTAAGTTTAACTAAAATAAAAAATTTGATTAATTTACTTAATCTAATCAAACAACAATGATAATAATAATGATAACCCTTTAATCAATAAAATTTAAGTAAAATGCTTAATTAAATCTATCAAATCAAATAAGTCATATTTGGCAAATTAAGTCATTAATTTCTAATTAAATAAACCTTTAATTAATCTAATGATTTAAAAATTTAATTATCCTTAATCAAACCTAAACAAAAAAAATCTAATTAATGCAAAATGAGTTAATCCATTATTTTAATGAACCAAATTGATTTAAATAAATCACATTAAAACTAATTCTTAAATCAAATCAAATCAAATACTTAGTTAATCTAATAATCAACAACTCTTAATCAAAATAATTATATAATCAAGTTAATCACATTGAAACTAAGCAAACCCATAAACTAATGAAGTCAATCAAATCAATTTAACTAAATCATTCAAGTAAATGAACCAAATTAAATGAAACTCTAAACACAAGCAATCAAATTAGGGGTTCTGCTTTATGTGTTTAACAAAGACAAGAAATTATGATTAACCCATAAGTGTGGGAAAATCATAAAATTACTTAATTAGATTCTTTAATTTAATTAATCTTTAATTATGAGCCAATGATTAGGTTCTTTAGGAGCATTGCAATTTTATTTCCTCACATGTTCATGTCATTTGTGGTTCATAATTAAATGCTTAATCAAATTAAAGAAGTATAGGCAAGGGTAATTAATTTAATTTAAGGATCCAACTTACTTAATTCATAAAATTCACTTAATATCTTTTCCTTAAATTGAATCAAATTATCAATAATGGGATTAAAACATTAAACAACCCTTCTTCTCTTTAAACTCAATCAAAATCCTAAGTCATAAATTAATAAAGAAGCTTTGGTTTTCTTTAAATGGTCTTGTTTAAAATGATTTTCCTTAGGAATTAGTTTGATTGACTGAAATTATGTGTTTGTATTTAGTGATTCCTTTCCAATCATGTTAAATAGTGTATGTCATTGGAATCATTCATTCATATTTTTCAAAAATAAATCAAATAAAATTTTCTTAAGTCAAGCTTGCATGTGTTGACATAATTTATAATATGAGTGGCTACTATCACTATTAAATCTCAAATGTATTTTTAAAATCTTATTAATAAATAATAATACATGTTGTCATGTTAGTTATACATATAGGAAGTGCATAAGCTTATGTATGAAGTGAAGCTTTCTTTCCTTCATTCATATGTTGATTTGCATAAGTGTGAATGTTAATGGGTATATTTAGTCTAGACATTTGGGGATGTTTTAAGTATCCCCAATGAGGTTTTATCTCACTCCGGGTTAATAATGGTGACCCATTTTATTTCATTCTTATGCTTTTTGACATTAGAATTTGGATAGAGCTTTAATTCATATACATAAATAATTTAATTAAAAGAAATAATTTTTGCATGATTTTCCATTCTAATAGCCATTTGTATATTCATGTGTATTCAATAATAGTGGGTATATCTATTCTAGACATTCTGGGGATGCAAGGCTTTAAATAGCCCCAAGGAGGTTTTTTTTATCTCACTCTCTTGGTTTAACAATGGCGAAGTATCCACCTAAAACTTTTATACACTTGTATGTGCATTTAGCTAATGAATGAAAATCTCCTTTTATACAAAAATACATGCATGCATTCATCATTTAAAGTGTGCTAAAACATATTGTATGTATAGTTACACTTAGGATTTAATCATGTGCATGATACATGTGATGGAAAGGAATGATTAAATATATGTCATGTGATAGAAATTCAATTAGATTAATCTTAAGATGCCTTTCATATTAAATAGGATTATTTAAAGTAAACCCAAACTTAGGATTAATTAAAATGCATGATAAGCCATTCACTAAAGAGAACTAAATCAAATTAATGTGCTTTAGAAAGTGGCATAGGGTAGGGATGAAAGAGGCAATCCTCTTTCTTCTCTTTATAAAACTTAGTTGCTAAGTGTAAGTCATACGAAATAAAAGAAAATATAAATTAAAATCCTCAAATCAATAAAATCATTTGAAGTAAAAAACAACCTTTCATGTTAAATTAAATCCTTTTACACTTAAAAAATTTTAACTCTAAAGCCTAGTTAGGCATACCACACAAACTTTAAGCGCACACATTAGAATGCTAAGTCACAACTTCTAGTGCCAAGTTAGGACGATGCATGGTATGATGTATGTTTTGTTTTGTGATATAATATTTTAGACTAGATGTTAGAGTGTATGTTTTGTAGATTGGATGTTAGGCCGCTATTAGCCTAATCTTATTTTCTACAGAAGATTTTGCTTAAAGGGCTGTTGTAATAAAAATATAAAATGCTTTCTTTGTAGGTTGCTTAAGCCCCTAAGTATAATCCAAGCTAGGATAGGTGGGATTTATTACCCATGTTAAGTCCAAACTATAAATCTAATTGCTTAGGTGGAATGTATGTTTAGCTAACCTCTATTTTGTAGGTGTAGTTAGATTTACTTTTTCATTTAAATGTAATTTTTGTAATTAGAAATTATGATTATTTATTGGGGAATTAGGATGAGCATTGGTTAAAGGACTATGTCTTATGTGTCATGTGATGCCTTGAAGTGGAGTAAACAAAACCAAAAAAGAAGGAAAGAAGACATGAAGAATTGAAGCATAAAGACCCCCATAGCATGTATTCATTCTTAACTGTAATTATTATTTGTAAAATGGGTTGTATAATGGTAGAGCTCAGCTACCCATTTCTCTTTTCAAGTTCTATGATGGTACCAACGCATCTTGTTATTCTTTTGCATTAGATTTATAAAATTATTTAATATTTTATTTATAATTACATAATAGAAATAGCATGCCTTTTTCTAGTTTCTTTATGAATGATGACTTAATGTGTGGCCTGGATCCAATTAGGCTCTTAGAAAAAAAATAAATCTTTTAACCAACTATAACTCATAATTAAAGTTTTAAACCTCACATAACTTCACCTAATCTTGAGCATTAAATCAAGATAACTAGAAGATTTAGTAACCCCTCAGTTGAATGTTGTATGTTTAACAACATGCACCCATGTTATTTCTCTCTTGTTAAGAGAAGGTTTCAATCCTTACATGATATGAGAAGGCTTGACCTTGAGGGTCTCCTCATGATGGAAAACACTTCATTCTCTCTAATTTATCCAACAACCCACTTTCAACATGCATTTAGGCATATAAAAATCCTATGACCTTTGTCAAATTGAAGTGTCAAAAAAAATATAATAAAAATTGATAAGATTTTCATTATACTAAGTCATTACCCATACCACTCATGCTCTAGTCTCTTAGAGAGTGGGTATAAGGACTTTAGTTTATTTATAAATGATAACAACTTAATTATCTTATAATATCATATGACTGGACCACTTGATTTTAAAATCGTAGGAGGTGTTAGGCTACCACTCTGGTTATTATAGCTAATAGTTTATCCTCTCTTATGGAGGTAAACCATATACCCATTTTCACTTATATTTAGGTCATACTTTGGCTTATGCAAAAGGTCCCTAGATTTAGGATCCGAGGTAGCTATTTCCTTCGGGCTATAAGCATAAATCCTCGCCTCTTAGGCATTCCACAATTTTGTGTTATTGGATTATAAGTCCTAGCTTTCTAATGAAATATCAATTTTAACAAAATTAATCCCTTCTTTAATTTCAAAATTATAAAGCCTAACCATAGGATATAATGGAGTGCTCACTAGGCTTCCTAGTATCATGATCATTCCCTACTCATCTTCTTTTAGCTTCGATAATAAGTCTCTCATTTGAACATTCCCACTTGAGCTTCCAAATACAATTAATTTCTTGATAGTCTAGCCTTGAAATCTTTGGAGACCTTAATTTCTACTTTAATTGAGAGTGTTCTTAAGGAATTCCCATTCCTTAGGATGTAATTAACTATGAGGGTTTGCCTCCATAAGAAACTTAATGAACCCACCTTAAAATAAACCCTACTTTACTTTTCCATGTAAAGTAGTGGAAAAATCTCTAGAATATTCAAAGACTCATCATGCCTTAAGAGTCCTTATTAAGTGATTAGATCCATTATAGGGTGATGATTTCTATCTTTCAAGATAGTACATCATTTTTAATGATGTATCAAATCACTTCAATCAGTACCCCTTAAGATCTGCATGGTGTCTCACACCCAAAAATAAACACCATAATAAGACAAAGGCATTGTACATGCTTAACTTAGTTGGCAACTTTCTAAGATGAGCAAGGATGTAATCAACTTTGGGCTGGTCCTCCATAAGTATATTCACGGGTGGAGCATTCTGTGGAGGGTATATCTACTCATTGGAATCAATGACTTATTTACCCTTATCCTGAGGTGCTACCCTAGGAGGTAGAACTTTTCCACTGCAGAGGTTGACTTCAGTAACTTCATAAGATGGGTTTGTGAAAAGTTCTACCTACTCGTCCGGTATACCTACAGCTTCTCCTATGGAATCCTTAGAGTCAAATGACTCCAAGTCAATCTCAAGAGGTGAACCGAATTGGAAAAGGAAAATTCATTTCTAAATCAAAAAGGAAAGGATCATAACTATTTGAACTATTATTATTTTGACTTAGAGGCCTTTTAATAATAATAAAACTAAGAGCATCATAAGTAGAGAGAATGAAGTTAGAATTAGCTTTCTTCATTGATTTCTTTAATTTGGGTGGAGGTACATAATAGAAATCATGTAAAGTGAGTGGGACAAGGGTTTGGTGCCCTCATCCACTAATACAATGCTCTAGGTAGAAGAAGAGTTGGAAGAAGTGGTTTTATAGTGAAGGAATGCTGGACTGAATGGATTGTGCACCGGACTATCCCAGCAAGTGTGGGTTGCTACTACTCGATGGCCTTCCACCTTCCCAAGTTGTCCTTGAACTAGTAAATCTTCATTTGTATTGGAAGTTTGAGTTGCTCTTTCAGAGAAATTTTCTTGATTTTAGAAATTATTTTTTAGAGGTTCAAGATATAGAGATATCCCAATCTTCTTTTATCTTGAGAGGATCAAAAGTATCCCCAAGGGTTACTCTAACAGAACTAAATTGTTATTCTACTAAGTATTCCTTAGGGTTAACTATAGCTTCTGACTTGTAATTGTGCTCAAGCTAATCCTTGAAAGTAATGCAATCCTCTAAGACATGGTCTAACATACAGTGGTAGAGAAAATAGCTAGGATCATTGCTCTTGCCCACTTCCTCTAGCCTCTTTGGCTCAGGTAGTTGGAAATCAGGCTTCTTCAAGGGATTCTTGAAGATCTTCATGACTACCTCCCTCTTAAATGAATATGGATTGTTAAGTTTTTCTATGAGAGTGGGTGAAAAATAGCTACGTAGTGACAGGTAGTGATATCTCAGTAGTGTAGGCTGTTATGGTGGCAGTGGTGGCCGCCGTAGTGGTCGAGGTGGTAAAAGAGGAGGTGGCAATGGAGGCTGCTGAGCTTGTGGCCTTTTATACTTTACTCTGACTAGTTGTTTCCCTCTATCACTAACATAATTTTCATTAGCTTCATCTCAAATATTTTTATGGCTTGGGCTTAGATGATTGGTCTAAGAAGGGTAACTATATAGGTTCCTCTTGTAGGCTAGCCGCCTTGTTGATTAGTTTTTCAATGCCTTAATTGTGAAGGCCTTAAGCATGAAGGTGATAGGGCCATGTATATTTTTAAGAAGAATCTCAATGGCATCGGATAGAGATTCATATTTCATACTTAGTACCATCTAAGAAAATAATCTATAAGGGACTCATTGGGTTTCTCTACAATGAGGTCACCTAATTACCATTTGTTGAGCTCCTGCAAATCTCTTGATGAAGAGATGCCCTAACTTTGCAAAGGCATTTACCAAATCATTGGGCCGTTCAATGTACTAATCAAATACAACACTTAACAGGCTACTGACAAAGAGACAGTAGAGAAGTGCATCATTACCACTAGTGTTGCAACAACTGGCTCTGAAATGTGCTATATGCTATTGTGGGTTCCTACTGCCATCAAAATTCTTGAATGATAATGGCATAAAACCCTAGGGTATTGAACCGCATCAAATTCCTGGGTAGGGTCTACCCTTGGAATGGATTAGCTCCCCCGGGCTTGCTCCAACTCTTCCTTCACCTGCTGCTCGACCATCTATTTGATATCCTTTTCTTGCATGGAGGTGCTATCGATAATTTTTCTATGCAAGCTACTGGCATCATGTTCAAAAGAAGTGCACTTGGGATGATATAAAGTATGTATGTACCTATTTCTTCCATGGGTGAAAGGTGTGAAACTAGGGCTTGGTTCTATAATGCTAAAACTGCTACCATCAATTCCCCTACCCTTTTCTCCATTATGCCTATTTGATCATCCTTCTATTTGAGCTACTAGAGGAGGTGTTGAGTTGAGTGAGAAGTGTTGCCTCCCTCGACTAAAGCACCTTCCTGACTAACCTATTCTCTATATAGAGATCTGCGGGTGTTTTCCATGTGGACTTTTACAAAGTCATCCAACACGTCATCCTCATTGGGGTTTAAATCAACCATACCCTCATCCTGATCAGAATGATTGCTCCCAATTATCTATCTAGCTATAGCATAATACTCTTTTATAATATCCTCTAAGGAAAGGTCATCCACTTAACTTTACCAAACATAGGCTAGCTAGACCTTGGACTATATTGTGTAGACTCAATGCACTGAATACACTGAGCTGGTGGGGTGCACTCCCTAGTTGGCTTAACTTTCATAGGGACTATGTCGAGGTCCCCTCCCCTCTCCTCCCTTATCAGAAGTGGTGGAGCAATCACGACACTCTTGGGTCACTACTCCTTCGCCACAGTTGAGTTGGAAGGTCAAGTAGGGGAGCTTAACCTCTCCTCAACAGGTGGAGTAGATGGAGTGGGATACTTGGGCCATAGGGATCACCAACAAAGATGCTCACTCCGAATGGGATTATAAAACTTGGTGGGGACCAGATCGGAACCTAAACCGGTGAAGGTGGGAAGAGGAGAGGCGATGGTGGAGACACTACCTCTTCACCAAAGACCTCATCTTGCTAGTGGTATCGATAAGGATAATGTGGTCATAATGATTGGCTCAAATAGCTCACCATCGGAAATCCATCAAAGCGAGGTCACACGCTGACATACCTCCTCTCTCTCGCTTGCCCACTTGGGCTGTCTCTAGCCTCAATGGCACTCCCTAACACTCTAAGGATCAAGCTCCTCATATCATGTAGCCAAACTCTGAGCGTCCTTGGGCTTTGTCAACTTTGCAAAGAACAAGTCACACCATCATGGGCTTCCTCCTCTTCCCAATGGTGTCTCAAACTCAGTGGTGATGTGTGATGATCCTATGATAGTTCTCCTCTCCCTTTGAAGCTGAGAGGGGGTGAAACCTACTGCCACTTAGAAATGGAGAGGTCTCACGAGGGGAACCCTCCTCAGTAACATGGGAGGCCTCATCTATCTTCTTCGATTTGAGCTCATACTACCGCTTGATCTTGTAGTTCTTGTACAGCTTTGAGTCTTGGTGAAAGAGGTAAACCTACCTTGAAGGTAGGTGAGAGCTAAGATAGGCTTCGCATGTGGGGAACTAGTGAGGAAGTACTAGTCCATGTTGGAACTGCAGTAGAGGCAACAGACTGTACTAGCATTGATATTGGCAACACTTCACCAACACTAAACTAACCCACAACCGGTACAGAAACTAAATAACCTTTATCTTTAAAGAGGAAAACTTGGACTCATACGGAAGATCGAACTGAAGAAGTGTCTTCTTGCTAATTGTGGTGTTTATTTTTGGATGTGGGACACCACACAGATCTTAGGGGGTACTTATTGAAGTGATCGAGCACTATAATAGGGATTGATGAACTTTCAAAGATAGATACAACACCAAATCCTAAGGCATGATGGGTTTTGAATATACTAGAAATTTTTCCCTACTTTACATGGAAAAATAAAGTAGGGTTTATATTGAGTCGAGTTCATTAAGTTTCCTATGGAGGAAAGCTCCCATAGCTATTTACATCCCAAGGAAGATGAATTCCTTAAGAATACTCTCAATTAAAGTAAATAATTAGGGTCTTGAAAGATTTCAAACCTAGATTATCAATAAAATTGGTTGTATTCAAAATAAATCAGGATAGATCAAATGGAGTGACTTATTTTAGAAACCAAAGGAGATGAGTAGGGAGCACTCATGATACTAGGAAGCTTAGTGAGCATTTCAATCCATCCTATAGTTGGGCTTTATATATTCAAAATTGAAGAGAGTTGTTTGTTTGAGTTAAAATTTTATTAGATTATTAGGGCTTATAATCCAACAACACAAGATTATGGAAATGCCTAAGAGGTGAGGATTTATGCTTGTAGCCTGAAAAAAATAGCTACCTCAAATTCTAAATTTAAGAAGCTTTAGCATAAGCTAAGGCACAACCTAAATCTAAGTGAAAATGGACATAAGGTTTATCTCCATAAGAGAGGACAAACCACCCAACTTATGGACTTACAATTGATTGGAGTGGTTGCCAACCAACTCCTCTTATGATTCACAATCATGTAGTCTAGTCTTATGAATTATAAAATAGTTAGGGTAGTTGTTTAATTAGAAAAAGACTAAAGTCCTACACCCACTCCCTAAGAGGCTAGAGCATGAGTGATATGAATGATGACTTAGTCTACAAATGCCAAATCTTCTCAAATTTTATATAATTTTGACTCATCATTTTGACAGAAGGCTATATGATTTTTTATTCCTAAATGCATGATGAAAATAAGTTATTGGCCAAAACAGAAGAGAAGAGGGTGAAGCTCTATCATTAGGGATTACGCTCAAAGGTCAAGCGGTCCCTATTGTATAAAGATGAAGGCCCTCATTTTGCAAGAGTGATTTAAGATGCATGCATGATGTACATATAATCATACAACTATGGGGTTGCTAAATCATTTAGTTATCTTGATTATGTCCTAGGCTTTATGATGACATTATGAATTTCTTAAATGATTGGATATGAGTTATTAGTTGGGTAAAAAATTTATTTTATCCTAAGAGCCTAATGAATCGAGGTCATAAATTAAAACATCAATCATAAGAAACTATGAAAAGCATGCTATTTTTAATGTGCAAACTAAATAAATCATCAAATAATTTTATAAGCAAACGTAAAAGAATAATAGGTCGGCAAAATCGCAACCCGAAAAGAGAAAATATGGGTAGCTGAGCTCTACCCTTATACAACCTGGAACACAAAAGAATAATTATAATTTCAAATGAACAAATGTTATATGGGTTTTCTTTTCTTCATGTATTCATGTCTTCATGTCTTTATTCCTTCATTTGCTTCATTTGGTTTGCTTCACTCCAAAGGCATCACAGGGCACCCCAAGACAAAGCCTTCTAGCCACTACTCATCCTAATCACCCATAACCCTAACCCTAATTTTTTAATTGAAAATTTATATTTAAATGAGAAAAGTAAATCTGACTAGACCTGCAAAATAGAGGTTAGCTAAACATACATACAATCCCAAGTAGTTATATGCATAATTTGGACTTAACACCCTATACATAGGTAACCATGCCCACCTATCCTAACTTGGATTATACTTAGGAGCTTAAGCAATATGCAAAGAGAGTATTTATATTTATTTTTAAGCAACCCCTTCAGCATAATCCTCTACATAAAATATGATTAGGCTAATATCAACCTAACATCCAATCTATGAGGCATAGACTCTAACATCTAGTCTAAAATATTACATCACAAAACAAAATATACACCATACATACACCATCCTAACTTAGGGTTACAAGTGGTGACTTAGTTCTAATATGTATGTTAGGGCTTGTGTGGTATGTCTTGACTAGAAATTAAGGTTTTGTTTTCCTAAGTTTGTAAAGATTCAATTTAACATAAAGGGTTATTTTCACTTGAAGTTGTTTAGTTGATTTATAAATTTTAATTCATTTTTTGTTTAGTTTCATATGACTTAGACTTAGTAACTACGTGTTAAAGAGAAGGAAGAGGAGTACCCTCTTTCATCCCTTCCTTAAGTCACTTTCTAAAGCATGTTAATTTGATTTAATTCTTTTTAGTTAGTGACTTATTACACATTTTAATTAATCATAAGTTTAGGTTCACTTTAAATAATTCTATTTAACATGAAAGGCATCTTAAGATTAACATAATTGAATTACTATCACATGACAATATTAAATCATTTTGTTCCATCACATGTAACATGCATATGACTTAATCCTAAGTGTACCTATACATGCAATATATTTTAGCACACTTAAATGATGAATTGATAGAATTATTTAATACATACTAATTAAAGCTCTATCCAAATTCTTCAAATACATAGGGATGAAATTAAATGAGTATGCATCATTGTTAACTAGGGAAGTGAGGTAATCAAATGACCTCCTTGGGGTTAGTTAAAGGCTCGTGTTTCTCGGATGTCCAGACTATATACCCATTTTCATTCAAACATATATAAATTTGCATACATGAACATAAGAAAGAAAGCTCCAAATCACATGATTAATTAATTCAATAACTTAAATAATTATGAATGCATGTACTTTCAATAGAAAAGAGGATTACTATTCTCTAAAATATACACATATATGTATAAAAGACAAAGCAAACACGCGTGCCTTTATTAATCACTAAGAGGTAATCAAATGACCTCTTATTAAGAGATGTCCATATGCAAGATTACACATGTATTTATAATTAAGATTATATATGTTACAGGAATGGAAATTTATTAACTATGGAAGTGAGGTAATCAAATGACCTCCTTGAGGTAGCTAAAGTCTCATATTCTGGATGTCAGATTATACCCATTGCCATTCCAACTTATATAAATCAATATATAAATAAGGGAAAGAAACTCCACTTCATATACTTAAGCTATGAGCACATGCACCTCTTATGTATTTATAAATATCATCACTATACATGTTATTATTAATTTATAAACTTTGGTAAAATATATTTAGATTTAATAGTGATAATAGCCACATATATATTAAATTAGATCAACACATGCCAGCTTACGGAAAGGAAATTTATTTTTTATTTTCACTTGTTTTTGAAAGATGAATGCATGAATTCAAATGACATATCATATTTAACATGATTGGAAAGAGAATGATCAAATATAAGCACATGATTCATTCAACCAAATTAATTTCTAAAGATAATCATATTAAATAAAATTATTTAAAGCAAACCACAGCTTCTTTATTAATTTGGTTTTGACTTCTAATTTGATTTTGAAGGAGGAGGATTTATAATTTGATATCTTAAGCCCATTCCCACATTAGTAATTTGAATTGGTTTAAGAAAAAGGTGATTATGCAAATTTTATGAATTAATTAAGTGATGTTATATAATAAATGCATTAATTAACCCTTCCCTCTATTACCTTAACATAAGTAACTAAATAATCATGAGTCAACATGATATACACATGAATGGAAAGTAAATTTGCAATGAAATTAAGAAATAAAAGGTCCTTACGCAATTGGCTCATGATTAATGGTTAATTAGATTAAGGAACTTAATTAATTACTCTTATGATGTCCCCACACATGTAGGTGAACCATAATTTCATTAACTTCCTTTAGGTTATTAAACACCTAAAGATCTACCACTGATTTAGTTAATTAAGGTCTGATGTGACTATAATTTTAATTTAATTAATTAATTAAGCCATAATTAATTTGCTTTTGAAAAATGAATTGAACTTAGAGAAAGAGGCTAAGAAAGAGAACTCAACCATATTCCTTTAGTCCATTCATTATTGGACAGTGATTAGTGAACTTAATTAACCAATTTATTACTATTCATAAGATTAATTAACCATTAATTAAAATAAGAGAGTAATTAGGGCTTAATTAGTTAATTCTTCTAATTAAGCAAGCAATAAATCCCTAGAAAATCATGGGAGACAGAGGTCATCCCATTAAACTAAACCACAAAATTTAGGATTAATTATTCAAGAAATTAAGAAATAATTAAGCTAATTAATTTGTAATTAAACTGAATTAAGCCTTAATCACTATTTAAAATTAATTGAAATTATTTTTAATTAATTCTCCTCTAAAATACCTTTAAAATGAGTATTTATTTATAATTTTTGGAGTTTTCTACAATTTATTAAGAATTTTGGAAGTATCACCCATTAAATACATTAATTAGGCCTTAATTTAATCCTAATCCCATCAACACCCTGTGGACTGCTGACGAGGCGCGCTTTCCATGTGGCACCGCGGGATTGGATATTAATCAACATTCAAGTCAGCACTTATGTGGCGGAGGTGGACGCAATTTTAATCCCCACCATCCGGTCTAAGATCGAACGGTCATTATAAGATATGTGATTTTTTACGAGGTAATTGAGATTTAATTAGAGAATAATCATGACCATCCAATCTAATCATGCGGAACAGATGGTGTGAGATCAATTGTCTCACGAGTGACAAAAGATGGAGGCTGTCTGCCATTCCTCGCTCGATCTGATCTTACCCAAGCTTTGATGGCCTCAAAAATAAGTCCACAACTTTGCACAAAGGATTCGAAGGGATCCGATAGCTAAGATCACACAACATGCAAATTTCCTTACAAAAGACAAACCAACCTTTTCAAAAATCATAATTTTGAGGAATTACCTCATTAGCTCAAGATCGGCAACACAATCGACTAACGAACCTTCGTCTAGTGGAGAAGAAGCCCTACTAATCAGTACGAGCATTGATTCCTCATCGTTCACTTGGAAGGCTAGGAATTGATGATTTGGAGGTCAACATTGATTGAACTTAGACTTTTAGTGGTTAGATGTCTCAGAAGGTGATTCATTCTTGAGGTGTGGAGACCTGTGTATGAAGTTAATTTGAGTTTGAAAATTTCAAGTTGGGAAGGCATAGGGTTCTCAGGAAACTCATAGGAGAACTTGAAAGGGTCTCTCAAAGCTCGAAAGGGTGAATCGAGTTTGAATTGAAATGAGGGTATATCCCCTCACTTCACTTAGATCCAAGGGATTGCACCCTTGATTTTGGCTGGTGAGCCATAGTTTGACCATTAGAGGGGTCAAGGTTAAGTCCACATGGCTCAATTGGGTTGGTGGAATGCATGGCTAGTGGCTCAAGGTAGCTCCCTCAAGTTTGGGATCCATTAGATGACCATGGAGGGAGGTAAGTTAACTCACCTCCCTTTGGTCCAAGGCTGACCTAGCCCACTTGCACTGGGTTAGGTGAGTAGATTAGTTCCATTTTGGATTAGAGGAGGCTGCCACATGGAATGGTAAAGACTTGACATGCCAATTTTGGAAAAATCACATGTGGGGAGGAGAATCTAAAGGGGATTTGCCTTGGGTTGGGCTAGTTTGGGGCTGACCCAAGGTGGATTTGAGATGGGTTGGGTCAAGTTTCAATGGGTCATGGCTTGGTTCAAAGGGTTTGGCTCAATTTGGCCTTTATGGGTCAAATTGGGCTAGGTTATAGGTTGATAAATTGGTCAAATTGGGTCAAACCAAAGCTTAGGTCATGTTCAAATGATGATTTAAAGTGTTTTGGTTCAATTGGTTTGAATTAATTTGGCTTAGATTTGATTTTGGCTCATTTGGAATCAAAAGGGTCAAATGGGTCAAGTTGACCAATTTTACCCAATTGCCCAAATTGGCTTGGGTTTGGTGTTGATTTAGGTTTAATAGGTTAATTGAAGATGATTGTAGGCTTTGGTTTGAATTAATTTAGATTTGATTTTGATTTAGGCTAATTTTACCCTTTAGGTCAATTTGAGCTATGTGGGTCAATTGGGGTCAATTGGCCAAATTGGGTTCAATTGGGGTTTTGGTCAAGTTCAACAATCAATTTGGAATGAAATTGAGCCATTGGTTGCAATCAATTTGGGTTAGATCATAATTTGACTCAATTTGGTCTTTAGGTCAAATTGGGTCAACTTGGGTCAAAGGATTAATTGGGTTTAGTTTGGCTCAATTGATGGTCAAGTCATGTTCAATCATTGATCATGGGTTTCAATCATTTGATTTAGAATTTAGATTAGGATTTGGATTTGGATATGGATGAATTCAATTTGAGGTTTGGTTCTAGCTCAGGAAGGTGAACATAGATCAGGCTTAGGCTATAGGGTGTGAATTTCCCTAAGTCCTAAGTCATGGACTAATCCTATGGTTAAACCATTCTAAGTCTCTAGGCTTAGGTTAAGTATTCACTCAATTACTAGAAGTATTTTAAGACTAAAGAGCCCTTAGTGTCTAGAAGAGTCCTAGATCTATGATAACAAGAGTAAGTCTTCACTCCAAAGTGAGGGCCACCTCCTCTCACTATGGTGAGGTCTAGTCCTTCACATGTAACCTTGAATTGCTCAAATACAAGGCCAAACTGGAAGACAGGGGCATCGGTGAGTATGGCCTGATCCATGGCCAAATCTAAACCATATGCAAAGGAAAAGATCAACTTTCTGGAAGACATGGCAGAAAACTAATTGTGGGAAGGGAGGAAGAAGAACTGGGCTTGTATTTTTGCATTGTTGAAAAAAAAAATTGGATCAGACCCTTACTTTGATATTTGTCTTTCAATTATTGATTTTGATTTGACTTTTGTAGTTGAAACTCTCATCTAACAAATTTAGGTATGCTAAATGGAGTTATATAAGAGATTTAGAAAATTTGGAGGAGACTTTGCCATTGGAGTTTGATGTTGTTGTTTAGATTTGATTTTAATTTTGGGATTCACATCCAACAAATTTTGGTATGTTGAATGGGGTTCAATTTATTTTGGAGAGACTTTGATAATATGTTTATTGTTTTTTTTTAAATTTATTTTGGAACCTTCACTTAGCAAATTTTGGTATGTTGAATGAGATTCATGTGTATGTTTGAAAATTTTGAAAGCTTTTATTTTGTTTGATGTTTGTTTATTGATATTTGTTGTTGATGTGATTTTGAAAATAGAACTCCCATTTAACAAATTTAAGAATGTTAAATAGAGTCAAAATTAATGTTTGTTGTTTGTTGTTTGATGCTATTTTGATTTTGAGAATTCGATCCGCATTTAATAAATTTAAGTATGCTAAATGGGACTCAATTATGTGTTTGCTTTTGATTGCTGATATTGATGCTGGTTTGATTTTGAAAATAGAATTCTCACTTAACAAATTTGGGTATTATGGTGTTTATTTTTGGATGTGGGACACCACGCAGATCTTAAGGGATACTTATTGAAGTGATCGGGTATGATATTAAGGAATGATGTACCATCTCAAAAAATAGAAACATCACCCTATAATAGACCCAATCCCCTAATAAGGACTCCTAAGATATGATGGGTCTTCAAATATATCATAAATTTTTCTCCTACTTTACATGGAAAAGTAAAGCAAGGCTTATATTAATCCGGGTTCATTAAGTTCCCTATGGAGGCAAGCCTCCATAGTTGATTACATCTTAAGGAAGGTGAATTTCTTAAGAATACTCTTGATTAAAGTAGAAATTAAAGTCTCCAAAAATGTCAAGACTAGACTATCAATAAATTGATTATATTTGGAAGATCAATTGGGAAAGTTCAAAGAGAAGACTTATTTTTGGAAGCTAAGGGGAATAAATAGGAAATGCTCATGATACTAGGAAGCCTAGTGAATATTCTAATCTATCCTATGGTTGGGATTTATAATTTTGAAATTAAAGTGAATTATTTTGTTCAAGTTGAAATTTTATTAGAATGCTAGGACTTATAATCTAACAACACAAGATTGTGAAAATGCCTAAAAGGTGAGAATTTATGCTTGTAGCCTGAGGGAAATAGCTACCTCAGATTCTAAATCTAAAGAGTTCTAACACAAGTTAGAACATGACCTAAATTTAAGCAAAAATGGGCATAAGGTTTACCTCTACATGAGAGGATAAACTACCTGATTGCTGGACTTACAACCGCCTGGAGTGGCAGTGAGCTAACTCCTCCTACGATTCAAAACCATGTAGTCTGGTTTTATTAATTGCAAGATGGCTAGGGTAGTTATTTATTTATAAGGAGACTAAATTCCTAAACCCACTCCTTAAGAGACTAGAGCATGAGTGGTATGAGCAATGACTTAGTCTAATGTAAAATCTTTTCAAATTTTATGTAGTTTTGGACTCATTCATTTGACAAAAGGCCATAGGATTTTTTTATGCCTAAATGCATGATGAAAATTAATTATGGACTAAATCAAAAGAGAAAGAGGGTGAAGCTCCATCATCAGGGGTTGCTCTCAAAGGTCAAGCGGTCCCTATTGTGTAAGGACGAAGGCCTTCATTTTGTAAGAGTGATTCAAGATGCATGCATGATATTAGACATACAACCATACAGCTATGGGGTTGTTAAATATTTTAATTATCTTGATTAAAACCTAGGCTTTATGGTGAGGTTATAAGTTGTTTGAAATTTAGTTATGAGTGATTAGTTGGGTAGAAAAATTAATTTTATCCTACGACCTAGCATATAGGCACACATTAAAGCATCAAACATAAAGAAATTATAAAAATTGCATGCAATTTCTAATGTAATTTAAATATAACATTAAATAATTTATAAAACTAGCACAAAATAATAAGAGTCCGGTCTTGGTTGGGTACGCAACAAAAAAGAAAAGAAGGGTAGATCTCTACCCTTATACAAAGAATATGAAAAAATAATTATAATTTATAAATGAATGAATGAATATGGGGTCTTCTCTTCTTCATTCTTCATGTCTTCATGTTTTCATTCCTTCATTTGATTAGATTTACTCCACTTCAAAGGCATCACAAGGCACCCTAGGACAAAACCTTCTAGCCACTGCTCATCCTAATCCCTCATAGCACTAATTCTAATTTCTAATATAAAATTACATTACAATTAGGAAAGTAAATCTAATTACACCTGCAAAATAGAGGTTAGCTAAAATACATGAATTCCCAAGAAATTACATCATAATTTAGACTTAGCACCTTGCACATGGGTAACCAAGCTCACCTATCCTAACTTGGATTATGCTTAGACGCTTAAGCAACCTGCAAAAGAGAGCATTTATACTTATTTTTAAGCAACCTCTTAAGCACAATTCCCTACAAAAAATATGATTTAGCTAATCACAGCCTAACATCCAATCTAAAACATTACATCACAAAATAAAACATACATCACACCATACACCATCCTAACATAGAGCTAGAAGTGGTGGCTTAATTCTAATATGTGTGTTAAGGCTTGTGTGGTATGTCTTACTAGGCATTAATGTTATATTTCTCTAAGTGTAAGAAGATTTGATTTAGCCTAAGGGGTTGGTTTCACTTCAAATGGTTTAATTGATTTGAGAATTTTAATTTGTATTTTCTTTTGTTCAATATGATTACACTTAGCAACTATGTGTTATAAAGAGAAGGAAGATGATTGCCCTCTTTCATCCCTACCTTAAGACACTTTCTAAAGCATATTAATTTCATTTGATTCTCTTTTGTGAATGGCTTATTAAATGATTTAATTGATTCTAAGTTCATGTTCACTTTAAACAATCTCATTCAATATGAAAGGCATCTTAAGATTAATTTGATTGAACTACTACCACATGACATATATCAAATCAATCCATTCCATCACATATATCATGCATATAATTTTAATCCTAACTGTATCTATACATGCAACATGTTTTAGCACACTTAAATGATAAATGTACATGTATGTTCATAGTCTGTGCATTTCTCATTTGATTGAATTATTAATCATATTAATTTAAAGCTCTATCTAAATTCTTATACAAAAATACATAGGAATGAAATTAAATGGGTACGTGCCATTGTTAAATTGGTAAAGTGAGGTAATCAGATGACCTCCTTGGGGCTAGCTAAAGCCTCGTATTCTCGAGATGTCCATACTATATACCCATTTGCATTCAAACATATGTAATCTTGTATATATGAACATAAGAAGGAAAACTCTAAGTCACATGATTAATTAATTCAATCATTTAGCCAATCATGAATGCATGTATTTTAGTAGAAAGTGAGACTTTTATTCATTAATCATATATACACACATGTATAAAGACATAACCAAGTACATGTCAGTGTAAAACCAGGGAAGTGAGGTAGGCTAGCTAAAACAGATTCCTGGGATATTATATACTTGTTTGCTTAAATACACATGAATGTATATACAATTAAGAGAATGAAAATCATGCAAATATTGTATTTTTTTAATTGAATTATTTATGTGTATAAATTAATGCTTTATCCAAATTCTAATGTTAAAATGCACAAGAATGAAATCAAATGGGTATGTGTCATTGTTAAACCAGGGAAGTGAAGTAATCAAATGACCTCCTTGAGGCTAGCTAAAGCCTCATATTCCCGGGATGTCCAGACTATATACCCGTCATCATTCCAGCTTATGTAAACTGACATATGAATAAATGAAAGAAGACTTAACATTCATATACTTAAGCTATAAGCACATACACTTCTCATGTATTTGTAATTAACATCACAACATATGTTATTATTAATTTATAAACTTTTGAAAAATACATTTGGATTTAATAGTGATAGAAACTGCACATATATTAAGTTAAATCAATACATGCAAGCTCGACATAAAAGAGATTTTATTTGATTAATTATTTTTGAAAAGATTTGAATGCATGGAACCAAGTGAAATATAATATTTAGCATAATTCAAAAAGGAAATAATCAAATACAAACATGTGATCCATTCAATCAAATTAATTCCTAAGGACAATGACTAAATGAAATTGTTTAAAGTAAACCAAAGCTTCTTTAATACTATTTTTTAGTTTTATGTTTTGATTTGATTTAAAGATGTGAGAAAAGGTTTGTTGATCCTAACCCATTCCCATATTTATTAATTAATTTGGTTCAATGAAATATAATTAGGTAAATTTTATGAGTTAATAAGATTGTAGTATGTATTAAGTACATTAATTAACCCTTTCCTATGTTGCCTTAATATAAATATCCAAATAATTATAAGCCAACCTGATATGCACATGGATTGAAAATTAATTAATAATGGCCTTAAGAAACAATGGGGCCTAATGCAATTGGCTCACAATTAATGGTTAATTAAATTAAGGAACTTCATTAAGTACTCTTATGGTTTCTCCAATTATGTGAGTTAACCATAATTTCCTTAAATAGCTTTAGGTTATTAAACACCTAAAGATCTACCTAATGAATTAATTAATTAAGATCTGAAGTAATTTGAATTTAATTTTAATTAATTATGCTATTAATTAATTAATTAGATCTTTAATTAATTGCCAAATTAATTGATTTTTCTTTAAATGAAATGGACTTAGGAAAAAGATTGGGAAAGAAGTCCCCATCTCATTTTACTTACCCATTCACCATTCAACTGTGATTAACATACTTAATTGATTAATTTTTTTTATTAAAGGTTAATTAGCTACTTAATTAACTAAGTATTAATTAAGGCCAAAATGAGCAATTCTCTTAATTGACCAAGCAACAAATCCCAAAAAAATTTTGGGAGGTTGAGATCATCGCATTAAACAATCTCGTAAAGTTTGGAATTAATTACATGGGTAATTAAGGAGTAATTAAGCTAATTAAGTTTTTAACTAAATCTTAATTACTATTCAAAATCAATTAGGACTAATTTTAAATGATTCTCCTCTAAAATATCTTTAAAATGAATATTCATTTGCATTTTTATAATTTTTTATGATTTATTATGATTTTTGGAAGTTTCAGCCTTTTAAAATAATTAATTAACCTTAATTAAAGCTTAATCCCATCAGCGCCATGTGGCTTGCTGACGTGGCACACTTTCCCCGTGGTGCCATGAGATTGGCTATTTAATGTCGTCTGACATGACGCCTACGTGGCGGCAGTAGACTTGCTTTCTCGTCCACCATCCGATCTAAGATTAGATGGCTATGATTAATCCTGCAACACATTAGGATAAAATTGAATGAAACTAATGGATCTAATCATGATAATCTATTTCAATCATAAAGAACGGACAATGCGTGATCTATCTCTTCCCAAGCGAACCGAGACGGACATTGTCCATCATTCCTCACTCGATTGAGCTCAAATCGATCCCACACCTTCATGTGAAGGATCTGAAGGGATACATTGGCTATGATCGCATACAAAGATAACTTTCTTCATAAAAGACCAAGCTATTTTTGCCAAAGGATCAGTTTTGGAAAATTACCTCACCAGAGCTCAAGACTGGTGGCAAATCTGATTGAGGAAGCTTTTTCTAGGGAGATGAAGCCCTACTAATCAGCACGCACCTTGAATCCTTACTGTTTGCTTGGACAACCAACACCCGAAGCTTGAGAGGCTGACATTGATTGAATTATACCCTCTGGTGGTCGGGAAACTCAAGAGAATATTTGTTCTTGGTCGACAAGCCCTAGGGAAGGTGTGTACAGAGTTAATTTGGTTTCTATGGAGGTTTGAGCAAGTTGGATCAAAGAGGGGAGTGCTCTATCTCAGCTTGGATGAAAATAGCAATGGGGAGCTCGGAGAAACTTGGGAAAGGCTTTGGGATGCTATCCTTAGGGTTCTCTAGCTCTCATTGAGGATGCTCTATTGATTTGGATCAAAATGAGGAGGATATGCCCCCTCATTCCAAGAATCAGACTGCTTGGATGATTTTAGCTTCATTTTGGTTTTTCAACCATCAACAGTTGTCAGTGGAGGCAGGGAATCATCCTAGGTGGCTCGGTTTGGTTGGCCAAGGCATGGGAGGTGACTGCTAAGGGAGGAAGTGGGTGTCCTTAAGCTTATCAAGTGCTCCAATGGTCAGGTGAGGTAATTTCACCTCCCCATGGGTCATGGTCAACCCAACCACCCTTGGGTCAGGTTGGGCAATGTCTTAAGTGCCCAAGTGGACCAATGGTGGAGTGCCAAGTGGCCACTTACATGGGTGTTTTATCTCATTTATACCTTTGACCCAATGGTATAATGGTCATTTAATATTGGATTTGATTTGTACATATTTGAAATATGTCAAAAGTGGGTCAGCCTAAATTTCAAGTGATTTGGAGTTGATTTGGTTAGGTTTGGCTCAATTTGACTCAAATGGGTCAAATGGGGTTAGGTTGGGTCAAGTTAATATGATCATTTGGGATGTATTTGTGTCATTAATTTGGGTTAATTTGCTTTGGATTCGATTTTGACTCTTATGGGTCAAGTTTATCAATTTGACCAAATTGGTCAAATTGGTCAAATTGAGTTCAATTATGGCTTTGGTCAAGTTCAACAATCAATTTGGAATGAACTTGAGTCATTGGTTGCAATTAATTTAGTTTAGATTTTGATTTGACCCAATTTGGCCTTTTAGATTAACTTGGGTCAAGAGGGCCAATTGGGTTTGGTTTGGCTCAATTAAAAGTCAAGTCATGTTAAAATACTGATTATGGGTTGGTGTGAGTTATTGGTTTCAAGGGATTTGATTTAGATTATAATTTGGCTTGTTTGGGTTCATATGGGTTAAGAGGGTTAACTTGGTTTGACCCAATTTATGATAATTGATCAACTTATGGTGATCAATGATCATGACAGGAGGTTTAGACTGGCTTGGTTCAATCCAATTTAGGTTAGATTAAAACTTGGCTCAAAATGGGTTCTTTAGGCCACTTTGGGTCAAGTGAACCTAAATGAGTTAATTGGCTTGATTTTGGATTGAATGGATTTAGTTGAGTTTATATATAGGTTTGATATTGATATATAAATTCAATTACAGTGATTTGGGTTTGGATAAGTTTTGGTTCATTTGGATATTTGAAGTCAAAAGGGCTAAGTTGGGTTTGTCTTGGGTTGATTTTAGTTTGGCTTGATGATTGTAGATTCCATTAATATTTAGAATGATGATTGAAGGAATGATTGATTTATGAGAAAATTAATTGATTTTGGTTTGAATTTGAATGGAATTTGTCTAGGTTTATGAGATTGGTTTAAAGGGTTTATATTAAGATTTGATTTTATTTGACTTTAGTTTTGGTCATTTGAATGTAGATTGGATTTATATTTGGGAGGATAATTGATGGAATAATTGATTCATGGGAGAATCAATTGAGTTTGATTTGATTTTAATTTGGCTAAGGCTAAGTCCATAAGATAAAATCATAAGGCTTAGGTTGATTTTGAGTTTGGATTTGATCATGAGCTTCAATCATTTGGCTTGGAATTTGGACTTGGATTTGGAATTGATTTGAATTTAAGGTTTGGTTTTGGCTTAAGAATGTGAACATGGATTGGGTTTAGGCTATAGATTTGGTGGATCTCCCAAGTTCTAAGGCATAGCATAATCTTATGATTAACTCTTCTAAGTTTCTAAGCTTAAGTTAAGTGTTCATCTAATCACTAGAAGTGTCTTAAAACTGAGGAGCTCTTAGTGTCTAGAAAACTCCTAAGTCTAAGAAGAGGAGAATGAGAACTCACTCCAAAGAGAGGTTAATAAGTATGTTTAAGTGGAATTCAATTGCGTGTTTGATTGCTTAATTTTGTTTTGATTTTGCAAATGAAACTCTTATTTAACAAATTTAAGTACGGTAAATACAGTTAGTATGATTTGAAATTTTGAAAAGGGATTTGTTTGATTTATGTTTAATTTTGCTTTTAAAATGGAATAATCATTTAACAAATTTAGGCATGTTCAATATGGTTTAATTAATTTAATTCAAAAGAGGTTTAAAATTTTTCTTTTTTTTGTTTTGTTTTCTTGGCTTTGATTTTTAAAAGAGAACCTACATTTAACAAAATTTTTTATTTTAAGTGAAATTCAAATGATTTCATTTTAAAAAAAAAACTTTAGGAGATTTAACAAGAGATTTTTATTTATTTTGTTTTGAAATTTATTGAAACTTTTTCTTAAATATGGGATGAAGCTTCCCTGACCAAACAAGTGGTAAAGAGGTTCTAAATTCTATTTTATTTATATTTTGCCATCTCTTTTCTTTAGTTAATTTATTTTTTTTGGGGACCCAATAGGGGTTTCAAGACCTAAATAGTGTGAGCTCATAAAATCTAAAGGATGTTGACTTGTTTCACTTAAGGGTGAAATAAGCAAAATGCCAATTGAAAGAAAGATAGTCTTAGGCCTTTATAAAATATATGTCCACTCTCGATGCTTGGAGACAATAATTATCCACTAGAGATGGAGAGAGGAACCATCCCCTGTGGAGTCGCCAAGAAAATCTATGATGTTTAAATTTGGATGTGGGGGACACCACGCAGATCTTAGGAGGTGCTTATTGAAATGATTGGAAACAATATTGAGGTATGATGTAATATCTCAAGATAGTGATATCACCCTATAATGGACCTAATCACCTAATAAGAACTCATAAAGGATAATGATTCTTCGAATATACTAAAGATCTTTCCTATGCTTTACATGAAAAAGTAAAGCGAGATTTATTTTAAATTGGGTTCTTTAGTTCTCTATGGAGGCAAGCCCCCATAGTTAATTGCATCATAAGGAATATGAGTTCCTTAAGAATACTCTAGATTAAGGTGGACAATTATTATCTCCAAATATTTCAAGGTTAATACTATCAATGGATTGGTTATTTTGGAAATCAAATGGGATAGTTCAAGTGGAAGACTTATTTTGGAATCCAAAGAAAAATAAGTAGGGAGCACTCATGATACTAAGAAGCCTATCAAGTGCTCCATTATGCCTTATAGTGAGGCTTTATATGTTTGAATGAGAAGCTTAATTTTGTTATAGTTGACATTTTGTTAGAATGCTATGACTTATAATCCAAAACATAAGATTATGGGAATGCCTAAGAGGTGATGATTTATGCTCATAGCCTGAAGGAAACAAGCGACCTCAAATCCAAAGTTTATGGAGATTTAGCGCAAGCTAAAGCACGACCTAAATCTAAGCGAAAGGGGGACATAAAGGTTTATCTCCACAAAATAGAATAAAATAGTCTGACTTCCGGACTTACAACTGCCTGGAGTGGACATCAGCTAACTCCTATGATTCAAAACCATGTGATCCGATCTTATGAAATTGCAAGATAGCTTGGCTTGTTATTTAATTGAAAAGAGACTAAAATCCTAAACCCACTCCCTAAAAGACTAGAGCATGAGTGGTATGAGCATATGACATAGTCTAAAAGCAAAATCTTTACAAATTTTATTCTATTTTTGACTCAATATTTTGGACAAATGCTTGGAATTTTCTTATGTCTAAATGCATGTTTAAGTAGATTATTGGCCAAATCAGCTAGAAGAGGTGTTCTCCACCACAAAGGATGCCCTCAGAGGTCAAGCATTCTCTTATCAGGCAAGGATGGAGATCCCCCATATTTAAGAAAGAAAGAATATACATGCATGATGTGAGACATACAACATACAGCTAAGGGGTTGCTAAATCTTTTAGTCATCTTATTTATATCCTAGGCTTATGATGAGGTTATGAGTTATTTAAACTTTTAATTATGAGGTATTAGTTGGTATAAATTTTATTTTATCCTAAGAGCATATCCAGCCACACATTCAAACATGACACATTAATAAACTAAGAAAAGCATGTTATTTCTAATGCACAAACTAAAGATAACATCAAACATTTTATAAGCTGCCATAAAAGAATATCAGGTCGGTGCTACCAAGTACTATCGTACACCCCGAAAAAGAGAAAATGATGGGTAGTCAAGCTCTACCCTTATACAACCCAGAACATAAAAGAATAATTTTTATAATTAGAAATGAATACATGTTATGGGGGTCTTCATTTCTTCACTCTTCCTTCTTTATATCTTCCTTCTTTGATTTGGTTATAGTAACTTCAAAGGCATCACAGGCCACTCAAGGACAAAGCCTTCTAACCACTGCTCATCCTAATCCCCTATAGCACTAATCCTAGTTCCTATTGCAAAATTATATTTATATAGAAAAAGTAAATCTAACTATACATGCAAAACACAGGTTAGCTAAACATATATATAATCTTAAATAGTTATATTTATAAATCTAGACTTAGCACCGTACTCATGGGTAACCAAGCCCACCTGTCCTAACTTGGATTATGTTTTGGGGCATAAATAACCTGCAAGTAAAATATTTATATTTATTTTTATGACAGCTCCATAATCATAATTTCTTGTAGAATACATAATTAGGCTAATCACAGCCTAACATCCAGTCTATGAGTCATACACCCTAACATCCAGTCTAAAATATTATATCACAAAATAAAATATTACATCACACACACACCATTCTAACTTAGGACTAGAAGTAGTAGCTTAATTCTAATGTGTGTGCTAAGATTTAGTGTGGTATGTCTTCACTAGGTTTAAGTTTATGTTTTCTAAGTTGGAGGAGTTTAATTTAATCATGAGGTTAGTTTAACTTTAAGTTATTTAGTAGCTTTTGAATTTTAACTTATGATTTATTTTATTTCACTTGACTTACACTTAACATCTAAGTGTTATAAAGAAAGAAAAGGATTGCCCTCTCTCATCCCTACCTTAAGCCACTTTCTAAAGCATATTTTTGTGATTTAGTTTTCTTTAGTGAATCACTTATTGAACACTTTTATCAATCCTAAGTTTAGGTTCATTTTAAGTAATCCCATCTAACATGAAAGGCATCTTAGGATTAATATAATTGAATTACTATCACATGGCATATATCAAATCATTCCTTTCCATCACATGTAACATGCATATGATTAAATCCTAAGTATATCTATACATACAACATGTTTTAGCACACTTGAATGTTGAATGTATAAATTTAGAGTTTATGTTCTATTTGATTAAATAATTTAATATGTGTAAGTTAAAGCTCTATCCAAATTCTTATACAAAAATACATAGGAATAAAATTAAATAAGTACGTGTCATTGTTAATTAGGGAAGTGAGATAATTAAATGAACTCTTTGGGGCTACTTAAAGCTTCATGTTCCTAGGATGTCCAGACTATATATCCATTTGCATCCAAACACATGTAGATTTGCATACATGAAGATAGGAAAGAAAGCTCTAAATCACATGACTAAACACTTCAATGACTTAAATAATTATAGATGCAAGCATTTTTTAGTAGAAAATAGGATTCTCGTTCTTTAATTAAATACACACATACATGTATAAAAGATATAAGCAAATATGTGTCGTTGTTAATCAGGAAGTGACATAATCAAATGACCTCCTTAAGGTTGCTTAAAGCCTTGTGTTCCCAGGATGTCCAGACTATATACTTGCTTTCTTAAATACACATGGATGTATAAATAATTAGAAGAAAGAGAATCATGCAAAATTATATTTGTATTTTATTAAGTTATTTATGTATATGAATTAAAGCTCTACCCAAATTCTAATATCAAAATACATATGAA
This sequence comes from Cymbidium sinense, assembly GCA_021442155.1. NCBI lineage: Eukaryota > Viridiplantae > Streptophyta > Magnoliopsida > Asparagales > Orchidaceae > Cymbidium > Cymbidium sinense. The sequence goes on along the minus strand of CM038218.1, from coordinate 80,771,535 downwards.
TGAAATTAAATGGATACATGCATTTGTTAACCAAGAAAGTGAGGTAATCAAATGACTTCCGTGGGGCTACTTAAAGCCTCATATTCTCGAGATGTCCAAACTATATGCATGTTATCATTCAAACTTATGTAAATCTATATATATGAATTCAAAAAAGAGAGCTTCACTTCATATACTTAAGCTTTAAACTCAAGCAAATCCTATGTGGATTCATAACTACTAACATTGCAAGTGTTTTTATCAATTTATAAACATTGAAAAGTAGTTTTAGATTTAGCAGTGATAATAGCAACACATATAATTAGTTAAATCAAACACATGCAAGCTTATATAGATATATTCCATTTGATTTATGTAAATTTTGAAAAGATGAATGCATGAACTCACATGGAATATAACATTTAACATGATTGGAGAGGAATCACCAAATATAAACATATGATTCATTCAAATATATTAATTCCTAAGGACAATCATATTAAATAAAATTACTCAGAGAGAACCAACATTAATTATTAATTTAATTTAGGATTTAAATGAATTTAAAGAGGAGAACTTATCATTTGTTGTTTTAATCCTATTTTCATGTTGGTGAACTTAATTAGTTTAAAGAAAGATAATTAAGTAGATTTTATAAATTAATTAAGTTAATTATCAAACAAATCACTTAATTTCCTTTCTTATGTTTCTTTAATTTAATTAATCATTTAATCATGAGCCACAAATGATATGAACATATGAGAAAAGTAAAATTACAATGCTCCTCAGACCTAATGCAATTGGCTCATAAATTATTAATTAAGCTAAAGAATCTAATTAAGTTCTTTTATGATTTTTCCCATACTTATGGGTTAATCATAATCAAATGATCAATTTTTCCTAATTATTTGGCAATAAATTTCAATAAAATCATGGGAGGTGGAGATCATCCCATTGAATCAACACACAAAATTTTAAATTAATTTCTTAAGTAATTAGGGATTAATTAAGCTAATAAATTTATAATTAAATTTTAATTAAGCTTTAATTGCTATTCAAAATTAATTAGAACTAATTTTAATTAATTCTCCTCTAAATTACCTTTAAAATGAGTATTTATTTGCATTTTTTAGATTTTTTTACAGTTAGTTATGATATTTTAAAATTTTAGTCATTAAAACTAATTAATTAAGCCTAATCCCATCGTCATGCATTGCTAACATGACACACTTTCCACATGGTGCCACAGAAGTGGTCACTTAAGCACATCCAAGTCAGCACCTACGTGGCTAGTGGCAGATGTAATTTCGTCCTTATCATCCTATCTAAGATCAAATGGTGGAGATTAAACCTATAGTTCTTAAGGGATTAAATTAAGATTAATTACTGGATTAATCACAGTCGTATGTTCCAATCACATGGAACGGACAACATATGATCTATCGTCCCCCGTGTGATGGAAGATGAACTCCATTCTTCGCCCAATTAGCTCATCGAGCTCATTAATAGATTGATCTCACCTTCATAAGAAAGATCCCAAGAGATCTAACGATTTAATTCACGCATTTACGTTCATCAAATAGGATAAAATAATTTTGAAAAATACTGCTTTAATGGAGAATACCTGCGAGCTCAAGGCGGTGGCAAATTGACATAACGTGGACAAGGAAGCCTGTTGAGAAGATGGTGAGTTGCCTCCGTCGGTTTAATGGACCAAACGTCAGAAAACCTTCAAGTTGGACTAAGAGTGGTCTCTAGTGCTCAAACTTCTTAGGAAATAATTTGTTTACACTCATAGGAGGTAGAGGAAGGTGTGGGGAGAGTTAATTGGAGTTTTGTTGAGGTTTAGTAGAGGAGGATGAAAGCAAGGCCTCAGGATGGATAGGTTTGGTGGTTTTCAAAGATGGGAAGGGCTATGGAACTTGAGATTATGCTCTGGCGACTCGTCTTGAGTAACTAGGGCCTTGAGGATGCTTGGTGTGTCAAATTGAATCGAAATGAGAGGGGTATACCACCCTCCCTTAGATCAGATGGATGGAATCCATTTGGCTTCTAACAGTTGTCCAACTGCTGGTGGTGGCCATGACTGGCAGGGAATCATCTGAGGTGGCTTCATTTGAGTGGCTAAAGGCATGAGAGTGGCTACCAAGGGAGGAGAAGTGTGTGTCCTTGGTTTCCAAGTGTTCCAATGGGGAAGGTGAGGTGAATTCACCCCCCACCCATATTGGGCTAAGTTGGGTCAAGTTTACCAATTGGTCAAATTAGGTCAAATCAAGCTTAGGTCAAATTCAAATGAGTATTTGTGATATTTGGGTACAATTATTTTGGTCCAATTTGATCTATATTTGGATTTGACCCATTTAAAGTCATATGGGTCAAATAAGTCAAGTTGACCAATTTGGCCAAATTGGCCAAATTAGCTTGGGTTGGGTGTTGGTTTAGATTTGCTTAGTCATTTGAAAAGGATTGTAGGATTTAGTTTCAATCAATTTGTATTTCAAAATTATTTAGGCCAAATTGATGGGCTAAATAAGTCAATTATGTTCAATTGGTCAAATTAGGTTCAATTAAGGCTTCAATCATATTCACTAATCAATTTGGTCCATTAATTTCAATCAATTTGGATTTGATTTTGGTTTAGCCCAGTTTGCCTCTTTAGGCCAAATTGGGTCAACTTGGGTCAAGAGGTCTAATTGGGTTAGGTTTGGCTCAATTGATGGTCAATTCATATTCAAGGATTGATCTTAGGTTGATGTGAATCAATGATTTCAATTAATTTGGCTTAGGATGAGATTTGTTTCATTTGGCTCATGTAGGTTAAGTGGGCTAAGTTCGGTCACATGACCAAATTGGCTTGGTTTGCCTCAATTGATTGCAATTAATCAATCTAGGATGATTAAAATCATGGTAGAAGGTTTTGAGTAGTTTGATTCAATCTAATTTGGGTTGAATTGAGGATTGCTCAAATGGGTTCTTTAGCTCACTTTAGGTCAAGTGACCTTAAGTGGGTCAATTGGCTTGATTTTGGATTTAATTGAGTTTAGTTGAATTTATATATGGATTTAGGATTGATTTATGGCTTTGATTTCAATTGATTTGGGTCCAAATGGATTTTGACTCATTTGGGTATTTTGGGTCAAATGAGTTAACTTGCTTTGATTTAGATTAGTTTTGTTTTCACTGGATGTGATTATGATTCATGTTGGCTTGAAATGGTGATTGAGGGATTGAATTGATTTATGAGAAAATCAATTAAGTTTGGTTTGAATTGAAGGAACTTTTGGCTAAGTCCATAACTTCAAATCACAGGGCTTAAGATAAGTTTAGTTTGGTTTTCTTTGATTTGATTTGATTGTCTTTGATTGCAGTTTTGGGTAGGGTTTGAAGTGATGATTGAAGAGTTGAATTGATTGCGAGAAAATCAATTGAGCTTAAGATTTGGTTTGAAGAAATTTGGCTAAGTCCTTACATTCAAATTATAGGGCTTAATTTTGGGTTATAATCATGGTTTATGTTTAACTTGAAAATTTGGATTATGGATTGATTTTCAATTGGGGTATATGATTTGAGGATTGATTTTGGGCTAAGAAGATAGGCATATGTTTGGCTAGCCTATGAATTAGGTAAGTCTCCCAGGTCCTAAAGCAGCTTTAACCCTATGGTTAACCCTCAAGTTTTGGACTCAGTTAAGTGTTCACACTAGAAGTGTCTTATGACTAAGGAGCTCTTAGTGTCTAGAAGACTTCTAGACCTATGGTAGGAAGATTGAATCCTCACTCCAAAAGGGAGGTCAACACAGAGATACAAGCATTTATCCAACCTATGAACTTTAGAGGAAAGCCTTTTTGTAAGAGCCTAAGAAGTATGGAATTATGGTTTATAGTATCAAAGGCTGTCCTTATATTGAATTTAGCTAAAAAGGTTTCTTGTTTGTTTGCAAAGTCACAACAGAATTCATGTGCCAAAGCAATATTGTCAAATATATCCATATTCTTTATAAAAGCATATTGAGCTTGGTGGATAATGGATGGCAAGACCTTCTTGAGTCTATTTGCCAAGACTTTAGCTAATATTTTATAGAAAGTATTACATATTGCTTGATCTTTATAATTAAAGTGATTAGGTTATGTTTGAACATGTTGGGAAGCTTGATGCTTTTGAAAAAGTCTTGCTAATAGAGAGTTATCCATCTCCAAATTTATTTTAATTAAAGGACAAAACAAATATCAAGGACATCATAGCTAAGCACCCTTGAACTATTTTTTGTTAAAATGTTTCAATAGAACTTACAAATCTCGGTGGCAATATCGCAGATTTGAAATTGTGCCCTTTTTGTAATTCTCGATAAGATAGTATTCTTCCTCTCCTTTATGAAAGAATACAAGAATTTGAGATCATCATCTGAATTTGTGAACCAATGAATTTTGGCTCTCTATTTAGCCCAGAGACTTTCCTTATTTACTAAGTCTTAGTATTTCTCTTTGATATCTAAGATGTTGTAAATAAAAAAAAGGTTGTGAGGATCCTTCTGTAGTGAGAGAAAGGTTTTCTCTTGACCTTGTTTGAGAGTCCTAATTTAATTATGGAGGGAGGAAACGTCCTAATTCAGATTTTTGATAGTGTCTCTGATAAGTTTTAAGTTTTTTGGAAAATACAAAGAGAGGATCCTTAGGGATGAAAGTGTTCCAAGCCTTCTTAATCTCTTTAGAGAAGGTGGGGATAGTGGTAAAGTAATTATAAAACATAAATTTGTGAACCTGGGAAGTTTGATGCAGGAGAAAAGTTAAGATTATGGAGTGATTTGAAGAGTGCAGACTTTACTGAAGGAGGAAGGAAAACTGTCCAGCCATTTCATATTACACAGAACCCTATCTATCTTAGATTGTATATGATTTCCCAATTGTTGGTTGGGTAAAAAACAAGCTAGTATTGGGAAGGTCGATTGGCTCACAGTCATGGACAAAATCCTTGAAGTCTAAAATTTTGGTATGGGGTAAGGGATTTCCATCACTTTTTTTGCTATAAAGAACACAATTGAAGTCCCCCCATAATGATCCAAGGTGAATCCATAGAGGAGGAGATGTCTCTTAAAGAGTTCCACAAGGCAATTCTATCATGGGCATCATTGAAAACTTATATGTAAGTGAAGAAGAAAGAGTTTGAGCTATTGATAGTGAATTCACAATGAATAAGTTGAGGAAAGATGATTAAATTCTTGAAAGAAATGGAGACAACATTCCACTTAATCCATATCTGACCACCCGGATGACACTCGAAGTTATTGATGTTGTCTTCGCTAGGAGCAACTTAAGCTTGGAGAGGGAATATCAATGTGATATTCCTTTACAAATCTCAAGCATTCATTTACTCTACTACCAGCCATAAGGCTGCATATGTTCCAAGAACTGATTACTGGGAGTCACATGAGGATGTATGGGAGGTTGTGGCTTCTTTCCCTTCTTCTTATTTTTGGCTTTTTGGGCTGCATTTGCTTGGGAAGAAGGAGATTTGGTCTTCTTAGAATCAAGTTTAGTCTTCTCCATATTCAAGGTCTTTCTAAAAATATTTGAGAATTTATCCTGAGCCTTTTGAGCATGTTGACGAGATGGAGATGTAATTGTTGAGAGAGTGATGATGTTATAGGAAGAGGAAATATTTGGAGGATGGTCGGAATGCATCGAGCTATTCTATTCTATAAGCTCGATAGGGTCTTCTAGAGGTGGTGGGGATTGGACTAGGAGCTGATTCAGGTCACTGATGATAGGGGAGGGGGCTCCTCGTTCAATTCAGATAAAGTATGAAAAGGGTCGAATAACTCTTGAGCATTGTGAGTGTTAGATTAAGGGGGTTGAGATGGGGGAGGGGGAGGAGGTTGAGAGATAGAATTGGATGTTCACTAAGGCCAGCTTCTGCTATGAACCCTGCGAAGGAGGGACTCGCTAGGATTAAGCGGGCATAAATTTTTTTCATGAGCAAAAGAGGAACACTTTGCACATGCTTTAGGTTTCCAATCATAGAAGATATCCTGCTTAAATTTGAGTCCATTTATATTTATAGAGACCACATTAATGAGGGGAGAAGAAGAGTTAACCTGAATGCAAACTCTTGCAAATGTTACTCTTGATTTAGAAGCCTTAAGGGAATCAACAGTAAGGGGGAACTCTAATCAGGCTAGCCACCTTTGAAAACGAACTTCATTCCAATAACACAATGGGAAGTTAGACAATTTGTTCCAAAGGGGGATTTCGACAAAGTTTTCCTTTGATGGTCTAAACTTCTAAGACCACTTTGGAAAGATGAAGGGTCTTTCATTTAGGAAACACAGGCCATTGTCCCAAACAAGGTCGAAATCGTCTTGGCAAGAGAATTTAAATAGAAAGAAATCACCCTCAAGAGTGAGGTGTTCCAGACTTCCTTTCAATGTCTATTTTTTTCTAAACTACGGCTAACAAGGATCTGTATAGGGGATGCCTTCCAATAGCGTGAACTACCAACGAGAGCAGCCATTCCATTTTACCATCTTAAACTCCTTTGTAAGAGAAACTTATCTCTTCAAAGTCACACGGGATATAGTTGAGGGCAAAGATTTGCTCTTTTCATTTTGAGAAAAGAGCAAACCCTTCCAGTTATAGGAAGAAGAAACAGGGACCTTTTTGGGTCTAAAGGGTTTTGACCCAGGGGCTAGACCATGATGGGTAGAGGAGGGGGGATGAGAGAGGGGGGAAATGTGATGAAGAGAACTGGCTTGAGTGAAGATCCATACTTGGAGAGGGATGAGAACAAAGAGACATAAAGACAGAGAGAAAGAGAGAGAGAGAGAGAGAGTGTGTGTGTGTGTGTGTGTGTGAGACGAGAAAATAGTCCTGAGTCCCATACGAGCTTTACTCAATCCATCGACGCTGTTTAGTATTTTTTTTCCCGCTTTAGCTTTAACGAGCAAGAATTGGACGGCGTTGTAAAGGGATGGCGTATTCATGACGCTGTTTATGCTTCCCCTGGCCCGACCCGGCCCATCTCATTCAAATAGCGGGTGAAGAAGCATCATTAGAATGAGCGGGAGGAATTTAAAAGAAATATATAGGCAGATTTAGGGTTTAGGGTGTATTTTTTCAGGCAAACCGAGCTCAGAAGATAAATAGAAAATCTCATTTCCTTTTTACAAAAGAACCATGAAGATGGAGAACGTTGAGAAAATAGTGACCAATTTAGCAGAGGATGTATTAAATAAAAATTCATCAGTAATGTTTCTCGTACAATTTTTTTATGATTTGTTAGTGATATTCCTGGTCTGTCTGAAGAGAATATGTTCATTACATTCCATTAGAAGCAATTTGGATGCTGTTTGATTGAATTTTTACTTTTTCGTATTATTTTGCATATGTACTGTCTGTACCTCTCTTGAGAGTACAAAGCATTTAGGGACTTCTTTTTCCAGTTTATTTTGTCTATTTCTTGAGATTATATTTAAAGCATTCCAATGGAAGCAATTTTATGGCTGCTTGGATGATTTTTGGGTATTTTTTGTATCAGACTCTGTACTCCTGAGGGTACAGCATTTAGGGACTTCTTTTTCCAGTTTATTTTGCCTACTTCTTTAGATTATATTCATTACATTCCAATGGAAGTAATTTGATGGCTATTTGGATGATTTTTGGGTGATTTTTTGCAAGTTGATGGCTGTTTCGATGATTTTTGCAAGTTGATGGCTGTTTGATGGCTGTTTAGATGATTTTTCAAGTTAATTTTGCCTGCTTCTTTAGATTATGTTTAGGCATTCCAATGGAAGCAATTTGGAGGTCATAGATGGTCTTTGGGGGGTTTTTGACATTCAGACTCTCTGACCTCTTTGAGGGTACAGCTTATGGCCTTTTCTAGTTTATTTTTGCCTGCTTCTTGAGAAGAGCATTTAGGGCCTTTTTTCCTAGTTTATTTTGTCTGGTTCTTGAGATTATGTTCATTACATTCCAATGGAAGTAATTTGATGGCTGCTTGGATGATTTCTGGGTGGTTTTTACGTCTGTACTCTTTGTATCTCTTTGAAGGGTACAGAGCATTTAGGAACTTTTTTTTTCAGTTTATTTTGTCTGTTTCTTGAGATTATGTTCATTACATTCAAATGTAAGTAATTTGGAGGCTGTTTGGATGATTTCTAGGAGTTTTTTTTTGGTATCTGTACTTTCTATACCTTTCTTGAGGGTACAGATCATTTAGGGCCTACTTTTTTCAGTTTATCTTGCCTTCTTCTTGAGATTATATTTAGGGCATTCCAATGGAAGCAACTGAGGCTATTTGGATGGTTTCGGGAGGTATTTTACATCTCTCAGATTTTATGTACCTCTCTGAGGGTACAGATCATTTAGTGACTTTTTCCAGTTTATTTTGCCTGGCTCTTGAGATTATGTTCATTACATTCCAATGGAAGCATTTGGAGGCTGTTTGGATGGTTTCTATGAGTTTTTTTGGCATATATACTGCACTCTCTTGAGGGTAGTGATCATTTAGGCCCTTTTTTCAATTTATCCCTTCTTCTTAAGATTATATTTAGGCATTCCAATGGAAGTAATTTGGAGGTCGCTTGGATGGTTTCGGTATTTATATGTACTCTCTGTACCTCTCTTGAGAGTGCAGATCATTTAAGGCTGACTTTTTTCAGTTTATTTTGCCTCGTTCTTGAGATTATGTTCATTACATTCCAATGGAGCATTTGGAGGCTGTTTAGATGGTTTCTATGGGGTTTTTTTTTGATCTCAGACTGCTCTCCCTTGAGAGTACAGATCATTTATGACCTTTTTTCATAGTTTCTTTTGCCTGGTTCGAAGTTTATGTTTGGCATTCCAATGGAAGAAATTTGAAGGCTATTTGGATGGTTTCGGGGTATTCAGATTTCCTACCTCTGAGGGTACAGATCATTTATGGCCTTTTTTCCAATTTATTTTGGCCTTTTGGAGTAAATATGTTCATTACATTACATCATAAGTTGAGGGTGACCGGTTATTTTTATAGTTTTTCTTCATTCAGACTCTCGTACTCTTGAGGGTACGTAATATTTAAGGCCTTTTTCGCTTTATTTTGCTGCTTATTGAGATTATGTTTAGGCATTCCAATGGAAGTAATTTGGTCGCTTGGATAGTTTCTAGGGTTTTTTTGGCATCTCAGACCTCTCTTTAGGTGATCTTTATGACCTTTTTTCCAGTTTATTTTGCCTGATTCTTGAGATTATATTCATTACATCCAATGGAAGCAATTTGATACGCTTGGATGATTTGGTATTTTAATCCAGATTCTCACATATATTTTGGAGCTATTTGGCCGAATGCGGTCAATGAGTCGATGATGAAGTCGTGATGTCTAATGACCCAAATTTGGGAAACTCCTTGCACCACTGCTCGTAGAATGAAACAGGTGTATCTGGCCGTGACTATGCACATCATTGACTTGTTTGGAAGGACCATACTAGTTATTGGCCAAACTCCAAGAAATTGAAATCAAAAGATTTTTTATATGCAAAAGTAGGTCGGAAGAAGTCTACTAAATGGCTTAACAAAATTTAAAAGTTGATACAAGAACCGGTTGTCCTACCATGATTAAATTCTCTATTGATTTGGAGGGGAATTGACGATTAAAAATATACAAAAGTCATAATCATTCTGGTAGAGCTAACCTACATCTCTCTCACTGATGCATTAATATGAGAAGGTCCGTGTTGAAGACAATGACGAGGTCGGAATTAGAGTAATCATATCTATCTAACTGAAGTTGGCAGAGAGAATATTGGGTTCACAAAAGAGATACTTTCAATTTTATTGAAAGAGAAAAGATCAAGGATTGTGAAGAAGAATGCATTGTTTAAGGAAAGGCAAGCAAATGATGGAATGTTTGCTGATGTAAAAGTTGATGAGTCGATTGCTTAGTAAGCTTTTTTGGAGCAATGGCATGTCTAGATAGAATATGATTATTTTGGATGTGATAGTTTTTGATACAAGCTATCGACTCAATAAATATAATCTTGTTTGTGCCCTCTTGTTGGAGTAAATCATCGCAAAATATATTATTTGGAGTAGCCTTTTATAAGACAATTGAGTCATTCTCATGGCTATTCTAAACATTTGTCTATATGATGATGCATCCCATAACAATATTCGATCAAGATCAAAGTGAGAGCTATCAAATTGTATTGCATACTTCATTATACCAATGACATATTTCAAAGATTGCTCCTTCCAAGGTTCATTGCTTTAATAGTAATAAGAGTACAAAGACTATATATATGCATGAGTAAGTGTGACTGAGGAAGAGTTTGAAGAAGCTTCTACCATGCTAGAAGAAGGAAATTTGCATGATCATGCTGTCAGCTTTATAAGATTAGATCCAAGTGGTCCACTGTATGGGCATCTTGTCAACGCAACATAGTGAGTCCACGAACAACGAATATCTAAACCAACAAGTCCCACGATTGTTTCTTGGGGTTGGAAAAGGTTATGGAGACATGAAAATGAACATGAAAGACTTCAAGTAGATGTTTCGCTAATACCAAATTCAATTCTAAAATAAGTCGCTATGTTTTATACAAGAAAAGTTTATTATGTTTGAGGAGGAATTTTTGTATGGAGTTGGAGGCCTATCAGTAACTAAGTCAGATGACAATACCATGGAGTATTTGGTGAGAAACTTAAAGAATAAAAATGCTTCCAAAATATAGACTGTGCATTTCAATGGGACTACCTATGTAACTACTTGCAAAAAAATTTGAAATGATGGGATTACTTTGTGCCCACTGTATCAGAGTTCTTAGTAAGGAAGATGTTGTGCGCATTCCTGACAAATATCTTCTCATGCGATGGTCTACCAAAGCAAAGAGGAATATTTACATTGATAGTACATACAGAAAATTAAGAGATGTGGAAAGCACAGATGGAAATGCTACATTATTTTTCAGAACCACATAAGTCGATATGCATATCAAATAAGCATCGTAAGTGGCAATAAGAGAGTCGAGGACTATATACTTGGATCCTTAAAAAAACGATTTTAATTCTATAATAAGTGGGAATTCTCCTCCACCGATAGAGCGCTAAGAAGAAGAAGTCCCACAGACAGGGAAAAGACATCTTAAAGGATCCACAATTAAAGGTCCAACCAATCAAGGCTTAAGGGATAGGAGAGATCCAAGAAAGCCAAGAGTAATTTTCTATTTATGATTAATTTTAGTATTTTAAAGATGTTAATCTTCAAACCATTCTACTTTTGTTAGTAAACCAAAGTACCGACAAGTGTTGAACGTGTTTCTTCATAAGTTGCATCACCTTCTCTGTTATGCCAGAGTATTTTTCAGAGGTACGCACATAATATCATACATCGATCGTAAGAAATCATCAACTAATATGATATTCTACATCGTGAATTTAACTCGAGCTCCATAATCAATCCTTGAAGGGTACACTGGCGATGATCAATATTATTCGTGAAAATATTTTAATGCATGACATCATCTAGTTTTGTGTTCTTTGACTGTACAATCTTTTATGTAATGCTTTAGAGTCCCTAAGATGTCTCTCTTTAACTTAACAGGCACACCAAGATGTTTAGACTGTATTTAGCTAGGGAATTTTCTCACTAGCTATGTTTTCCTTTAAGTTATTAAGTTAATCCCCTACTAAGGACCTTGTAATCATTCGAATTATAGAATAAATATATGCATACATTACCAATGGAAGCTTTGGAGGACGAATCGCTATTTTTATGTTTTTCAATTCAGACTGCATCTTTGAGGGTACATAACATTTAGGGCCTTTTTTCCAGCTTTAATTTTGCTGAGATTATGTTTAGTATTCCAATGGAAGCAATTTGGAGGTCGCTTTGGATGGTTTCGGGTGTTTTATATCAGACTCTCTACTATTGAGGGTATAGAATATTTCCTTTCCAATTTATTTTGTCTGCTTATCGAGATTTAGTGGCATCTAATGGAAGTAATTTGAAAGTCGCTTGATGGTTTCTGTGGTGTTTTATGTATGCACTCCGCACTTCCTCTCAGGGTACAAAACATTTAGTAGGCTCTTTTTTTCCAGTTTAATTTTGCCCGCTTCTGAGATTATGTTTGCTTGTTCCAATGGAAGCAATTTGAAAGTCGCTTGGATGGTTTCTCGGGGTTTTGGCATCTAGATTTCCTCTATTTCTTGAGGGTTGATCTTTTATGGCCTTTTTTTTCAGTTTATTTTGCATTTCGAGATTATGTTCATTACATTCCAATGTAAGCAATTTGGAGGTCGCTTGGATGATTTGGGTTTTTTTTTGATGTACTGCACTTGAGGTACGAAATTCTTTTGAGTTTATTTTGCCTGGTTCTTGAGATTATGTTTATTACATTCTAATGGAAGTAATTTGATGGCTGCTTGGATGATTTTTGGGTGGTTTTTTGCTTTTGTACTCTCTGTACTTCTCTTGAGGGTACAGAACATTTATGGACTTCTTTCCCAGTTTATGATTCTTCGATGCTCATTACATTCCAATGTCATTTATGGCAAAACTTAATTTATAATTTTAAACTTAACAAAATAATTAATTTACTTTCTATTGTTAGCAAACCAACAAAATATTTTATGATCATCAAATCATGATTATATATTTAAGCTCATGGAGTTAATGATTTCTAATGTCAACTATCAATTGTTTGACATCCATCATTCTACATTCAAAAGTCAGATTCATATCTATTACATTATATTAATGTATTCTTCATTTTGGGAAAATTAATCTTTTGAGATCAATGAGTTATTAATGAATCATTTGAACTAAATCCTATATCAAACTAAATCCTATAGTTCTCATTAGATTTTTCACCCCAAACAAAATATAGCGTAACCTCTAAATATATTCATCTTCTTGGGCCGCCATGGTCCAATCACTGGAGTTTGTGGATTGCTACCATGTACTTGCAGATAAACATCCCGCAATAAACACTATTGACGGCACCTACCACTCACCATTTCGATTGGCCATTTTGGGATCACGCAAAAGACCGCATCTTCAACAAGTAATTTGAAATAGCCGTAACATAATCTCAATAAGTTGGCCCTAAAAAAAAATAGTTAAGAGGAACCAAATTTGAAAATTGTTCTTACAATCTCGTGAAGAATCTCTTATGGTTGGTTTGGGTAATGAGTAAAAAATACCAAGCCCCTAACTTAATATGCCCAACCAGAGTGTCCATTGATTATCTATAATCAAAAGATTAACTCACAATCGCAGTGACATGCTGATGAACATTTTGCCTTTAGTCGCACAGCATAACTCGCAAGAAAAAAGAGAACGATTATATTCTAGCTTTTATCTAAACAAATAAGAATTGAATCATAATACCCAACATATACCCAATGCAAGTTGAAATGTACAAATAGGACATACGACAAAGAATACTTCGCCAAGAAGGAGAAGGCATCGACGTGTGCATCTGATAGATATTGATCTGTCAACAAGAACTCATCCGCCTGCAATAAGGATATTCCACCAATACAGATCACCTGCAAGTGAGGAATGTTTGAAAACAAGCTTAATTAAATGAATTGGATATTTTATATACGAAGATGGAGTTGACTGAAGAATGTATTACTTATCCTTGAATCGAGAGACGTGTCAATAAGTCGGAGCATCTAGTGTGACATCTCTCGATGAGAAGTCTACAAATTGATATGCCTCTGCTGGCTGCCATGAAATTATTGATGATGAAAGTAACTGATGAAGAGCTAGATTCACTATGAATTAAAGATCGATCTACTAAGAGATGATTCATACCTGACCGATGCTCCTCCACCACAATGTAAATAGCAATCATCAACCTTATTGGCTCATCTTTGTGAACCTATAAAAAAATTTAGTGAAATCTATTTCTTTTATCTCAAATTTAAAAGAAAGTAACTTAATACCTCTCTTCTCATCTTGAATGGAGGCCACCACATCACTTATTCATGACTTCCTATAAGTGTGTGAAGGGGAACAAACTTCCTCTTCCTCATCCATCGAGCCTTCACACCACGCTCAATGCCGCCACACAAGCTTACAAAGATCATCACATGTGTATGCCTCCATAAAACTTCACCTAGAACTCCACATGGGCTCATTGGTATCCAACCCAGTGGAAGCTCTGGTAGCCTCCACAAGAGCTTCCTCTCTAGCCTCCCTCGTGGCTTTCCAAGTAGCCTCCTGGGGTACCCTTCATGTGGGAAGCTCATGGTAGCCTCCTCAAGAGTTTCCCCATGGTGACCCCACAGAACCTCCCCACATTGGGGACCTCACCGGCAAGAACTTCCTCGATACAGAAGCACAAATCAAGCTCATCCATCTCTCCCATCAGTTGCATGAAGAGACGACAGATCTTTCAAGTCCCAAAACCCAGTATCCTCTCCCCAAAGCCTCGTGGGGGGGGTAGAGAGGGCATGCTGATACACTGTGGGGGAGAATATCAAGGAGAGACATATGGAGAGTCGTGGGGCTGAACTCAGACTTAAAATGGACTATCTGCTCACATGTGTATTGTGGGACACGATTCAAGGAGCCAGGTCTCCTCTTCTAATATGTCCTCGAATGAAAGGCAGACCTGTGTTAAACCGATAAGAAAATGTGAAGATATACAACATAAATAAAGACATTCTTATATGAACTAAGTGATATTATTATATGTCACACCGGTCCTCCCAAACCAGTGAAAGCATTATTTGGAAACTCTATTTTTGCCCATCGCAGCATATGTGGCTTTGCAGATGGAAATGGCGGCTTATGATGCATATGTGTTCAGCCGCCCATATCTACAATGAATATTTAAAATAGTTAACTTCAACACATTAAATTACACATTCCTAGAGATATAGAACATACCATCAGAAGAGTGACAAAGCCACTCATGTAACCTCGCCTTTCAATCTTTGAATGTAATAACATCAAATTGGGAAACTAGAAGTCCCAAATGGCTCGCCAATTGTATTCAAATCTATCTATGTCATCGCAGTAATCAATTCGATGCCATCCCTATAGTTGTGATATACAAAAAATAGATTTAATGAAAAACGACGTAACCGCACAAATCACATGTGCAACGAGCCATCCAATGCTCAAGTTGATTGTAGTCCGATGAATCAACTGACAAATGAGATTTCGCCATAAGACCTTCTCTATTTTGGCATCCCTATCATCATCAGAACTTCATCGGGTGAAAGGAATGCACCCACCCAACAAGAAAGCTTTTTTCTATGTCCCAAGAGGATCGATGTAATGGCAACGAAGTCTTGCTTAATTCGTGGAGTCTAATGAATTGATGATGAAGCTCTTTAAAATGTTATGGTTTCATCAAGAAAGCGCGGTATTATCAAACACGCTTCTACAGGTAGTCGATCTCAAGTTATCCTTTTCCCATATGGTAAACTTCAAAAAGAAAAGTCAAGAGTAATGAGTGATGCAAATCACCCATCAAAACCAAGAACCTTCCAAATTATTCAATAGATTGATGCAAAACCCCTAAATCATCCAAACCTCCAAATTGCTTCCATTGGAATGCCCTAAATATAATCTCAATAATTAGGCCAAAAGAAACTGAAAAAAGTAGGTCATAAAATATCTGTACTCTCAAGAGAGGTACAGAGAGTACAGATGCAAAATACCTCCTGGAAATCATCCAAGCAGCTTTCAAATTACTTCCATTGGAATGCCCTAAACATAATCTCAATAAACAGGTAAAATAAACTGGAAGAAAGAAGTCCCTAAATGATATGTACCCTTAAGAGAGGTACAAATAGTACAAATGCCAAAAAAAACCCCCAAAGACCATCCAATACCTCCAAATTGCTTCCATTGAAATGTAATGAACATAATCTAAAGAAGCAAAAAATAAACTAGAAAAGAAGTCTAAATGCTATACCTCCAGAGAGGTACAGAGAGTACAGATGTAAAAAACCACCTAGAAATCATCCAAGTAGCTTTCAAATTGCTTCCATTGGAATGTAATGAACATAATCTAAAGAAGTAGACAAAATAAACTGGAAAAAGAAGTCCCTAAATGCTTTGTACTCTCTAGAGAGGTACAGAGAGTACAGATGCCAAAAACTCCCCAGAAATCATCCAAGCAGCCATCAAATTACTTCCATTGGAATGCCCTAAACATAATCTCAAGAAATAGGCAAAATAAACTGGAAAAAAAGGCCCTAAATATTTTATACCCTCAAGAGAGGTACAGAGAGTATAAATGCAGAAAACACTCCAGAAACCATCCAAACAGCCTCCAAATTACTTCAATTGGAATGCCCTAAATATAATCTCAAGAAAAATGCAAGATAAACTGAAAAAAATCTAAATGTACCATCGAGAGAGGTATAGAGAGTACAAATATAAAATACCCCAAATCATCCAAATCCTTCAAATTGCTTCCATTGGAATGTCCTAAATATAATCTCAAGAAGGCAAGATAAACCAAAAAAGTAGTTCTAAATGATGCACTCGAGAGAGGTACAGAGCAGATGCAAAATACCATCCAAAAAAACATCCTTCAATTGCTTCCATTGGAATGTAATGAACATAATCTCAAGAAACAGGAAAAATAAACTGGAAAAAAGGTCATAAAAGATCTGTACCCTCAAGAGAGGTACAGAGAGTAGATGCAAAACTCTCCAGAAACCATCCAAGGCCTTTCAAATTTCCATTGGAATGCCCTAAACATAATCTCAATAAACAAATAAACTGGAAAAAAGGTTCTAAATGTTCTCAGCACCTCAAGAGAGGTAGAGTACAGATGCAAAAAAAATACCCCATAAATCATCCAAATCCAAATTGCTTCCATTGGAATGCCCTAAATATAATCTCAAGAAAATGCAAGATAAATTGAAAAAAAGTTGTTCTAAATGATGACTCCCTCGAGAGGTACAGAGTACAGATGTAAAATATCCCCCAGAAACCATCCAAACAGCCTTCAAATTGCTTCCATTGGAATGCCCTAAATATAATCTCAAGAAGAAGGCAAGATAAACTAAAAAAGTAGTTCTAAATGATCTATACACTGAGAGAGAGAGTAATGACACAAAATACCCCCAAAACTATCCAAGCCCAAATTGCTTCCATTGGAATATAATGAACATAAACTCGTGAACTAGGCCAAAGAAACTGCGGAAAAAGGTCATAAATGATCTCCTCAAGAGAGGTATGAGAGTAGATGCAAAAAATCCCCAAACTATCCAACAACCTCCAAATGCTTCCATTAGAATGTAATGAACATAATCTCAAGAACTAGGCTAAAGAAACTAAAAAAATGCTATGTACCCTCGAGAGAGGTACAGAGAGTACAGATATAAAATAACCTATAAAAACAACCAATCTTTTACTGGACGGTGAGAAGAATAGAGTAAATCCTAAATTCATTCAAGTTTGGGAATGCATGTAAATACCTCATGTCACCTACAATACCTCAATTTTGATTTGCTATATCATTGAGAAAAGCTGGATGTGCCGATCGAGAGGAGCTAAGCTGAGAAAAAATCCTTCGTCGAAAGAAAGTCCTAAAGCTCGAGGAATGTCGAACGACAAGATTCATCTCATTCTTGTCCCATTGTTTGAACGGGCTGGTCGGCCGTGGAAGCGTAAACGTGGTCGCGGAATACGCCATCCCTTTTGTCCGCTATCGCCCGCTAAGCACCAAAAAAAGAGGGAAAAATATTGGAAACGTGTTATGGATTGAGACCGCGTAAAACTACGTATGGACGGACGTATTTTTCTCAGAGAGAGAGAGAGAGAGAGATGGATGGGAATGAGGATTTTGCACCAAAAATAATTTGAATTTTGAGAAATATATGAGTGGATAAATTTATCAAAAAATTACTCAACTAGTAAAAAAACTAAAGTTCTTCTAACCATGCAAGGCCTCCCTCTCATTCTTCTCCCATCGTCCCATAATCCCAGCCTTTACCCTGCATTACCTTTGTTGCCATCCCCAATTCACGGCCTGCTCCACTGACCACTTCACCAACTCCCATCTCCTCTCTGCTTTGCAAGAAGCCCTCAACTCGCCTCAAAATCCCACCAAACCATCCACATTACGCCAAGGCTTTGCGCTTGACAAGATCTCTAGTTTTTACTTTTTCTCATCAAAACATTAACACACTCAGCGAAAATAACCAAGAATCCACCTTATTCGTACCCTCTTTCTCCACTCAAATAGTCTATCCTACATACACACGCCGCTCAATCTCTCGTTTCTCATCCTTATCACGTTGCCGATGACATCCCATCTCTCCGTCGGTGAGAACCACGAGCAGCTCACTCCCCATCTTCTTCTTCTCTCTCTCTCTCTCTCTCTCTCTCTCTCTCTCGAGAAAATATTACGTCCGGAGTCATCACGTAGCTTTACGTATGGACTCCAATCATATTTACTGAGCAACGCCAAAAAAATGATGCGTAAGAAAAATGGTGTTATTTTTGGTTTAGAAGCGATTTACCTCGCCTAAACCTGGGAATAAAATATCTTTGGTATTCTTTAGTAATACTCTATTCGGGCTTTCAACGAAGAGAATTTCCCGAGCTCATTGTCGGCCGCCCACCTCGTTCGATCAGGCTTATTTCAAATTGAGGTATTCGGTTGGTTACAGAGGTATTTCCACATGCATTCTTGAACTTGAAAGATTTTAGGGTTTTCTGTCTTTGTCCATTACTATCCTAGTGTTTCTATGGCATTTTTCAAGATATCACTACCTCACTGCATACCTCAGCCTCTCACGTACCTCCTGATATTAGAGATGATTTTGGGCTGTTTTTGTTGATTGTTCGGCTGTACCCCTTACTCTCAAACCCAAACTCTCTACTCTTCTGAGATTTTGCATTTTTTCACCATTTTTCCGTTTGGAGGGCATACTATGAATCCATTATGAATAACCTGGGAAGTTATGTTTTGGTTTGGGTGTATTCTGTGGAGAAAATGATGAATCTGCATCTCTATACCTCTATACCTCATACCTCATAATCTCCTGCACTGCCTGTACTCCTCTGCACTGCACTTACCCTCTTTGAAATTTGAGATGATTTTGGGTCGCTTTTCTTGATTGTATCATTTTAACAATGCCTGTGGAAGTAGATTAGAGGTTGTTTGGAAGCTAATTTTGATGCTTGTTTGCAAATGTACTCTCAACCCTCTCTCCTGCACTCTATACTTTCTTGAGATTTTGCATTTTTCACCCATTTTTCCGTTTGGAGGGCATACTTAGAATGCTATGAATAACCGGGAAGTTGTGTTTTTCAATTTAGGTGTGTTCTGGAGAAAATGAATTGCACTGCACCGACTGCATTCTCCCTTCCCTCGATATTAGAGATGATTTTGGGCTATTTTTCTTGATTGTTTGGTCTGGTTTTTAAATTTGTAAACTGCTTTACTGTGGAAGTAGTTTAGAGGTTGTTTGGAAGCTAATTTTGATGCTTGTTTGCAAATGTACTGGGACAAAAAAATGGAGCGCGGTTGAAACGGTGAGTTGCCAGGCCCAAATTAACAGTGTCTTACGGCATGTTCATTTGCAAATACATGGAAGCTATCGAAGCCCACAATTAACCTGGCTCAACTAGGACTGGGACAAAAAAATGAATAGATTTAGGACCGACTTTGTTTATGTGATTTTTTGCTTGGCCTCAAAAAACACTTAAATAAAATTTGGATGCTTGAGTTGTTCTCGGTACAGCACATTCAATTTAGGTGGGGATAATTCATTCTGTTATTTTAGTGGGTTTATGTAGGGATAATTCAGTTGTTCTCTGTACTGACATTCTATTTAGGCATGTTCATTTGCATTTTGAGGCAGCTTTCGAGTATAGACGATTTTTTTCCAGTTTTTTTCACTTCCTGGTTGTTCAGATCATGGTAACTAAATCCCAACCAAAGCAATAAGGTGGCTGTTCTGACGAATTTTAGGAGATTCTGGTATTTGTACTCTCTGTGCAGGTTTTGTTTCACTTTCTGCAGCCTGGTTGTTCAGATCATGGTAACTAAATCCCTACTGAGGCAATGAGGTGGTTCGACAAATTTTAGGAGATTTTGGTATACTGCACTCATCTCTGTACTCCTGCACTTCCCTGCACTTTGTCCTGCATTACCTCGTACCTCTCCATATCATGACATAGTAGATAATCCCCAACTCCATGAAATTCTTGTTCGAACATGAGTAAAAGCTTCCTCAGATAAAACAAAGCGACTTGCTTAAGAATTGGACTCCTAACAACAGGAATAATTCATTTGGATACACTCAAGCTCATCATGTTCATTCGCCATGTTTCTATCACCTTCTCCAATCCCAAGAAACAATCGTCAACTTGTTGTTTCAAATACCATGACAGCTATTTGTGGCCTCACTGAGTTGACAAGATGCCCATACAAAATTTATCTTTGTTGAATACGCCTAATTTTGTAAAGTTTAGCAAGCATGATCATGCAAATTGCCCTCCTAGCATGGCAAACCAAGCATCCTCAAACTCATCCTCTGTGTCACATTTGCTCATGCATGCATAGAATAGCCCTTGAACTCTCTTGTTACTACTAAAGCAATGGACCTTGGAGGGGGCTTTCTTTGAGATATGCCATTGGCACAACCTATGATGCGTATGCGGTAGTACATTCTCGATAGCTCTCGCCATAGCCTGATCTTGATCAGTAAATATCGTTATAGGATGCCTACCACCCATCAACCGAAGAAATGTCCGGAATAACCATGTGAATGACTCGATGGTCTCTTCCAACAAAAGGCTACTCGAATAAGGCGTTTTGCTTAATGATGATTCACTCGACAGTGGGCAGATTATTTATTGAGCCGATAGCTAGTCAAAAATTATCACATCCCCAAAATAATCAAATTCAACCAGACATACCATTGCTCCAAAAAAACTCACTGGGCACGATCAACTCAACATCCCATGCAAACATCCGGCCATTGTTTTTTCCTCAATAAATGTATTAATTTGCTATATCACCACTTGCAATCCGTGACCTTCGCTTCTTTCGATGAAATTGAAAGCATCTCTTTTGTGAATCCAATATTCTACCCCACCAACTTCCTCGAGATAGCTAAACGCTGCCGTTGCACTAATGCGGCCTCTACATCGTTCAAAACCGATGCTTCTCATCGATCTGTGGATCTCGAGAAGATGTGATCACCGCCTTTTGCTGAATGATTATGGCTCTATATATTTTTTAATCGACCAATTACCCTCCAAATCCACACAGAATCGAATCATCGCCACAACCTCGATTTTTTCTTGAATTTTGTTATATGGTATTGGATTGACAGCCCGACTGCCACATGACCTTTTCGATTTCAATTTCTTAGAGTTTGGCCAATAACTTGTATGATCTTTTCTAACCGAAGCTTTGATGTGCATAATCACAAGACAAGCATAAGGTTTTTCATTATGCACAACCGTGTAATACCCCAAATTTGGGTCATTATAAAAAACAACTTCATCATCGCATTGCTCATTCACCACATTCATCTGAAAACATAGAATCCGCAGTTCACGTGATAATAGAGAGATGAAACAGAGAGATCATGGAGGTACAGTTAGTCTAGAGTAGACACAAAAAAATATCCAAAAAATTGTTCGAATAGCCACCAAATTGCAACCGAAGGGTACAGAGGTACAGAGGTACAGAGGGTATGAAGGCATAGAGGGTACATAGAGGTATAAGTGAGAAGGTATAGAAGGTATTGCCTGGTCAGGTACGTGAAGGGTGACATAGAGGATCTGGAGGTATGAGGTACAGAGGTGCCGGAAATCTCTAAAATCAAACCACATCATTGCTTGATTGGGATTTAGTTACCATGATCTGAACAACCGAGGAAAAGTGAAACAAAATTGGAAAAAATCGCATACCGAAGACACAAAGAGTACATATGTAAATAATCACTAAAAATTAATCAAACCCACCAATTTCCTCCGAAGGATTACATTGAATATGTTTTCTCAGCATAAAAAAAAAAATCATGAAAAATAAATATGAATACGCTAAGGATTACAACTCCTTAAAAATATTACCGATCCATTTTATTTAGACATCATCGCTATTTCCTCAACGCCCATTTCCAGATTCATTCTCCTTCTTCATAGCTCTTTCAGTAATGCTCTCAGTCTGCAATAAAAAAAAATCACGCCAAATGAAGATATTTTAAATTTCTCCAAGATATACTCATTCCCCGAGCTGGGCGGACGTAAACCGTGAAAAATAGCGCCGTTGCCTTTACTTTTCCATTTACGGCAACGTGTGCCAGCCGTGATTGAGTCCGCACGTAATTATGGACTCGGATGTAATATTTTCTCTTTTAGACCAATAAGTCGCAAACTTATGATAAAAAATTCACCCATTTGCACCTCTCTAAGCCGGTAAGTTGCCCAACTAATGATCGTGATATTACAAACTATCATATATATATATATTTAAGTGAGTAAGTTACCGAACTCACGATGATAGTGTTATAAAATTATACTCATGTCCATCTTTTTATGCCTGAGAAATATATGATGTTCCTTAGCGAATTATATGTTTCACGAAGAATGTCTTAAGCCAAATCTCAATTATCTCCTAAAACATACAATTTTCATAAATTATATAAAATTCAATGATATTAAAAATAAACTCCCATATGCTACTTCGTCTACATGATGAAAACATAAAATAATTACAACAAATGCACAAAATGATTAGAGTAACACCATATTAAAAATTATATGATAGAAATATCCTGAATATTGAGATATCTCGATTTATATGTACAAATGAATACCAAAATTTGTAAAAGATAAAAGTAAATTTAAGATTAAATATCAATTTTCTCACCTGGTTTAATGAACGAAATCGGCATTAGAACATTGAAATTGACTCTCTCCCCTCCCCCCCCCTCCCCTCTCTTTTTCTCTGCCTTTCTCTCTCTAAGTTTCACGTCCAAAGAGAAAAAATATTGGGGAATGAGAGATTTATGTAAAAAAATAGATTTTATTTGTTTATAAATAAAGGATATAAATGTCACCATTCAATTTATTTTATTTTTATTATAACCCTTAATATAAACTAATTTATTTATTGAAATTCGTAGTTCCAAAAATTATAAAAATATTATGTGAAAATCAAAGTATTTCTAGAATACTCTGATAAAATGATTTGCGAAATCTAAAAAAGTCGTTTGTACAAATACATGCAGATTCCTTAAAATGTTCAAATCTAATAACTAATTTCTTATTTTCATATATGAATTGCTCGTAAATTTTAAAAAAAATATTTATAAAATAGAGTATCATTATCATTTAATATTGTAAATATGGTTTGAAGATCAGACCTAAAATGAATTCAAAAATAATTTTGAATATTATGTCATTTTTATTTTAATAATATTTTAAGAAAATCAAATCACTTTTATAAAATATTTTTGTAAAATAAAATTGAACCAGTGAATATTACACACAGTCTTTTCTACATTTGGTATATAGATTCTAACATCGTGGCATTGCCTACTTTTGCGTCGGGGCATTTGCCTCCTTTATCTTTGAAGTGAAGTCCTTCACAACCTAGTGTCACACCACACATCAAAAAAAAAATTCTTATCCCTCCCCCCCACCACCTAGCTAGCTCACCACAAAAGCTTGATCAAGTTGATTTATAAAATCAAGTTTTATAAAATATTATATTATATTATATTATATTATATTATATTATATTATATTATATTATATTTATATATATATATATATATATATATATATATATATATATATATATATATATATATATATATATATATATATATATATATATAGTATGTATGTAAATCCCCTAAGAAAAGATGATCAAGAAAGAATAAGAAAACCTAAACAGTTATGGACACATTTTTGTTTTTCATCTAATTAGGATAAATTTGAGAAGCAAAGCATTTTCTTATTGAAAGACTCCACATTACTCATTTTGAAGGCCAAGCTCAAAGCTGTAGTTGAAGAGATTACAGCTTTTCTCACCACAAAAGGGACAGAAACTTTGTCATTTTCCCTGCACTAGAATGAGAACTTGATCAGCATATCATGTTTGTAAACCTCCCCAGGGTTCATAATCTGAGAAGGGAACTGAGGTTTATTCACAGCATTAGGAAACCCTTGCGACGCCAAGCACACGCCAGCAGAACTCCCATATATCACCCCTCCTTTTCCTTCAACACCAACTATATCATAAGCAGTGTATAATTGCACTCCTGGCTGATTTGCCCAAAGCTCCATTGCCCGGCCCGATCGGTGATCTACTAAAATTACAGCCTTCCTCATTCCATGACCATCAACAACATAGTCAGCGTCATAGCCATTCTTAACATGTTCAATCCGGCTTCCGATGATGTTTGGGATGCGAAAGTCGAACGGGGTGCCGGATACTGAAGAGATGGCTCCGGTTGGGATGCTCTCATCGTCGACTTCAAGAATGTTGGAGGCAAAGATCTGGACAGCATGAGATAAGATTGTGCCTGAGCTGTGGCCGCCAAGGTTCCAGTAGGAATGCTGGATAAGGTTCACCGGTGTGGCTTTTGTCAATGGTGTGGCTTCCATGGCGACACTCAGTTCATAGTCACCAGAGATCTTGTAGGTCACATAGACGTCAAGATCGCCAGGAAAACCTGTTAAATGGTTTTGATTTATAGTTTGAATTGTAAAAATAGTTTCTTTGTATCAACATAATGTAATATAGTATATTTGATTGATGAAGGTAACTAAAAATCATAAAATTCATGCCCTAAGTATAATTAGAAAATCCAAGGTGATAAACCTTGTTCTTTGTTGAAACTGTAGTAGTATAATTTTATGTAGGGAAAGTCACCATCAACCTTCTCCTTGACCGTCCAGAAGTTGAAGCTGAATCCTCTATGCCCGCCTGATCAGAAAAAAGCCAATAATAAACAAAGCTTTAGTTAAATTATATGCCATTTATATCAATTTGGTATGTTCTATTTACCATGAATGCTGTTTTTTCCATCATTAGGATATAACCTATATGCAGTGCCATTTAGAACAAATCGAGCCCCAGAAATTCTGAACATTAACAAAGTTGTGGTTAGGCTTCAACTGGATATATGAAATTTCCTGAATAATTCTAGCATAAAAATTAAAGGGTACATTAAGATCATCTTAATTTTTTGTTTATTTTATTTTATTTTATTTATGTTTTGATTCAAAATAAAATATATTTGATAGTCATAGTCATTTTTGAAAACATTCAAATCCAAAAATTATTTTAGGTATTTAAAAAATGATGAGATTTATTTTTAAAATAAAGAAATTAAAATATTTTAAATACACAAAACAAATATATTTTTAAAAATAATATTAAAATAAAAGCAGAAAAATAAAAATAAAATTGATATCAAACTGGCCCGAAGAAATAAGTACTTTGGAGTCTTCGATCAACCTAGAATAATAAGAAGGTTTGTGCTCATATCTAATTGTCATGGTAATTACGCTCATCCCTTCTCGAATTCCAACTCGGCTTTTGGATCAAAGCCTCAAACATTATGGTGGTTTATATAAAAGATGGCAAATGTTGATCCATCATCCATGAGCAGAGTAGTTCTAATAAAGCAAAATAGAGAATTAAACCACAAAAACTAGAAGAATGTATGAAGAATGTCCGTTTGATTGGATCTCATTAGAAACCAAGATTATTGGACTATAAATATCTTGATGAAACTCTTCTTCACAGTCTGCATGAACAACTATGTTCACTGAAGCATCCCTCTCCAATATTTAAAGTCAATGAGGAATCACAGACAAATTCACTATGTCAAAGAAACATATAAGTGGAGAGTTGCAGCTGCATTATATATATATATATATATATCGGTTCTGTTTTCCTCTCTCAAGTCGTCACGATAGAAAGGGAGGAGGCGACAAAAAAAAAAAAAAAAATATATATATATATATATATATATAGAGAGAGAGAGAGAGAGAGAGAGAGAGAGAGAGAGAGAGAGATATCATTATGAATTTTCGGTGAAAATCGAATAGAATTTGGGTCATAAATCCAACATAATATGTAAATTTCATTAATGATAATAATAGTTACTACTCTCATGTTATATACGAGACCTCATATGTGTGATAAGCACAATAAATGAAAATAGTGAAAAAGCTCATTAAAGGAAGTAAAAGAAACGAACGAACGGAAATAGTGAAAAAGCTCATTAAAGGACAAAAACCGTACAATATATGGACAAATGCCTTCATAGCCCAGACATTTAGATGAATCGTCATCAACGAACCAAAAACAGTGAGAAGATTCACTTATAAAGTTTTTCAGACGTTTAACAGTAATCCTTTGAAGAAAAACTGGCCTTGGGAATCCGGAAGGATGACGGAGAGTATTGTGGCTCCCCAGTTGGTAATCTTAACTGAGAAGTTTCCTTTCTTGAGCTCATAGATCCCCACTGTCTTCTTCGGGATTGCGGAGGAAGAACCCAACAAGACAAACGTTATCAGACACAGGAATAGGATTACTTGGTTTCTAGCCATAGAACACCTCTTTTAGAAGAAGAACTTTGAAATGTGGGGAGAGGAAGAAAACTAGGGAGAAGGGCTAGAGAGTTTAGCCTTATCTTACCCTTCTTATAGTCTATTTAAGGCTTTTTCATTATTTTCCAAAATTTTTTAAATAAAATATTATTTTTTATAATCAAATCTATTAATAATTACTATAAAAAAATTATAATATTTTTTAAATGAAAAAATATAGATAATACTCATCCCTCTCTTCCCCTCTTTCCCATCCCTCTCTCCCTTCTCCCTCTTTATTTTCTATCCGAATCTCACCAAACAGCTCGACAAGCAACTCTCTTTCGAATATATGTTGAAATGTACAGATAAGAGAGGGCCGGTCAAGTTCAGTATTCTTGAGTAGAAAGGTGAGGGCTTTGAGCTAATTTGGCTGATTTCGTTGAATAGCAATTTATCTATTAAATTAACGTATTATTAGCCTATTAAGTTAATATCGATAGGAGTAGGATCAAAGCAATTGTCTGGTAGCATTTGCCGGCCAGACAAATTTGATGAATCTTCACCAGTGCCGTTAAGATCGAACTCTGAAAGCATATATATAAATGGTGAACGAATGAGATATGTAAACATAAAATATTAGTAAATGCTGAATCAAAAAGATTTCAACATTTGGAAACAGTGAACGATTTAAAATAAAAATGTTTTTAAAATTTTACAAATCTTTTTAAAATTATTCAAAAATAAAAATTTAAATTGCAGATTCATAATGTGAGAAAGCAAAACTATTATTTTTTCTTCAAGCAACCAAATGAAATGCTCTTGCATGTCCGGAATGTCAAAAATTGCATAAATCGACACACTAAATATAATTACTTAAGCGAGAAATATGACAGGGGGAACCTCATGGCCGATGAGCAACGAAAACCCACAAAAACATATATTATAAAGCTATATGTATAATATAATAATAGCAACTAATCTCTTAATTAATTAAATTAAATTAAAGTTAATTCATATCAAGATATATAATATATATGTTTAACGTAAATAAATATATTATATGGAAGTATGTATATATACTAAAAATTAAGTTCGTTGTAAAGTATTTAAAATTAATACAAATTAATTTAATTTAATTATATATTTTTAAAAATTTTAAATCATGATGAATCCTTTCCTCGTATCCAAATCCTGGAAAACTCTCTGCCATTAGTGTTTCTGGTAAATCTTTGATGTCTCGTCCCATCGCATCCCATCCTGTTAGCTTCAAATTAAGAGTATGAAAATAAATCTAAGTGTGCTTAATCTTTTTTTTCTTTGGAAAAGTTAAGGGCAAATGCCCAATTTCATTCCAAACTGAATAGTTACATAAAAGAAAAAAAATCAAGGAGGATAAGATAAAGACCTGCTGGTCCAAAAGAGAGCAGAAAAAAATTGTATAAAGACAGGATAAAAAAATAAAAATAAAATAAAGACTAAAATTGAACCAACCGGACTCAGAGAAGCAAAAATTCCTGAATGGAAACGAGACGGCACTTGTTAGACTAGATCGGCCATCAAACGATCAAAACCCGGCAAACCGATGGTTGACAACTTTTGCCTTCCAGTGGAACCGGAAAAATTGGGAGCCGTAAGGGAGGCAAAAATCAAGCTAGAAAATAGGAACCGAAACAGAAGGCACACCCGAGTTCCAGGTTGCAGAAGAGAGTCATCTAGGAAGGAGCCGACGAGAGGCTGCTGGAAGAGCTGTAGGAAATTTAGCCTACTGCAATAATAAATCTTATCATTGTCCAAGAAAGTTTAAAACAACAATAATAAATAAGAATAGCCAGAATCCCAGAGAATTATGCAACCGGAAGAACACCATCTCGTACACCTCTCCTCCATACATCCAGTGTAGAGGCAATGTAAGCTGGCCAAGAAAGTTTAAAAGTCCACCTTCTGAGCTTAGAGGCAACCAATACTCTTATTTTGCTAGCTAGAACTTGAGGGGAGGAGGCACTATTTTTGTGAATTATGCGATTCCTTTCTCTTCATATAGTTGTTGACCTCACTTTTAAAATGAGCTGCCAACCTCCTCTTCTTAGATCTAGGACTCTTCTAGATACTAAGAGCTCCTTAGTCATACGACACTTCTAACGATTATGTGAACACTTAACCTATGCCTAGAGATTTAGAAGGATTAATCATAGGATTAGGCTATGCCTTAGGACTCAAGAGAAGTCATCTACCCTTTAGCCTAAACCCAATCTATGTGCACCGTATTAAATCCAATCCAAATCCAAATCTCACATCAAACCTGAAATTCAAATTCAAATTTCAAATCCAAATCAAAATTCCAAATCAAATGATTGAAATCTATGATCAAATCCAAATTCAAAATCTTTCATAAGCCCTATGATTTATCTTATGGACTTAGCCTTAGCCAAATTCAAATCAATCCAAATTCAATTGATTTTCCCAAAGATTAGTTCAATCCTTCAATCAAACTATCAAATTTCAGTTCAAATTCAACTCCAAAGGATTGAAGCCCATAATGAAACTCAAGCTCCAACATCCTTCTTAAGCCATATGATTTGATCCTAGCCAAATCTTAGCCCAATTCAACCCAAATTCGATTGATTTCTTTATAAATCAATCGTATCTTCAATCATATTCACAAATATAAATAAAATCTACACTCAAATCATCAAAATTAAATTAAACTAAATCAAACTAAACCAAATTCCCTTCTAAGCCCTTTGAACTTACCTTCATGAGCTTTGCCAAATTTATCTTAAAATCACTTCAAACCCAATTAATTTTCTTATAAATTAATTGTTTCATCAATTATCTTCTCAAATATAAATAAAATCTACATTCAAATGACCCAAACCAAATCCAAAATCAAATCAAAATCCAATCTAAGTCCTTTGAGCTAATTCTTTAGACTTAATTAAATCATATCCAAATCAAGTCAAAATCAATTTTTTTTTTGAATCAATCATTCCTTCAATCATTTATCCAAATATAAATGAAACCTACAATCACCAAACCAAATCAAGGTCAACCCAAGTCAAGCTCAAATTAGCCCTTTTGACTTGTAAATTTCAAATGAACCAAAACCCATTGAACTCCAAATTGATTATAGTTGAATTTATATTTCAATTCTAGTCTCATATATAAGTTCAATTGAACCTAAATCGAGCCAAAATCAAGCCAATTGACCCACTTAAGCTCACTTGACTCAAAGTGACCTAAATGACTCTTTTGAGCCAAGTTCTAATCCAATCCATGTTGGATCAAACCCTTCCATCATGATTGTTGACCACCATAGGATGATCAATTGCCATGAATTGGGCTTGGTCATTTGACCAAGTGAACCTTTAGCCCAAATGCACCAAACTAGCCAAAACTCACCAAACACTAAATTAGTTGAAACCATTGATTCACATTAACCCATGATCAATGATTGAACATGACCTGACCATCACTTAAGCCAAACCTAACTTAATTGGTCATTTGACCGAAGTTGACCCAAATTAGCCTAAAGGGCCAAATTGAGTTAAATCATGATCCAACCCAAATTGATTACAACTGATGGCTTAAGTTCATTCCAAATCTATTGTTGAACTTGACCAAAGCTCCAATTTAATCAATTGGACCCAACCAAGCCCAATTGACCCTCTTAGCCCAAATTTATCTAAAGGCTCAATTTGGCCTAAATTCAAATTAAATCTAAATTAAATCAAACCAAAGCTCACAATCCTTTATAATTGATCAATTGAACTTGAACCAACACCCAACCTAAGCTAATTTGACCAATTTGATTAATTTGGTCAACTTGACCCATTTGACCCATTTGATTCCAAATGAGCCAAAATCAATTCTAGGCCAAATTAAATCAAATTGATCATACAAAAATACTTCAAATCATCATTTGAACCTAACCTAAGCTTTGGTTTGACCCAATTTGACCAATTGGTCAACCTAACCTAACATGACCTAATGTGACCTATATGACCCAACTTGAGCCAAATCCTTTGAAACCAACCCACAGCATCTTCGGAGCTGATCAAGCCTAACCCAAACCCACTTGGGATCATCCCAAACCCAATTGGAGCCAAATCTAAGGAAAATTCCTCATGGATCCTCCCCCCACATAGGATTCCACCCATTTATGACAAAGTCCACTCTCCCATCACTTTTAGCATCCATCAAACACCCAAATGGGATTCTACCTAGTCCCTTAGCCCACTCTAAGTGAGCTAGGACTGCCCACATCCCATCATTTTAATGAGATTTTTGGCCTCCTTCTTAAAAGGAGAAAAAGAAGCCCCCAAAGCAAATTTTCTACACTAGCCACACCCTAGGAGCTCCTCTAAGCAACCAACACTCTTTCCCCACTTCCTTTGAGCTAAAGAACACCAAAACCCAGATTCCGAAAAGAGGTGGCAATTATTGGCAGATACAACATTCCAAGTGTAAGCAAGAGTCTACACTCATCCCAAAGCTTTGTCTCGCACCTAGGAGCTTGCTCGGATCAACATAGCCCCCGAAAATCATCCCCAATGAGGTAATTTTCAAAAATCACTGTCGGCCATAAGATTTTCCATTTGTGATGGTGTTTGTGCGATTTTAGAAAATTTTCATAAATACCCACTACATTTTTCATTTTATGTGGTCCTAATGCGAGATTGGGGAGTTTTTCCAGCAAGACTCGTTAGAAAGTCAGGTTCGAACTTAACTCCCATCGGTTTTCATCTTGCGTGTTTCTGTTGTCTTGGAGGAAGAAAGATAACAGTCATCGATCTCCCTTAAATAGGGACGGACAACTGTGATTAAATGTTAGATGCACTCGATTTCATCACTTAGATCACTGGGTTTGATCTGGACCGTCCGATCGAAATCACAGTTTTTCCCACTCATATGCCACACGAAAGTGCATGACCTACTCTGGTGTTGACATGTGGAACCACGTGATCCAGTTAGCGCCGCGTGGCGCTGACTGGCTTAAGTAGAAAAATAGGGGTTTTTGGCTTTTAAAAATTGTTAAAATCACTTAAAACTTCAAAAATTTATAGAAAATAAAATACTTAGCAAAAAATTGCAAATAAGAACTCGTTGGATTTGTATTTCTAAGAGAAATCCAGTAAGGCCAAAATCCCAAATTTCTACTAAGTATTTCAAGCTTAATTTAAGTTTTATTGAAAATTAAATTTTATTAATTCCTCTAAGAATATAAGTTAGATTGATCTAAAATTTTTAGGGTTTGAAATCAAGATTAAAATACACATATCATAAAATTTTAAGTTAAAATGACTTCTAGATTGGGAGATACCAAATTTTAAAGTTCAAGGTGTCTATTTTAGTAAAATAAATTAATAAATTTATGAAAATTATAAAAATTTATCAAGATGAGTTTCAAACACATTGATTAACATCAGAGAGCTAAAACAAAAAAATGGGACCCTTTGCCTAATCTTTTCTTAAGATCACTTCACTCTTTTTTTTAAAAAAAATTAATTAAGGACTAATTTGCTAATTAATCACTTAATTAGCTTAATTAAAAATCTAAATCATGTCAGATCCAAATTAATTAGTTGAGGGGTAGATCTTTAGGTGTTTAATAACCTAAAGGAATTTAAGGAAATTATGGTTAGCTCACATGTGTGAGAAAACCATAAGTGTACTTAATTAAGTCTCTTAAGCTAACTAATCATTAATTATGAGCTCAATTGCATTAGGCCCTTTTATTTCTTAAGATCATTGCAAATTTACTTTCCAATTCATATGCATTTCATGTGGGCTCATAATTGTTTGATTAGTTACATTAATGTAACATAGGGAGGGGTTAATTAATGTATTTAATGCATAATGAAATTTAATTAACCTATAAAATTCATCTAATCACTTTTCATTAAACTAAATCAAATCATAAACATGGGGAATGGGTTAGGATCAACAAATTCTTTCTCATTTCATTAAATCAAATCAAAACATAAACTTAAAATGATAATAAAAAAGCTTTGGTTTTCTTTAAATGCTTTTATTTAATATGATTGTTCTTAGGAATTAGTTTGATTGAATGAGATCATGTATTTATATTTAATAATTCCTTTCCAATCTTGTTAAACATTTGTATGTCATTTGAATCATTCATTCACATCTTTTAAAAATAAATCATTTGAAATTTCTTTTATGTTAAGCTTGCGTGTGTTGAATTAAACGTATAATATGTGTGGCTATTATCACTATTAAATCAAAATTTATTTTCAAAAATTTATAAATCAACTACAATATTTGGAATGATTATAGTTATAAATATTTATAAGCTTGTATGTGTTTATGACTTAAAATATGTGATGTGAAGTTCTCTTTCTTTAACCTTGTGGTGTTTATTTTTGAGTGTGGGATACCACGTAGATCTTAGGGGGTACTTATAGAAATGGTAGGCTAAAGAATGATATACTATCTCAAAAGATAGAAATCACCACCTTATAATGGACCTAATCATCTAATAAGAACTCCTAAAGCATGATGGGTCTTTGAATGTACCATAGATCTTTCCCCTACTTTACATGGAAAAGTAAAGTAGGGTTTATTTTAAGCCAGGTTCATTAAGTTCCCTATGGAGGTAAGCCCCCATTGTTAATTACATCTTAAGGAATGAAATTCCTTAGGAATACTCTCAATTAAAGTAGGAATTAAAGTCTCCAAAGATTTTAATGCTAAGACTATCAAAAGATTGGCTTTTTTAGAAAATCAAATGGGATAGGTCAATGAGAAGACTTATTTTTGGAATCCAAAGAAAGAAAGTAAGAAATACTCATGATACTAGGAAGCTTAGTGAGCATTCCAATCTACTATAATTGGGCTTTATATATTTGAAATTGAAGAGATTTATTTGTTTGAGTTGAAATCTTATTAGATTGCTAGGGCTTATAATCCATCAATACAAGATTGTAAAAATGCCTAAGAGGTGAGAATTTATGCTTGTAGCCCCAAAGGGAAACAACAACCTCAGATTCTAAATCTATGGAGCTTTGGCGAGGGCCAAAGCATGACCTAGATCTAAGGTGAAAGTGGGTATATAGTTTACCTCCATAAGAGAGAGTAAACCTCCTGATTGGTGGATTACACGCCTTGAAAAGCTAACTTCTCCTATGCTTTAAATCCATGTAGAAAAGTCATATGCTTTTGCAAGATGGCTAGGTTGTTATTATTTAGAAAAGAAACTAAGTCCTTAAACCCACTCCCTAAGAGACTAAAGCATGAGGGTTATGAGTAATGACTTAATCTAATACAAATTTTATCAAATTTTATTTATTTTTGGACTCTTTATTTTGACATGCTATAGAATTTTGTATGCCTAAATGCATGAGAAGTTAAATTATGGGCCAAATCAAGAGAAAGAGGTGTTCTTCCATCATAGGCTCTAAAAGGTTAAACTCATTTTATATGACAAAGATGGAAGCCCTCTCTTAATAAGAGTGAAACAAGATGATTATTCATGATATTAAACATATATATTCATCTAAGGGGTTGCTAAATATTTTATTATCTTGATTTAATTTCTAAGCTTTTATATGTGGTTATGAGTTATTTTAGGGGTTTAGTTATGAGTTGTTAGTTTGGGTAGAAAAATTAATTTTTATCCTAGGAGCCAAATCGCATCCAGGCTATACAACAATCACCAATCATAAACAAACTATGAAAGGCATGCTTTTTTTAATGCACAAGCTAAATAAAATATCAAATAATTTTATAAATTATCACAAAAGAATAAAAGGCCAGTGCAGTCTGGTATCGCCGTACAACTCGAAAAAAAAAGGGTAGTTTAGCTCTACTCTTATACAACCCAGATTAGAAAAGAATAATTATAATTACATAAATGAACAAATTCTATGGGGGTCTTCATTCTTCATATGTCCTCCATTTCTTCATTTGAACTTGCTTTGGATGTGCTTGCTTCAAAGGCATCACGGGGCCTCCCAAGACAAAGCCTTCTAGGTTTCGCTCATCCTAACCCCCATATCACTAATCCTAATTCCTAATGCAAAATTACATTTAAAGAAGGAAAGTAAATCTAGCAACATCTACAAAATAAATATTAGCTAAACACACTATACAACCCAAACAGTTATATGAATAATTTGGACTTAGCACCCCACATATGGGTAACCAAGCCCACTTGTCCTAATGTAAGTTATGCTTAGGGGCTAAGTAACCTACACAACAAAAGTATTTATAGTTTTATTACAATAGCCCCTTAAGCACAACCTCCTACAGAAAATATGATTAGGCTAATAACGACCTAACATCCAGTCTACGAAACATACACCCTAACATCTTATCTAAAATATTACACCAAAAAAAAAAAATATAACATCATACAATCTATACATCGACCTAGCCTAATTTTAGGGTCAATGACCTAGTATTCTAGTGTGAAAAGAATGCTTGTGTAGCAAGACTTTACTAGACTTCTTTAGTTTAAGTTTCAATTTAGAATTTGAATTTGTTTAAATATTACATTTGGGTGATTTCAATTTAAATATTTAATGATTTATTTTTCATTTTTATTTCACTTTTATTTGGTTAAAGTGATGTTTAAGTTTTCAAGAATGAAGTGTACAATGAATTCCATTTATAGACAGAACTCACCCTATTATACATCCTAACTCCTAAAGAGTCTAACTAAGGTCTTTAAGTATCTTAATTAGCCCATTTTAATTTGTGTAATTTTAATTTGATTAATATTTATTTAATTTAATTTAGATTTTAGAATTTGAGTTAGTTTAATTTTCATGTATTTGATTGATTAATTTTGGATTAAATGTGTTAATTTAATTAAATTTTGATAATTCAGTATCCTTAATATCTAATGGAGTTTAAGTTTGTTTAAATCCATGTGTTTTTGATTGATTAATTTTAGATTAGATGTTTTGATTTAATTAATATTTCAAGAATTCAATAACCTTAATATCTAATGAAGTTTAAGTTTGTTAAAATTCATGTATTTTTGATTGATTAATTTTAGGTTAGATGTTTTGATTTAATTAATATTTCGATAATTCAATATCCTTTTAATTCAATCTCTAGTTTCTTTCTCTTTTTAATTCCTGAGTTTCATATGATTAATATCATTTCGATGTTGTTTAAATTCATTGATTTCATTATTCTATTTAAGTTTGATTTAGATTGGTGAATGTACTTTAATTTACATATGATTTAATTAAAGTTTAATGTATTTATTTATTTTAATTTCAATTAAGGGTTTAACTTATTGAATTTAGCCGTTTAGTTTATGTATAGATTATCTCTTCAGTTTGATGATTGATCTATTATATGAATTCAATAGGTTTGTTTTATTTGAGTTTTATTTTTGTTTAACTTATTTTGATATTGATTAGAATTTGGGTTAGTTTGATGACTTTAGAGTTTAGATTTAATTTTAAGTTTATTTAATTTGATTATGGTTTATTTATTTATTGTTCGATTGGATAAAATGATTTGAAAGTTTGCTTTGATTTTAATTGAGTTTGATTATTTATGATTAGAATTTCATTTTAATTTCATTCATCTATCATGTTTATTAGATTTTAGTTTATGTTTTGATTTTACACATTTTAATAGTTAATTAGTTTATCCTATTTAGGTAGGTTGAATTAGATTTAATTTGATCATGTATTAAATTGATGAGAGTCTTTCTTTATTTGATTTAATTTGATTTGATTAGCTTTATTAATCTATGGGTTTTCTTAGGTTCAATGTGATTATATAATTAGTTTAATTTAGAAGTGTGTTTAGGTTAATTATTAAATTAAATAAGGATTTGTTTAATTTTTAATTTGGTTTCATATTTGTTTAGATTAATGTTGTAATTAATGACTTAATGATTTAGGTCTAATTTAGAATTTGATTGACATTTAATTGCATTTGATTTATGTTCAAATTTATGTTTGCTTAAGCTTAAGTTTAATGTGATTACTTTAATTAACTTAATTGGTTTATTTTTAAGATGTGTGATTAAATTAATTAGTGGAGTAATTAAAGATTTGATTTGAGTTTGATTTAAAATTAATTTTAATGTGATTTATTTAAATCAATTTGGTTCATTAAGATGATAAATTAATTCATTAAATTTGCATTAATTAGATGTTTAATTAATTAAGTTTGATTAAGAGTAATTGAATTTTGAATTATCAGATTAATTAAAGATTTGCTAATTAATGACTTAATTTTTCACATGTGAGTGATTTGATTTTGTTAAGTGTTTTACTTAAGTTTGATTTTATTAAAGGATTATTATTATCATCATCATTATTATTAAGTGAATTAATAGTTTATTTTATTTCAATTAAGCTTGATTATTTATGACTAGAGTTTTTTCTGTATTGATTCATTTATTATGTTTATTTAATTTGATCAACATGTTTGATTTAGTTATTTGGTTGAAATATTTAATGATTGG
This sequence comes from Cymbidium sinense, assembly GCA_021442155.1. NCBI lineage: Eukaryota > Viridiplantae > Streptophyta > Magnoliopsida > Asparagales > Orchidaceae > Cymbidium > Cymbidium sinense. The sequence continues at coordinate 80,734,580 of CM038218.1, read as the reverse complement.
GTAACTCTCTTATTCTAAATGGATTGATTTAGATATTAAATTAATTAAGTTCACTTTAGCTTTATTTGGTTTGGTTTGGTTTGATTAATATTAAGTGATTATAATGTATTGGATTTATAATTAATTTAACTTTTAGTTTACTTAATGATTAATTAATGTTCAGTTTATTTATATTCATTATGGAGTTTCATATGATTAAGATTCCATGCATAGTGTAGGTTTAGTTATATTAGTTTGACTTATGTTAAAATTTTCTTGATTTGTTTAATTTTAGTTTGATTTAAGATTTAATCATTTGATTGGGTTTTATTAACTTAAATAGGTTTAATCATATTTAATTTAATTTCCTTTGAGGATTATATAATATTTTTCTGATTTGAGGTTTGATTAATGATTATTTAAGTGTTATTTCATTTCAGATTTGGATTTATTATTTAGATTATTATTAATTTCATTTTAATTAATTCTTAAATTTGTTAAATTTTAATCGTAAATATTTATTGTAGGTTCATTTCAAGTTCAAATTATTTTTTTAAGGATCTTAGATGTTAACTAAAGTGATTTAAGCCATTTTAAAGTTTTTTATAAATTTCTGGATTTTTATTTGATTTATTTTATTAAAATAGATAATCTAAAATTCAAAATCTAATTTTTTTCCCAATCCAAAAGTTCTTTTTACTTGAGATTTTTATTATAGGTGTGTTTTAATTTTAATTTCAATTCCTGAATTTTTGAACTCAATCTGACTTGTATTTTTAGACTAATTAATGAAATTTGATTTTCACTAAAATTTAAATTAAGCTCAAACCATTCAGTGAAATTTACAGATTTTTAGTTCGTTGGATTTCTCTTAGAAAGATGGATCCAACGTGCTCTTATTTATAATTTTTCATTATGTATTTTATTTTTTATAAATTTTCAAATTTTTAGGCAACTTAAATAATTTTTAAAATAAAAAATAGGCGATTTTCCCACTTAACCCAGTCAGCACAGCGTGTGGCTGATGTGACAACACAGCACCACACGGTGTTGTGTGATTAGAATGTGTAGTTCTATGTGGCACGTGGCACGCGTGATCACCGGTGTGTGCTGTCAACGGTGGGAAAAGTCAGGGCGGATGGCGGCGACGGTGACTGGATCGTGGATCAGATGGTCCATATCCGATCCACTGATTCAAAGGTGATATGCACAGATCCTGTGCGTGATCCGAACCTTCCGATAATGGATCGGACGGTCCAGATCCGATCCATAGATCCATCTAGGAAAAATGCACGGATCGGGGGTCGAACATGCTGGTCTGGCATGATCTAAGCCTCCAATCCTGTGAATTGCGGGATCGGACGGCTGCTGCTCTCAAACTGTAGAAACAGATAGAAATACTGTTCACCCGAGTGATTTTTGCATTTTTGGGCAAAATTCATCTGATTGGGCTCATTTTCATAGTGATTTTCATCGAAAAACCTTCTAATTGTATGGGGATGATATAAAATGAAACAAATGCAATCGTAATATAAGAAAATTTCCTAAAATCATGCATACATTATCGCAAACAAAGTTCCTTAAGGCCGGCTAAAGTTTGATGAAATTACCTCATCGGGGATGGTTTTCGGCGGCGGTGATGATCCGAGCATGCTCTTGAGTGGAGGAAGAAACCTTGGAATGAGCCTATAATGTCACCTTCACTTCAAAATGATGTATTCTTCAATTGCCTCCATTCTCTCGCTGAAATCCACCAAGTTTTAGTGTTTTTAGCTCAAGAGAAGTTGGGAAGTGGTTTTATTTCCTTTAGGAGCTCTAACAAACTCTCTAATGCCAAAATTAGATCCCTTTACTATCTCTATTCTCCCTCTTTAATGGTGGTCAAAATTTTTCATTAAATGGTGATGAGAAGATTTGTTGGGTGGTGATGGATGATTGAGGACTTTGGATTTAGCTCCCAAAGTCTTCATTTGCTGCCATAGGATCAGCTCCATTGAATGCAAATATTAGGGAGGAGTTGAATGCATGTGATGGGGAGAATTAAATGAGGTTGGGTGGAATCCTATGTGAAGGATGATCCATGAGGGATTTAATTGGGTTGGGTTGATTTTGGCCTGATCCCAAATGGGGTTGGGTCGGGTTTGATCAGCTCCCAATGGGTCATGACTTGGTTTCAAGAGATTTGGCTCAATTTGGGTCATATAGGATTAGGTTGACCAATTGATCAAATTAGGTCAAACCAAGGCTTAGGTTAGGTTCAAATGATAATTTGAAGTATTTTGGTATGATCAATTGATTTAATTTGGCTTAGGATTGATTTTGATTCATTTGGAATCAAATGGGTCAAATGGGTCACTTTGGTTTGAATAAATTTAGATTTGATTTGAATTTTGGCTAATTTGACTCTTTAGGTCAAATTGGGCTTGGTTGGGTCAAGATGACCAATGGGTGAAATTAGGCTCAATTATGGCTTTAGACAAGTTCAATAATCAATTTGGAATGAACTTGAGCCATTACTTGTAATCAATTTGGGTTAGATTCGGATTTGACCCATTTTGGCTTTTTAGGCCAATTTGGGTCAACTTGGGTTAAATGGTCATTTGTATTTGATTTGGCTCAATTGAGAGTTTGGTCATGTTCAATCATTGATTATGAGCATATTTGGATCAATGGTTTCAATCAAGTTGGTATAAGATAGGTTTTGGCTAGTTTATGTTTCATTTGGGCTAAAGGTTGACTTGGTCAAAAGACTAAATTGACTTGGTATGACCCAATTGATTGCAATTGATCATCCTAGGGTGATCAACAATCATGGAAAAAGGTTTTGGTGAGCTTGGTTCAATCCAATTTGGGTTGGATTGAAAGTTGGCTCAAATGGGTCCCTTTAATTAGTGGACCTAAGTTGGTCAATTGATTTAGTTTTGGCTTGATTTATGTTTAGTAGGACTTATATATGACCCTAGGATTGAAATATAAATCCGAGTACAATCAATTTGGAGTCTAATAGGTTTTGGCTTAATCGAAAGTTTCAAATCAAAAGGGCTAAGATAGGCTTGAATTGAGTTGACTTGACTTTGGTTTGATGATTGTATGTTTCATTTATATTTGGATAGATGGTTGAAGAATGATTGATTCAAGGAAAAATCAACTGGTTTTGACTTGATTTGGATGGAATTTGGCTAAGTCCAAAGAATTAGCTCAAAGGGCTTAGATTGGGTTTGGATTTGATTTTGGATATAGTTCTGGTCATTTAAATTTGGATTTTATTTATATTTGTGAGCATAAATGAATGAACAATTGATTTATAAAAAATTGATTAAGCTTCATTTAGTTTAATTAATTTGGTAGCTACCATAGGAGTGGGTCCATTCAGCTTAAAAAAGGAGTTTTGGTTTGGTTTGATTTAGTTTTGATCATTTGGATATGAATTTCATTTATATTTATGAATATAAATGAAGGAATAATTGATTTATAAAGAAATCAATTGAATTTGATTTGATTTAAAGGAGATTTTGGCTAAGCTTATGAAGGTGGTTCATATGGCTTAGGAAGGGTCTTAGGATTTGAATTTGATTTTGGGTTTCAATTATTTGGAGTCAAATTTGGAAATAGATTTGAAATTTGAATTTGAATTTGAGGTTTGGTTTGAGATTTGATTCTGGGTTTGATTTGAGAAGGTGCATATGGATTGGGTGGCTATAGGTGTGATTTCCTTAAGTCCCGCATGGCTCAATCCTATGATCAACTCTTCTAAGTCTCTTCGCTTAGGTTAAGTGTTCACATAATCACTAAAAGTGTCTTATAACTAAGTAACTCTTAGTGTCTAGTTGAGTTTTAAGTCTAAGAAGAGGAGGTTAAGAGCTAACTCCAAAAGTGAGGTCAAACAATAGGTGTGGTGTAATTGATAAGGCACACCGCATGTATTGGCTGACCGAAAAGATCAACAACATCCAGAAGATTATAAACACTAATGAAAATGATCTATCAGACTGGGTAGATAATCACGATCTTAAGTAATATAGCTCTCTTTATGCCGGGGCATGAGAGAGCTAAGGAACTGTGGAATTGAGTTCAGAACCTTCAAGGAAGGTGTCTGCTATCCACTGAGCAATAAGAATTTGAGTTTGATTGTGAATATGATTTGTTTAGGTGTATATCCGCTAGGGATAAGGATTTGTAATTTGTCAGGGATCAAGATCGAATTGATTTTAATTTATTTTTATTTTAATTGATGTGGAGGCATATCCACTAGGGATATGTGCTCGAATTTGCTAAGGATTGGGAATAAGAACCTTCCACTAGGGAAGCAGCTTCGGGCTATCCGATGGGGATAAAAATTTAATTGGATTTATTTGATTGGTTTGATTAGACTCCACTAGGGAGGTTGGTTTAATTATTGTGAATCCATTAAGGAGAAGGGTTCTAGATTGAGGGAATATTCACCAGGCATGCACACTCAGTTAGATTTATTTGATTTAGATCTAAGCTCCATTAGGGAGGCAAACTTGATCTGCACCTCACTGGGGAGAAATTTGGTTTGTCCAAAATGTTTAATTTGACTCCACTAGGGAGGTTGGTTTTGAACTTATTTTGTTATGGACCATGTTGGTGTGTGATGGACCACACTAAGAAGGAGGCACGGGGCCTTAGTCTATCTTAGATTTATAAGTCCAAAGGAGTAGTCCTCCTACCATAAGGTAGGACTATCTAACCTAAGGGGTTGCCTTTCGGTGTGCAACGATTACGCTAGGAAGAAGGCTTAGCAGACTTACATCTTCCAAAGCAGGGAAAAGCCATTAGGGTAATCTATTGAATGAGCAACACATCAAACCCCACCTAAGGCAACTACTGAGTGAGTGCCGCTAGGGATCTTACCTCAACTCAAGAGTAGTCCTGATGATTAATTTTATTTGATTTGATTCAATTTAATTTGGTGTGTTATGTTATGGACCTGTTGGCGTGCGATGGACCTATTGAGAAGGGGCTATGTCGGCCTTTGCCTCTCATTTATGAATCCAAAGGGTAGTCTACCAGCCACAAGGTAGGATTATCCTCTTTTGGTGTGCAACAGTTGTACTAGGGAGAAAGCATAGTAAACTTACATCTTTTAAATTTGGGATTGGTCGTTAGGGTGGTCTATCAATGGCACTACAAATCAAACCCTACCTAAGGCGACTATTGAGTGAGTGTCGCTGGGGATCTTACCTCAACTCAAGAGTAATCCTGATGATTAATTTGATTTATATTAATTTGATTTAATTTAGTGTGTTATGTTATGGACCCTGTTGGCATACAATGGACCTACTAAGAAGGGGCTATGTCGGCCTTAACCTATCTTAGATTTATGAATCCAAAGGGGTAGTCTACCGACCATAAGGTAGGACTATCTGACCTAAGGATTGCCTTTCAGTGTGCAACGACTATACTAGGAAGAAATCATAGCAGACTTACATTTTCCAAAGTAGGGATCAGCTGTTAGGGTGATCTATCGATGGTAACAAATTGAACTGACCTAGGATGATTGTTTGAGTGAATGCTGTTGTGGACTCATATCGACTCAAGAATAGTCAAAATTAATTTAATTGTAGATGGACCCTATTAGTGTACAATGGATCTATTAAGAAGGGGCTAATATCAGCCTAGACCTATCTTAGATTTACAAATCCAAAGGGATAGTCTACTGGCCACAGGGTAAAGCTAACCAACTTAAGGGGTGCCTTTCGGTGTGCAATAGTCAAGTCAAGAAGAAAGTTTGTAGACTTACAACTTCCTAAATAAAGAACCACTGGAGTGATCAGTTGATAACACAACAAAAACTCGACTAAGGCGCCCATCGTAACGGCCGTGAAAAGAATGTGTAATAGACATATATCTTCCAAAGTAAAAATGATCGCTGGGGTGACCTGTTGGTGGCACAATGAGTCAAACCCAACCAAGGGTGACTATTGAGAGAGCGTCGACCCGGGGACTTATCTCAACTCAAAAGTAGTCAGGCGATTCATATAGGGAGTTTTGCTAACACTGTCTTAAAGATAAGATGCCTACTTGGGAAAAGGTACCGCTGGGGATTTTGCTCTTAATCCACAAGCGAAGATATATATTTTATTTTGTTTCTATATTTACATGGACCCTGTTGGTGTGTGAAAAATTGCAGAATGAGCTTATATAAGCATAGTCCTATCTTAGACTTACTAGACCAAGGGAGAATCTGCATATCCGTAAGATAAATTCTCCAACCACAGGGGTGGCTTCTAGGAAAGGGGGACTGTCCAATCCAAAAGTAACCCAAGTAGTGTCTAAATGGGATCGCTAAGGATGTCATCCAAATAGTGCCCACAGGAGGTGCCGCTAGGGGTTTTATCTAGGACCCTGTAAAAGAAAGCCTATAGATATACGATGGCCAACTATCGCTAAGATGATCGTATCTCTGATCCTTTATTTAAGAAAGCTTGTAGACTTATATCTACCATGAGTGGTATATCCACCGGATGGGTCACCATCAACATGTCGATAGCCAACAAACCTAAGGTGCCCATCGATTTGTGATGATCAACCTGAGAAAAAGGCTTGTAGACTTACATCTTCATAGACAAAAATGATCATCAGGATAGTCTATCTTCGGGATATACTATTCGACCTAGGGAGACTATCAAGTGGGGAGTCCCATGTAAGGACTAAGCCCAAGATTGAAGTAGTCAAGAGGAAAGGAGCCACTAGGGGACTTATCCAAAACCTCAAATATATTCAACCTAGTCAGTGTCATGGTGGCTAGTTCAAAAAGAAAGCGTGTAGGCTTATATCCTCTTAAATAAAGCCAATATGGGATAGTTTACCGGCTGCGCAGTAAGGCCTACCAAACTAATAAGGTACTCGTCAATTTGTAATGGTCAAGTTAGGAAGAAAGCTTGTAGACTAACATCCGCCAGACAAGTGACCACTTGGGTGACACACTAGCAGGTAGCACGTCAGCCTGACCAAGAGCAACTAATGAGTGAGTGCTACAAGGGCTTTCTCCCACATCAAAATAGCCTTAACAAAATATATATGTTTTTTTTATATGTGGTTGTGTGTAGTTTGTGTTGGTGTTGTGTTATTATGGATAAGATGCCACTTGGGTTCCTTACACCTACCTAAACACATCGTGGTGGATTCACAAGCAAAGATATTCCTCAACACGAAAGAGATAGAATTTGAGATGAAATAAATTTTATTGATAATTGATTTGAAATAAAATTTATGGATAATATTTCTTTAGGTAGAGCTCGTTGATTGGAAGCATAGGGCACTCTCCCTTACAATTTATAAACTAATAAGATCCTCCATGGTAGGTCTTTTCTATGTGCAAAAGGGCCTTCCCAAGTGGGTTCAAACTTGCTTCCCATCTTTTGACGGGCAACAATTGGTATTCTTAGAACTAAAATAAGATCTCTTACTTGAAAAGCTCTAAGACAGACCAACTTGTTATGAGCTTGAATAATTTTGACTTTTGTACAACACGAGGTTTTGGAATCCTCAAGGTGTCTCCCCTCTAAACCTTCGAGCTCTTCTAACCACAACTTAGCATTCTGCTCCATTGTAATCTTACTACCAACAGCTATCCTTAAAGATGGGAATTATACATCTAATGGTGGATTGCTTCAGACCCATACACTAAGGAGAATGGGGTAGATTGAGTTGGAGTTCTATATGTGCTATGATAAGCCCACAATGCTTCAATAACTGCTCATGCCACTATCATTTGTTATCATCGAGTATTTTTTTAGTATTTGGATGAGAGTTTTGTTGAAAGCTTCTACTAAGCCATTTTTCCTTGGGTAGTAGATGGTAGAATATCTCCAATCCATGCCATGTATTTGGGCAAAGCTGTTGATTTTAGTGCTCTTGAATATAGTACTATTATCAAATATAATTTTTCTAGGCACCTCAAACCTATATATGATATAGTTCCTAAAAAATTGGAGCACCTGTTGAGTTATGACCTCTCTGAGTGGGATTGCCTTCGCCCACTTGGAAAAGTTATCAGTTAGAATGACCAAAAGAAGGAGGATCAATTGGACCCACTATGTTGATACCCCAACACTCAAATGGCCATGAGGCCAAGGTAAGATGCAGAATGTTGGGTTGTTGGTATAGGACCACACTGTGTACCTAACATTGGTGCATCTCCTAGCTATGTCTATGCAATTTATGATTATCGAATGCCAGTAGTATCCTAGTCTCTTGATCTTGGCTTTTATTTTTAGATCGGATTGATGCGCTCCACATAAATCTGAGTGTACCTCGGTCATGATCCTACAACCTTTGTGTTTGTCCAAACAACGTAACCACATATGATCGAAGGACCGCCAGTACAAGGTGTCATCCACAAAAGCATAGGAAAGGGCTCTTTATTTCACCTGATGTGCTAGTGGCCTCTCTTGAGGTAGCCTATATTTAGATAATCCATGAATGGTTGCCTCTAATCTGGCTCCTCATCCTTTTTGGCAACAGAAACCTCCCCTTCAAGAGAGAATTTTTCAATGAGTTCATCATCAAAAAAGGTTAGGACTTGTCTATTATGGACCCTTATTGGTATTACTCATCTTCCGGATATGCCAACTCCTTAGTAAGCTTGGCTAATGCATCCTACTATGTTCTCTCCTTGAGGAATCTTATAGATGGTAACCTCTGAGATTTGGGCCAACAGCTCCATAGTGTACTTATGGTAGAGATGGAGCTTAAGCTTTATAACCTTGTAAGACCCAGTTATTTGGCCGATAACTAATTGAGAATCCTCAAAGATATTGATACTCTGGACGCATAGTGTAATGGCTAACTCCAAAGCAACAATCAAAGCTGCATATTTAGCTTTGTTGTTGGTGCATGGATTAGATAGATGATATGATAATCTCATCACATCGTGGTTTAGATTTAGGAGAACTATTCTTACCCCTACCTTCCCTGAAAGAGTAGATCATGGTTCTTCTCTTTTTTGAGAGGAAGCCGCACCATCAAAATACATCTCCCAATGGTGAATGCTAGTATCCCCTAAGTTCATGATTTGTTCATCGCGAGGTCATCATCAAGCGAAGAATCAACAAGAAGTGGGTGTGCTGCTAAGAAATTCGTTAATGTCCGTCCTTTCATAGCACGAAGGGGTACAAAAGTGATGTCAAACTGTGATGAAATCATGGACCATCATGCCAATCATCTAGATAACATTGGCCGTGTCATGAGAAATTATAGTGGATTGACTTTAGAGATCAAATTCATCTTTTGAGAAAGCATGTAGTGCCGTAGCTTTTGGGATTCAAAGATTAAAGCTAGGCAGTGCTTTTGAATAGGTGGGTAGTTTTCCTCAACAGGGATTAGACGATGACTGAGATAGTAGAGAGCATTTTCTTTCCCTTCATCATTAGTTTGAGCCAATAAAGCACCAAAGAAGTCATCTAATGCAGCAGTGTAGAGGACCAATGATTTGCCTGAGATAGGGGCTGCTAGGACTGGCGGCATCATCAAGTACTGCTTGATGTTTTCAAAAGCATGCTGACATTTATCATCCCACTTGAACTTGGTGTCCTTTTTGACAAGTTCTGAGAATGACTTGCATCTTCTTGATAAGTTGGATATAAAGCATCTTAGATATGCCAACTTCCCTAGAATGATCTGAGTTGAGTTAAACTTTTAGGGGGTGACATTTCTAAGATAGCCTTGATCTTCTCTAGGTTGATTTTTGTTCCTCAATGTCAGACAACAAACCCAAGGAATATCTTTGAAGCAACTCTGAATGCACACTTCAGGAGATTCATTTTGAGGTTAAATTATCTTAACTATTCAAAAACTACTCTCAAGTTGAAGAGATGGTCTTCCTTTTCTTTGATTTTGACTACTAGATTATCAACATAGCATTCAACTTGATGATGAATTAGTTCATTGAAAATTTGAGTCATTTCCCCCTGGTATGTAGCACCGATAATTTTAAGGCCGAAAGGCATGACCTTATAACAATATTCTGATCGAGGTTCAAAAAGTAGTGTTTCTTTCATCTTTGGGGTCCATCTTGATTTAGTTGTAGCGAGATGATCCATCCATGAAGGAGAATACTACATGAGATGAGGCGATGTCCACCATCAATTCCAGTATAGGAAGTGAAAATTCATCTTTAGGATATGTCTTATTTAGATCCCTAAAATCGATGCATATGAAAATTTGAACATTCTTTTTCTTGACTGGGATGACACTAGCTAACTAGGTGAGATATTTTTCTTTCCTGATAAATCCAACATCAATCAGTTTCTTGATTCCAAAAGTGACATGTTGTTGTGTTCAATGTATGCATCAGGAGCACTGATAGGGTTAACATTAGGTTCTATTACTAGTTTGTGGACTGCTACATCAGGAGATAAATAGGGCATTTCATCATAACTCTATGTGAAGCAATCCTTAAACTCAGCTAGTAGTCTAACTAAGTCATTGGTTTCTTCTTCATTCAATAAGGAACTGATGTACATCGGGCATGGATCTTCTTTTATTCCCAAGTTGATTTCTTTGAGTTCATCAATAGTTGATTTAATTTCTTCTTCAAACTTTGGCGGTGCATCTTTGAACTTCAAATTCATTTGGGTCATCTAAAGTTTCTAAACACACCTCCTCATACGAGTTAGCATGATTTGAAAAGAACCTATCAGATTCTAAATGATTGGTGATGACTAGGCAATGATCGTCTTCATCAACTAGACCCACTATACTGAATCCTAGTTCTGGTCTTGATTGAGGATGTATGCTTTGGTTGTCCCATATCCTTTCAAAATAATCCAACCTATGTTTAGACAAAGTATAGGATTAATCTCTTCTTTGCTAAATTAAGAACACAAGGCAATTACCAACCAAAGGAAATTGTATTAAATCTTTATATGAATCATCCTCAAGTTCTACATCAATTTCTTGACTTGAGGATGATGCTCCCAAAAAGAACTCTGAATCTTCCCATCTATGGATGACTTAGGGGCTTCCTTAACTACCAAACCCACAACTCCCCGAGAGGAAAGTGGGGTTAGTGCTAAGGTTCCCAATTGACTCATGATCATTTCATATGCAGACATGGATACACTTATGCTTTGCTTTGGAGGTTGGTCTTCATCACTGCCACCCTACAACGTCACATTGAAGGGATCTGCTGTTAAGAAGAGCTGGCTGGTGTGCCAATAGGAAGGTTTTCCACCTTGAGGGCTACCTCTGAATTGTCCTCCACATCTTCCTAGTGGAGGTCAGGGCATCCTACCCATGTGTTCAAATGGAGTAACGAACTGTGGGTGGAATATAATATCGGGTTTATATCTTCCATTGAGTCCATGCCTCACTCTCTTTTATTTTATTTTTCTATTTCTTTTTTCTTTTTATTTTCTATTTCATTTTCTTTTTATTTTCTTTCTTTTTGTCCCTCTTGGGGATCTTGATTAGATTCATGTTGACCTCATTTTTAGAATGAGATCTCAACATCTCCATATTAGGCTTAAGACTTCTCTAAGACTTTAAGAGTTCCTTAGTCTTAGGACACATCTAGTGATTGGATCCAACTAACCCTAGAGACTTAGAAAGAGTTATAGAATATGTGCTTGGGGTGGGAAAATTTCCTACCCTTTAGCTTAAACCCTTCCTCACTTTCCTCCTTCAAGTAAATCTCCAAATCAATTCTATTTGATTTTCTCCAAACTCAATCCCATGATTCAATTCCATGATTGAAATCCATGATTGAAACCCACCAAAATCCATCAAAAATTCATAAGTTCAAATTTGTAAGTCCTTAACCCTTTCTTAAGGACTTAACCAAAACTATGATTCAAACCTATTCAAATCTTTGAGATTTTTTCATGATCCATTTATATTCTCATTTATATTCATTTATAAATGAAGTATAAATTCAAACCAATCAAATCAAATTCAAAAATTCCAAATCAATTCATGAAAATTCTCTTAAGTCCCTTTAATTTTTCATTAAAGGACTTAGCCAAAATGAACTCTAAACCTTGATCAAATCACTTCAAACCCAGATTTCTCATGATCCATTTATATTCACATTTATATTCATTTATAAATGAAATATAAATTCAAACCCATCAAATCAAATTCAAAAATTCCTAATCAATTCATGAAAATTCTCTTAAGTCCCTTTAACTTTCCATTAAAGGACTTAGCCAAAATGAACTCTAAACCTTGATCAAATCACTTCAAACCCTTAGGATTTTCTCAAAACTTATTTATATTCTCATTTATATTCTCATATATAAATGAAATATAATTATGAATCAATCAAATCAAATCCAAAAATTAAATTCTAAATTTAAAATCCTTGAAATCCCCTTAAATCCCTTAATTTTCCATTAATGGATTTAACCTAAACTTTGATCAAACCATTTGAAACTCATGAGATTTTCTCAAAATCAATTTATATTCTCATTTATATTCTCATATATAAATGAAATATAAATATAAATTAATCAAATCCAATCCAAAAAATAATAATAATACATTTCAAAATTAAAAATTCCCTTTAATGGATTTATCTCAAATCATGATTAAACTCTTTCAAACTCTTGAAATTTTCTCATAATCAGTTTATATCTTCATTTATATTCACATCTATAAATTAAATATAAATTCAAACAATCAAAACCTACTCCAAAAATCAAATTCAAATCAATTCAAAAATCAATCTAAGCCTTTCAAGCCAACATCTTGAACTTGGCCAAATCAATTCAAATCAAGCCAAACTCTTGATTTTCTCTCATGATTCAATCAATCCTAGAATAATGAGCTCATATATAAATCTAAATTCTAATCCTCCAATCAAAGCGTAAATCAAAAATCAAACCCAAATCCCTTTCATATTCTTCCTTTGAATATGAAATTTTCAAATAGATCAAAATCCATTTGACTTCAAACCTCTAGTAAATGGATTTATATTTCAATCATAAGTATATATACAAGATCAATCAACTTCAAATCAATATTTGACCAAGCCATTTGACCCACTTAGGCTCACTTAAGCGTGACCTAAAGTATTTGAGCCAACTTTTGATCCTAACAAAATTGGATTAAACCAAACTCATATTTTCTCTCATGTCAACAATCATAATGGGATGATCAATCAATCAAATTGGGTCAAACCAAGTCAAACCTAAGGGTTGACCAAATCAACACTTAACCTAAAATGAAACCTTACGTAGCCAAAATCCACCATACGATAAATTGATTGAAACCATTGATCTAAGTTCACTCATGACCAAGCCAACATTTGAATTTTGAATTCACTTGACCAAGTTGACCCATTTTGACATAAAGGGACAAAATGTGTTAAAACTTGATCTAAGCCAAATTTATTGGAACCAATGTTAAGTCCATTCCAAATCACTGAAACTTGAACAAAGCCTCATGGCCAACTAAAATGAATTGACTTAGACACATGTAAAGGGGTCATGTTGAGCCAAATGAACTTAACCCAAATTGATTAGAAATAAAGATACCAATCAACTCCATATGACTAATTTGCTAAAATTAACTTAAATAGGTCAAATGGGTCAAATGAGTTAAAACCAAATATATACTAAATTGAATCAAACCAATGAGACCAAAATATTTCAAATGGTCATATGAACTTGACCCAACCATTGGTTTGACCTAATTTGACCAATTGGTCAACTTGACCCAAGTTGACCCATTTTGACCTAAATGGGTCAACATGATCCAAACCCTATCAAATGGATTCAAATCCATTGAAACTTATTATATTTTCTCAACATATCAAATTCTTAAATTGGAAAATAGCAAAATGACCATTTTACCCTAGGCCATAGAACTTTTGCTAGCCATCATTTTTTTTGTCATACACTCTTCACAATCACTTGAGGCTTTCCTAAAAGCTCAAGAAGACTTAGTGATGAGTGGTGCACCCAACCCAATTAGGTCAACCCATTTGAGCCATGGACCAATCTTGACCTTATGGCTTGAAATTGAAATTTCAAACTCCCCCTATGCTCAATTCAAGCACATGGGAAGTTATCATTCCACTCCTATGGCCAAACACCATGCATGATAGAAACCAAAATAGCTCACTTATATTTTGAATCAAAATGATAATGTGTGTTGCCATGGGGAGATATACTCCCTCCACTTCACTTTTATTTTCACACACTCACACTCGATTGGAGTCTAGGAACCCTTAGCAATCATCAAAGAGCTTTCCCAAGGTCTCTAGAGAAGATTTGAATGGCTCATTCTTCGGTTTTGCATAGTGCAAAATAGGGGAGGCGGAGTGATTAGCCAATTTCTTCTACACTTGATCTCATCCAAATTCCTTCTACACTCTTCATCTAAGGGCCAATTCAAACTTGCCCAAGCATCCATTTAAGTTCCTAGGAGAACCTCTGGATCATGGATCTTGAAGAGGAGTTAGCCATCAATCCACTCAACCCCAAGGACTAGAACTTGGTTTCATCTCCACACAGCTTTCATGATCTTAGTGGTGATCTGGCAGGTATGTGATTTTTTGACCACTTAGATTAGGAGGTGTTGAAATTTTTATTTCATGTGAAATCCACCTTTGGACTGGCCACTTTATTCCTCTAGATGGTGCGGGTTGAGTCTTGAATGATTCTATGCTAGACCGGGCTCAGATCTCCCCTTTGATCATGGACAACCTCCATTAATCCTCATGGAAGAGCTTGAGTCATCTCAGTCGTCCATCCATGCATTTTAGATGGAACACTGAGATTATTAGGCATGTTTTATAAATCCTTTATTCGATTTAAACCGTGGATGTATCCTTAGCCATCCGATCTTTGATCGGATAGCCAGGGATATTAGTGCGTGTGCCACGACCATCCAACCTACCAAAGGAGGAACCAAAAGAAGAAAGAGAAAAAGAAAAGAAGAAAGAAAGAAGAATAAAGAATAAAGCTTGAAGACCCCCATAACAATGAATTACTTTGCTTAATTGTAATATTCATTTGTAATCTGGGTTGTATAAGGGTAGAGCTCGACTACCCACATTTGATATTTTTGAGTTTCTGCAGTGGTGCCCGACCACAAACGGCCATTTATTTTTTTGTAATTAGCTTTATAAATTGATTGATGATTTGTTTAACTTTTGCATTAAGTGACATGCTTTTCCTAGTTTCTTCTTTGCTTTATGTATGGCCTGAATGTGAATTAGACTCTTTAGAAAAAAATAAATCTTTTACCCAACTTAACAACTTGAAATAAAATTAAATAACCCATAACCTCACCTAAAGCTTAGGATTAAAATCAAGATAAAAGATTTAGCAACCCCTTGGCAAGATGAGCATTTCTTTATAATATCATGCACAAATGCATCTTATTTTACTCTTGATTGGAGTGCTTCCACCTTTCGAGAACTTCGACCTTTGACTATGGTGGAAACTCACCTCTAAACTTCAGATTTTGGATGTCGATTTCTCATGCATTAGTCATAAAAATCCTATTAGCATGAGTCAAAATAATTATCAAATAATAATAAATGAAATTGAAATGCATTAGATTTAGGTCATTTAATCATGCCCTTTTACATGATCTAGTCTCTTTAGGGATGAGTTTAAGGACTTAGTCTCTTTAAATAAAATAGCCTAGTTATCTTTCATATGCATAAAGACTTGCCTACATGTATTTAAAATCATAGAAGTTGGCCCACCCTCAAGTTGTAAGTCATGTCGTGGTT
The DNA here is from genome assembly GCA_021442155.1 of Cymbidium sinense. Lineage (NCBI taxonomy): Eukaryota > Viridiplantae > Streptophyta > Magnoliopsida > Asparagales > Orchidaceae > Cymbidium > Cymbidium sinense. The sequence goes on along the minus strand of CM038218.1, from coordinate 80,718,889 downwards.
TGTCATCTCTGTGGAGACAAACTAATTACCCATTTTCCTTGATTTAGGTTGTGCTTTGGCCTTTATTAAGCTCCCTAGATTTAGGTTTGAGGTTGCTTTTCCCCTTTGTGGGCCATAAGCATACTCACCTCTTAGGCATTTTCTTAATCTTGTGTTAAGGAATCTCCTAAAATTCTAATAAAAATACAACTCAAACAAACTAAATAAATTACATTACTAGAGAGTGAGAGGTTGGTTGTTGTTCTTCTACTTTGGTCAATTTTCTAGGAGGCTACACCAACCATCGATAGTATTCTCATCAGGACTAGCCATCACAGAGGCCGACTCATGAGTCAATGGAGTCTCCACCTCACCGTTCTACCCCACGTCTACCATCTCTAGTGCAAGTTTCAGCATCACCCATTCCATCCAAGGCCATGAAGGCCGCATCCAAGGAAAAACGTACCCCATTAGTGATCCGGCTACAGCCAAGGGATCCTACTCCTCCTACACCACCCATTGTGGTAGGCGAACTCTCCTCAACCCTTCGATGGTGGAAGGAGTGGCAACCCCAAAACATCGTGGTCATTCCTTCACCAACTCCACCCCTATAGCCGGATGAAGAGATTGTGATAGCTATCATGGATATTCTAGATGACAGTTCAGTTACAGTGGTAGTAGAGGATCATCTCAGGATTATTACCCCTATTATAGCCAGTATCAGTCAGGAGTATCATTCATCTAATGAGTACAGTCTGCACAGGATTGACTCCCCAATTCCAGATGAGGTCGATGCCTCTCAGTTCACGATAGTGATCACATTGATCAGCCCAAGCTTTTTGTACCTACTAAGTTAGATTGATCCATAGATGAGATAGTTGCACACTATTTTATGGAGAAAAAGGAGATCTTAGGGTATGCATTCGATGAAGAAAGAGAGTTAACAATGAAGATGACTTGATAGGGGATTCAGCTGGCATATGTATGGTCGATACTAGAGGTTCTCTTCTTAAGGAGCAGCAGGCCATGGAAGGTGATGAGGTTGATCAAGGAGACATTGTAGAATAAGCCCATAACCTCCAATTATAGTTAAGGCAGAAAGATGAACATATTGATTGGATGACACAACAGTTGCAAGACTTGTTGGAAGTAGTGTCAGTGCTTCAGAAGCAAGCCCTTCCAATTCATCTTAGCACAGTCGATGTTAGTCAGCCTGAACTAGTGCATGTCTTAGACCCAGTTAAGACTCTACCTCCCGTTGAGCAAGGTAGCACTAGTCTGTATAGGAAGGTAGTAGAAAGTACCTCCATACATGAAAAAGCTCTAAAATCCATGGTTGAGTAACAGGTGAAGGAAGCCTTGGCTCAAGCCCGGGGTGGATCATTAGTTCAAAGGGTAGACCCTACCTAGAGGAATTCGATGCCATCCAGCATCCCAAGGGATTCATGCCTCCTTCCTTCAAGGGCTTCAATGGCAGTGGAAATATGAGGTAGCATATAGCTCACTTCAGGGCTAGTTATTGCAACACAGGTGGCAGTGATGCTTTACTCTTTAGACTCTTTATCAGTAGCCTAACGAGTATCACTTTTGATTGGTATGATGAATTGTTCTAATTGTAAAGATATTTTCTAGAGCAACTCTTCATCAAGAGATTTCGGAGCTCAATTGGTTATTAGGTGATCTCATTATAGCCCAACAACACTCCAGTGAGTCACTTGTTGATCATATTCTCCAATAGCATAACCTGAGTATGAAGTGTGAACCATAGCTATCTGAACATCATACTATTGAGATTCTCTTGAAGAATATCCATGGCTCGGTTGCCTTCATGCTTAAAGTCTTCACCATAAAGACATATGAGAAGCTAATCAACAAGGCAGCTATTCTACAAGGAGAGGAAAAATAGTTTCCTTATCCAGATCAGTTGCTAAAGTAGAAATCCCAAAAGGTTTATGAGAAAAACCTAGAAGGTAACACGGTTGGGAAGTATAGCCAGAGATGATCAAGAGACCACGACCTTAGCAGCCTCCACCTCCTTTGCCACCACTAAGGTAGCCGACCACACCTCGACCTCAGACAACTTACTCGGCGTGGCATATCCATTGTCGGTCTATGATCCACTCTATTAAGTTAAATAAACCTTGTTTTAAGAGAGATAATAAGGAAAATCTTTAAGAATCTCTTAAAGAAACTTGATTTTACTACCAACAGAGGCCTGGAAGGAAGTAGGCAAAGTTATGATCCAAACTTTTGCCCTTACCATGCTTGAGCCACATGGAGGATTGCTTTACATTCAAAGATTGGCTTGAACATAGTTTCAAGACTGGTGCTGTCGTTATCCTGAAGGAATACCTTGTGGAACAACCTTCCAGTTCCATTAGGGTAATCCTTGGGGATACAAGTGATCCTACCAAAATAAAAAAAGGTTGAGACATTTCTTTGTATAAAACCTTTAAGAAAATAACTCAGAAGATCAAGAAGCTTTTTTTGCAGGTGCCTGAGTCAGCTCAAACCTCCAACACCAAGGAAGGTTCGCGAGTTTCCAGTGTCAACTCTAGGAAAGTGGGAGCTCAGCAGTAGCAGCAATAATAGTAGCATGTGTCAGCTCGAGATAGCCCCTTAGCACAACCAATGATCATGTCCAACCTCCAACCTTCAGTTGCAGCTTCCACACCAACAACTTCTTCCTTTTCATCTAGTTGTTCTATTTCTTCCTCTAGTAGAACTCTTGTATCAGTGGGTAAGGGCATCAAATCCCTTACACCACTCACTCTACTTGACTTCTACTTTGTACCTCCAAAAATTTCTAAGAAATTGAAGAATAAAGCTGATTTGAATTACATCTGTGTCTCGTCTGATGAGTTGTCTTCTTCTATTCTTAATGATAACTCTTCAAGTCTAATAATTCTGATCTTCCTCTTTCGATTCAGAGTTGGATCTTTGAACTCTGAATATTATGGGTTAGCCTCTTGATATAGACTTGAAATCATCCGATTCTGAGAGTCCCATTGGAGAAGCTGTAAGTGAGCCTGAAGTGCAGGTAGAACTTTCCACCACTATAGCTCCAGAGATTACTGAAGTCAACCTCCATAGTGGCAAGGTCCTACCTCCTAGGGAAGCACCTCTATATAGAGGGAAACAAGTCATTGGTACTGAAGATTGAGAAACCCATCCACAGGATGCTCCACCCTTGGATATGCTTGTGGAAGACTAGCCGAAGGTGGACTACAACATCCTTTCTCATCTAAGAAAGTTGTCATCTAAGCTAAGCATATATGATGCCCTTGTCTTATCCAAAGAGATGAGGGAGTCACTAATCAAGGCCCTCCTTGATCTTGAAATATGCTTAGCTTAGCTGACCGCTATAGGTGAGGAAGCACACTATGCAAAATAAGCCCAAGGGATCACCTTTATAGATGAAGACCTTCTACTAGGGGACTTGGAACACAACCGTACCCTATACATTACAATCAACATGGATAGGTTCAAACTCGCCAGGGTTCTAATGGATTCATGTCCATCAGTAAACATTATGAGTCTAAAGACCCTTGCCTATTTGAAGATCGACATCTCTACTCTTCAAGGAGATAGAATGATGTTGAAAGGATTCAATGATCAAGGTGAGCGGGCTTTAGGTTCTATAGTGTTGCTGTTGGAGATCGATGACTGAAGCCAAGTTCTACATCGTTGATTCAAATACTTCATTCATTGCTTTGCTTGGTAGGCCTTGGATACATCAGAACAAAATCATTCCATCCTCCCTTCATCATTGCATCAAGTTCATAGAAGATGGAATTGAGTATTATGTCAATGGGGATGAAAAGCCATTCTCAGTTAGAGAGGTTGAGATCTATGAGGATACGACCTATTATCTTCCTTAAAACACCCTTTCTTGTGAACTTGGACAAAATTCAAATGCAAATGCAAAAACAAAAGAAAATGAAGTAAAAGAAAAAAAAAAAAAATGAAAAGAAAAATAAAAGTCCAAGTGAGCAAGAAAGGGGAATTGAAGAAGAAGTGGATCCGCATATCACATTCCACCCACAATTCATTTCATTATGTAGACATGTGGGTAAGATGGCTCAACCTCCACCGGGTGAGGCGGGGAAATAAAGGTAGTTCAGGTGGGAGACCCCTAGTTGGCCTTGACCAATAAGGTGGTGTTCAGTTCATAGAGTACCCCTACTATTCACATAAACTTGGAATCTAGCTCGGAGAAAGAGTCTAATGTGATTAGTATACCAGCCAACCCCTCTCAACGGGTTCCATTGGAGGTGACTTTTGATCCAGCTAGAGATGAAGGCCGGACCTCCAATCAAAGCAAAGTATTCAAATCTGGTTTATGTGAAACTATCAGGCAGTAGTTGGGAACCTTAGCTCTTACCTCACTTACATCTTAAAAAGTTGAAGGTTTAGGAGTTAAGGAAGTCCCTAAGTCTTTTAGTGACATGAAGCAGAAAAGGTTCTTTTTGGGTTCATCATCCACAAGTCTAGAGCTGGATGTAGGACTTGAGGAAGATATTTTTAAAGAATTAATAGAATTATCTTTTGACTTTTACTCTCCTTGTGTTCAAAATCTTATGCAGAAAGGTTTAGTTCCTCACACTTGGTCCAAGTATAGGTCAGAATATTTTGAAAAATTATAGAATAATACAGGTAGAGAAGCATAATCAAGAGCAGGACTAGGATTTGGTATAATGGGTTCGATCGATGGCGAAGATTATTGCGTAATTGTTACCAGCCATTTGGAATTTGATAGGATCTTCTCACACATCCCCAACTCTTATGAGAATGTGTGTTTAGAAACTTTAGATGATCCAGATGATCTCCAAGTCAAAGCGGCACTGCCAGAGTTTGAGGAGGAGATTCATTTAATAATTGACAAGCTAAAAGAAATCAATCTCGGGATAGAAGAAAATCCTCGCCTGACATATATCAATTCATTGTTGAATGATGAAGAAACCAATGACTAAGTTAGGATACTGATTGAGTTTAAAGACTACTTCGCATTGAGTTATGAAGAAATTCCTGGATTCTTCTGATGTTGCGGTCCACAAGCTAGTAATAGACCCTAACATTACCCCTATTAAGCAAGCTCCTAGACGCATGCGATTAGAAATTGAACAATAGGTCATTTTTAAAGTCAAGAAACTGATCGATGCTGGTTTTATCAGGGGAGAAAAATATCCTACCTGGTTAGCTAGTGTCATCCCAGTTAGGAAGAAGAATGGTTAGATTGGCATTTGCAATTTTAGGGACTTAAATAAGCCATGCCCTAGGGATGAGTTTCCTCTTCCTATTCTAGAATTAATCATGGACATTGCCTCATCTCATGAAGTTTTCTCTTTCATGGATGGATCATCTGGCTATAACCAAATCAAGATGTCTCATGAAGATGAAAGAAACACTGCCTTTCAAACCCGATCAGAATCTTCTATTATAGGGTCATGCCTTTTGACCTTAAAAATGCTGGTGCTACATACCAGCGAGCCAATGGATCTTCAATGAACTCATCCATCATCGGTTGAGTGCTATGTTGATGATTCAAATGAGAAAGGAAGACCATCTCTTTGACTTGAGTAATTTTTGAATGGTTGAAAATAGAACATTAAGATGAATCCCTAAAGTGTGCATTGAGGTAAACTTGGAAATTCCTTGGGTTTGTTGTTTGACACTAGGGAATAGAAATAGATCCTGAAATGATCAAAGCTATCTTAGAAATGCCACCTCGTAAGAATTTCACTCAACTCAGATCCTTTCAAGGATGGCTGGCGTATCTAAGAAGCTTTATCTTAAATGTATTAGGGAGATGCAAACCCTTCTCCGCACTTGTCAGAAAGGATGCTAAGTTCAAGTGGGATGACCAATGCTATCATGCATTCGAAGACATTAAAGAATACTTGGTGAATCCGGTTCTCACCCTTATCCGGGTATTGATCCTTTTGCCTTCTTTGCATTGGATAACTCTCTGGTGCTCTGGCCCAAACGATGATGAGGGAAGGAAAGCGCTCTCTACTACCTCAACCATCATCTGATCCTTGCTGAAGAAAGCTATCCACCTATTGAGAAACATTGTTTAACTTTGATCTCTCGAGCTATGACACATGCTTTCTCATAAGGTGAACGATCTCGAACCAATCCACTTGATACCTCGCGGCAACACTTTTGGATGTTTGGCTCATTGGTCCATGATACTCGTAGTTTGATATCACATTTGTACCCTCAGGTGGGGTAAAGGATATTTCTTAGCGGCACCCACTTCTGGCGATTCTCTCTGATGATCTCCCCGATGAATAAATCATGAACTTAGGGGAGGCCGACAACCACCAATCGGAGATGTATTTTGATGGTGCAACTTCTTTTTTGAAAGGGGAAGCACCACGATCTATTCTCCCAGGAAAGGGTAGAAATAGTTCTCCTAACTCCAGACCGCGATGTGATAAGATTCTCATACTATCTTTCTGACCCCTGCACCAATAATGAAGCTAAGTATGAGGCTTTGATTGTCGGTCTGGAGTTAGCCATCACTATCAATGTCAAGAGCATCAACATCTTTGGGGATTGTCAATTGGTCATCAACCAGATTATCGGGTCCTGCCAGGTCCTCAAGCCCAAGCTTCATCATTACTATGAGTATACCATGAAGCTATTGGCCTAGATTCATGAAGTCACCATCTACAAGGTTCCCTGAGCAGAGAATGTAGTAGTAGATGCCTTGGCTAAACTTGCCAATGAGTTGGCATGTCTAGAAGATGAGTCCAATTCAATAAGAGTCCAAAATGGATAAGTCTTATTCCTTATTGATTTGAAACTCATCAAGAGACTTTCTCTTGAAGGGGAGGTTGTCATTGCCAAAATGGACAAGGAGCTGGATTGGAGGCAGATTCATTGAACACGATAAACTACCTCAAGAGAAATCTTAAGCTCATCAGGTGAAACAGAGAGCTCTTTTCTATGCTCTTGTTGATGGCACCTTGTACCGCCGGTCCTTTGACCAAATGTTATTATGTTGTTTAGACAAACACGAAGCCCACGGTATTATAACTAAGGTACATTCAGGTCTATGTAGAGCTCATCAATCCAGTTCAAAGATGAAGTCAAAGATCAAAAGAATTAGATATTACTAGCCCTTTATGATCACAGATTGCATGGACGTAGATAAGAGATGACATCAGTGTCAGGTGCACGGTGTGGTCCTCCACCAACCACCCAATATTCTACACCCTACTTTGGCTTCATGGCCATTTGAGTGTTGGGGTACCAACATTGTAGGTCTGATCGATCCTCCTTCTTCCAAGGGATATCGATTCGTCTTAACTACTACTGAATACTTTTCCAAGTGGGTGGAAGCCATCCCACTCAGAGAGGTCACAGATCACCATGTGCATTAGTTTTTTAGGAACCATATCGTATATAGGTTTGGGGTGCCTTGATGAATTATATCTGATAATGGTACTACATTCAAAAGCATGAAGATCAATAGCTTTGCTAGAAGACATGGTATAGATTGATGATACTCCACCATCTACTATCCTAGAGCTAATGGTTTAGTAGAAGCATTCAACAAAACTCTCATCCAGATACTGAAGAATACACTTGATGACAATAAATGACAGTGGAACGAGCAGTTGGTTGAAGCCTTGTGGGCCTATCGCACAACATACCGAACTCTAACTCAGTCTACCCTATTTTCCTTAGTATATGGTTCTGAAGCCATTCTTTCTTTAGAAGTTCAACTCTCTTCACTAAGGATAGCATTGGGTAACAAGATCACTATAGAGTAGAATGTAAAGTTGCAGTTAGAAGAGCTCGAAGGTTTGGAGGTTTAAAAGCGTGCCAAAACCTCGAGTTATAAGGAAAAATGATTCAAGCTCACAAGAAGGCTGGTCGCCCTAGGTCTTTAGTAGGAGAACTTGTGTTTGTCTAAGGAGACCAATTGTTTCCCATTGAAAGATGGGAGTTTTGAACTCACTTGGGAAGACCCATGTCATAGAAGGCCTGAAGGAGGATCTTATCAGCTTATTGATTGTAAAGGGGAACACCCGATGCTTCAAATTAATGGGCTCTATCTAAAGAAATATTACCCATGAAATAAAACTTGTTTGAAAACATTCATTAATAAAAAAGAATAAAATCTGATTCTATTAATCAAATCTTATCTTCTTTCAAAATGTTGTTTGCTTGTCTTGCGAATCCGTGACATGTTTAGGGTAGGTGTAAGAGTACCCTAATGGCATTCTATCCCTTTTTCACAACATAAACACAATCTCTCGAAACTTTTAGAATAGGTATAAGAGAACTTGGGAGGTATCCTATTTTGATTAGCATAACTAAGTTAGGTGTTAGAGAACCCAAGCGACATCCTTTCTTTATGGGAATTCTTGTTGTCATCCATGACATCATTTCAATATTCCCCAGCATGTTTTAAGGTAGGTGTAAGAGTCCCCAAGTGGTATCCTATTTCTTTTAGCACATGCACAACAATAAACACAAATCTTTTATCTCAAGCTATTTTGATGTGGGAGCAAGCCCCTTGTGACACTCACTCATTAGCTGCACCAAGTAAGGTCTACATGCTACCTCGCTAGTATGTCACCCCAGTGATCACTTGTTGGAGGATGTGAGTCCCCATGCTTTCTTCCTAACTTGATCATTGGAAATCAAAGAGTGCCTTGTTAGTATGGTATGCTCTACTGCCCAACCAATAAACTATCTCATGTTGACTTTGCTTAAGAAGATGTGAGTCCCTGTGCTTTCTTCTTGAACTAGCCATCATGTTCTAACTAGGTTGAGTATATTTGAGGTTTAGGATAAGTCCCAGAGGCTCCTTTCCTCTTGACTACTTTTGAGTCAATCTAAGTCCCCAGTGGCATTCACTCAGTCACTCTAGGTGGGACTATCGAGAAGACATCCCGTGAGTTTTGCTATAGGAGGATTGAGTCCCCGAGCTTTCTTCCTAGGGTGATTGTTGCAAACCGATGGGCACCTTCGATTGGTTGATGTTCGCTATGCTGACAGTAACTCACCCGGTGAGTACACCACTCTTGGCAGATATGAGTCCCATGCTTTCTCCTTTAGTTGGACACCAAATACCTATTGAATTTATGACTAACCATGTCATTTTCTCCAGGGTGTTGGATTAAGCCTTTACTGACCCCATCCCCTGTGGGCACTCTATCTGGTTCAAGTCCTTTGCGACCCCATTTAGACACTACCTGGGTTATTTTTGGATTGAACAATTCCTCTTTCCTAGTAGCCACCTCTGTGGTTGAAAAATTTGTTTAGTAGATGCGCAGATTCTCCTTTGGTTCAGTAAATCTGAGATAGGTCTGGGCGATATAAGCTCCTTCTCAGTTTGATCCTAAAAATTAACAAGGTCCATGATAAAACTAAAATAATCAAACTAAAATAAACCAAAATTAATTTGTTTGTGAATTAGGAATTCAAGCCCCCAAAGGGCCCCTTCTCCCAAGCAGGCATCTTATCTTTAGGGCTGTGTTAGCAGAACTTCCTATAGAAATTGCTTTACTACCTGAGTTGAGATAAATCCTCAAGTCAGTACTCACTCGTAGTCTTAGTCGGGTTCAATCCTTTGTCTGGCGGTTACAGTCATTCCGCTTTGAAAGATGTAAGACTATGACGCATTCTTTCTAGCATGATTGTCACAAATGGGCAACCCTAGGTCAGGTTAGATTTGTTACCCAAAGAAACCAATCACCCCGGTGATCTTTTCTAGTGGAAGATGTGAGTCCCTGAGCTTTCTTCCTTTCAATTGATCATTACAAATTGAAAGGCACTCCTTTGGTTGGATAGTTCTCCCATCGGCCGGGAAGCTAGTCCCTTTGGTTCAGTAAATCTGAGGCAAGTCTAGGCTACTACAAGCTCCTTCTTAGTGTGATCCATCGCAAACCAATGGAATCCATTCAAACAAATTGAAAAATGAAATTAATCTCGACTATTTTTGAGCTGATTTAAGTCCCCCAGTGGCATTCACTCAATAGTCAGCCCTAAGTCAGGTCTGATTTGTTGCCCAAAGCAACTAATTACTCCAGTGATCTTTTCTAGTGGAAGATATGAGTCCCCAAGCTTTCTTCTTAAGACTTGACCATTATATACCAAAAGGTATTTCTCCTTGGTCCAATAGTCCTACCTTGTGATTAGTAGACTACTCCATTTGAATTGGTAAATCTGAGTTAGATCTATGCTTCCATGGCCCCTACTCAGTGCAGTTCATCGCAAACCTATGGGATCCATCATAATCAAAATAATCAAACCTAAAAATAAAATAAATCTTAACTATCTTTTGTGTTGATCTAAGTCCCCCAGTGGCATTCACTCAATAGTCAGCCTTAGGTTGGGTTCAATCTGTTGCCTTGCCAATAGATTACCCTAGCAACTAGTCTCTACTTTGGAGGATATGAGTCCTCGCACTTTCTTCCTAGTACAGCTACTGCATACTGAAAGGAATCCCCTTTGGTTGGCTAGTCCTACTATGTGCTTAGTAGACTACCCCTTTGGATTGGTAAATTTGAGTTAGGTCTTAGCCTTCATGGCTCCTACTTAGTACAACCCATTGCAAATCAACGGGCTTGTCCTAAAAATTCAACCAAATAAAATTTAAAACAAATTCAACCCTCTCCCCTAGTGGAGATCTCTCCTTAGTGAGATTTCAATCAAATCAAACCTTCCATCCCCTTGTGGATGACTTGAACCTGCTTCTATAGTGGAAGGTTCATACTCTATCCCTTAGTGGATTTTTTTTCCCTCTCTTATGTCTTGGACATAAGCAGAGCCACATTGTACTAAGCTCTGAATTCTTTCTTTCCCTTGGCCTAGGGATAGATCATTTCTATTAGTGCTTGTGATCTCTTGGTCTTGTTGATAGTTTTGATCAACACCAATACGTGCAGTGTTCTTGGTCAGTCACATAACACCTATTGGGAGCCCTTTGTTGACCTCATTTTTAGAATGAGCTCTCAACACCTCCATCTTAGACTTTGGACTTCTCTTAGACTTTAAGAGCTCCTTAGTCTTAGGACACATCTAGTGATTAGGTGGACACTCCAACCTAGCCCTAGAAGACTTAGAAGAGTTAGCCATAGGAATAGGTCATGCCTTAGGGGTGTTTGGAAAATTTCCTACCCTTTAGCTTAAACCCTTCCTCACTTTCCTCCTTCAAGTCAAACTCCAAATAAATTCTATTTGATTTTCCCCAAACTCAATCCCATAATTCAATTCCATGATTGAAATCCATGATTGAAACCCATGATTAGTTCAAATTTTTTAAGTCCTTAACACTTTCTTAAGGACTTAACCAAAACTATGATTCAAACCTATTCAAATCTTTGAGATTTTCTCATGATCCATTTATATTCTCATTTATATTCATTTATAATTGAAATATAAATTTAAACCCATCAAATCAAATTCAAAAATTCCAAATCAATTTATGAAAATTCTCTTAAGTCCCTTTAATTTTCCATTAAAGGACTTAGCCAAAATCAACTCCAAACCTTGATCAAATCACTTCAAACCTTGGGATTTTCTCAAAACTTATTTATATTCTCATTTATATTCTCATATAAATGAAATATAAATATAAATCAATCAAATCAAATCCAAAAATTAAATTCCAAACTTAAAATCCTTAAATTCCCTTAAATCCCTTAAATTTCCATTAATGGATTTAACCTAAACTTTGATCAAACCATTTCAAACTCTCGGGATTTTCTCAAAACTTATTTATATTCTCATATATAAATAAAATATAAATATAAATCAATCAAATCAAATCCAAAAATTAAATTCCAAATTTAAAATCCTTGAAATCCCTTAAATCCCTTAATTTTCCATTAATGGATTTAACTTAAACTTTGATCAAACTATTTCAAACTTATGGGATTTTCTAAAATTCAATTTATATTATCATTTATGTTCTCATATATAAATGAAATATAAATATAAATCAATCAAATCCAATCAAAAAAAATTTTAAATTTCAAAATTAAAAAATCTCTTAAATCATTTAAATTCCCTTTAATGGATTTATCTCAAATCATGATTAAACTTTGTCAAACTCTTGAAATTTTCTCATGATCAATTTATATCTTCATTTATATTCACAGATATAAATGAAATATAAATTCAAACAATCAAAACCTACTCCAAAAATCAAATTCAAATCAATTCAAAACTAAATCTATGCCTTTCAAGCCAAAATCTTGAGCTTAGCCAAATCAATTCAAATTAAGCCAAACTCTTGATTATCTTTCATGAATCAATCAATCTCACAATCATGAGCTCATATATAAATCCAAACTCCAATCCTCCATTCAAAACCCAAATCAAAAATCAAACCCAAAACCCTTTCATATTCTTCGTTTGAATATGAAATTTTCAAATGGATCAAAATCCATTTGACTTCAAACCTCTTGTAAATGGATTTATATTTCAGTCATAAGTCTATATACAAGATCAATCAACTTCAAATCAAGCTTTGACCAAGCCATTTGATCCACTTAGGCTCACTTGACCCAAAGTGACCTAAAGTACCCTTATGAGCTAACATTTGACCCTAACCAAATTGGATTAAACCAAACTCATATTTGCCTCTCATCATGATCAACAATCATCATGGGATGATCAAGTAATCAAATTGGGTCAAACCAAGTTAAACCTAAGGGTTGACTAAGTCAACACTTAACCTAAAATGAAACCATACAATCCACCATAGGCCAAATTGATTGAAACCATTAATCTAAGTTTACTCATGACCTATATTTGAACTTGACCAAGCCAACATTTGAGCCTAACCTAGCCCAATTGGCCCACTTGACCCAAGTTGACCCATTTTGACCTAAAGGGCCAAAATGTGTCAAAACTTGATCTAAGCCAAATTGATTGGAACCAATGGGTCAAGTCCAGTCCAAATCACTTGTGGAACTTGACTAAAATATCAATTGGCCAACTAGATTTAGCCCAATTGACCTTAGACCCAACATGACCTAAAGGGGTCATGTTGAGCCAAAACTGAACTTAACCCAAATTGATTGGAAACAAACATACAAATCAACTCCATATGACTAACCTAACCTAAACTTACCCTTGACCTATCTCAAATAGGTCAAATGGGTCAACTTGAGCTAGTTGACCTAAATGAGTCATATGAGCCAAAACAAAATCTATACCAAATTGAACCAAACCAAAGCCACCAAAACATTTCAAATGGTCATGTGAACTTGGCCCAACCCTTGGTTTGATCTAATTTGACCAATTGGTCAACTTGACCCATTTTGACCTAAATGGGTCAACATGAGCCAAGCCCTATCAAATGGATTCCAAATCCATTGAAACTTGGTCAAACCTATTTTCTCAACATAACAAACATACCCAAATTGAAAAAAAAGAGCAAAATGACCATTTTACCCCTTGGCCATAGAACAAATTTTGGCCTAGCCCATGGGTATTTTGGTCATACACTCTTCAATCACTTGAGGAAAGCTCAAGGGGACTTAGTGATGAGTGGTGCACCCAACCCAATGGGTTTGGGTCAACCCATTTGAGCCATGGACCAAACCCGACCCTATGGCTTGAAATTGATATTTCAAACTCGCCCTAAGCTCAATTCAAGCACATGGGAAGTTATCATTCCACTTCTCTGACCAAACAGACCATGTGCAATGATTTAACAACCAAAACAACTCACTCCATATGGTCAATTGGATCAAAATGGCAACTAATGGGTCGACCGTCCGATTGCCATAGGGGGAGATATACTCCCCTTAATTCACTTCTATTTTTACACACTCACACTCGATTGGAGTCTATGAACCCTTGGCAATCATCTGAGAGCTTTCCCAAGGTCTCTAGAGAGGATTTGAATAGCACATTCTTCAGTTTTGCTAAGTACAAAATAAGAGAGGTGGAGTGAAAATTGTTTACTTTATGTCAAATGTGCATGTGTTGGCTAAAGTAAAATATGAGTGGCTATTATCACTACTAAATACAAAATATTTTCAAAACTTATAAATGAAACATCAAATTGAAAAGTGTGCTATTCTTATACTTTAATTATAAGCTTACATGTGATATTTTATAAAATAATGTTTAGTGTAGCCTTTCCTTCCTTTCTTAAGTTAGCATATTTTGAATAGGAGTTGGTAAGATGTAGGGTTCGTTTGAAAAGAACCCAACACTTACTTAATTCTATACCCTATTCATCCCTATGCTATCATATAAGAAGGATTACCAACACTTTCATGAATAAATTGCATAAACAAAGCAAATCCATTAAACAACTTTTGCATCTTCCCTTTCCATTTCATTTCTTTTATATGCATGTTTGTATTTAAGGAAAGTGGTATGTTAGTCTGGACAACCTCAAGGTTGCAAGGCTTTAGGTAGCCCTAAGTAGGTCTTGTACCTTACACCTCTGGTTAACAATGACACTGTACTCACTTATGCCTTTCTTTCTTTCATGCATGTATACAAAATTTTGGATAAGGAATACCTTTTCTACTTAAGAAAATCATACATGTTTAACTTCTAAATTTTCTTAAATGGATGACTTAGCATGCATCATAAAGTGTATTAACTATTCTCATTTGATTTTATAGATATGCTTAGGGTCCATCCATATGCATGTTATATATGTTGGGAAAGAATTGAAGTAATGTGTGTTATGTGAATTTTGATTCATTTTATTTAATATTAAAATACCTTTCTTTTTGAATAGGTTGTTTTGAGTTTGTCTAAACTTAGGATTGATTAAAAGATGTAATCAAAATATTCACCTAAATAAAATTAAAATGTGAACTTACCTTAGAAATTACTTAAGGATTAAGGAAGGAAAGAGAAGTTCTCTTTTTCTTTCCCTCTCTTCATAACTTAGTAATTAATTGTAGGTTTCACTCAAACCAAATTAAAACATGAAATAAAAATAATCCAAAATACTTAAACAACATAAATGAAACCCTCCTCTAAGTTGAACATGTCCTTCACACTTAGAAAACTTGAACCTAAAGTCCTAAGCTAAGCATTCCACACAAACCTTCAAAGCACATTAGCCTAAGTGACTACTTCTAGCTTTAGGTTTAGTGCATGGTTTGATGTTTTTTTGTTTTGTTTATGATCTATGTTTTGGATGTTAGGATGTATGCTCATAGAATGAATGGTAGTGTGGTTTGACTATTCTTTTCATAGTAGATTGTGCTTAAGAGCTATCATAAATAAAAATATAACGCTTATTGCTTGCTTATACCCCTTTGCAATCCATAGGTGGACTTAGTCACCCATGTGGGGTGATAAGTCCAATATACATGTTTGAGATTGTGTGGTGTGATTTAACTTTATTTTATAGGTGTTAGTTAGATTTATACTTTTCCTTTTCATGTAAAAAATTTGTATAAATAGGATTTTAGAATGAATTATTATGGGGATTAGGATGAACATTGGTCATAAGATCCTCTCTTATGCACCATATGAAGCCTTTAGCATCCACCATCCAACCTTTCAAAGGATGAACCAAAAGAAGAAGAAGAAAAAAAAGAAAGAAAGAAAGAAAAGAATAATAAAGCTTGAAGGCCCCATAACAATGAATTCCTTTGTTTAATTGTAATATTCATTTATAATTTGGGTTGTATATAAGGTAGAGCTCGGCTACCCACACTTGATATTTTCAGGTTTGTGCGAAGGTGCCCGACCACAAACGACCATTTATTCTTTTTATGATTAACTTTATAAATTGATTGCTGATTTATTTAGTTTTTGCATTAAGTGGCATGCTTTTTCTAGTTTATTCCTTGCTTTATGTATGACCTGGATGTGGATTAAGCTCTTTAGGGGAAAATAAATCTTTTACCCAACTTAACAACTTAAAATAAAATTAAACAACTCATAACCTCACTAAAGCTTAAGATTAAAATCAAGATAAAAGATTTAGCAACCCCTTAGTTGGATGAGCATTTCTTTATAATATCATGCACAAATGCATCTTATTTCACTCTTGATTGGAGTGCTTCCACCTTTTCCAGAGAGCCCGGCTTGACCTTTGAGGGCCGTTGTGGAAACTCACCTCCTAAACTTCTCACTGATTTTAGCTAATAATCTGATTTCTCATGCATTAGTCATAAAAAATCAAATTAGCCTCTATCAAAATAATTGTCAAAAAATAATAATAAAATGAAATTGAAATGCATTAGATTTAGGTCATTTGAAGCATGTCCCTTTATATGATCTACTCTCTTTAGGGAGTGAGTTTAAGGACTTAGTCTCTTTTTAAATAAAAATACTCTAACTATCTTGCATAAGGATAAAGACTTGCCTACATGTATTTAAAATCATAGGAGGAGTTAGTTGGCAACCACCCCTAGGTGGTTGTAAGTCCTGTTGACCTCATTTTTGGATGAGATTAATTTAGTCAATTAGGAGATCCTAATCTCAAATAGGATTTTCTTAATGCTTAGGACACCTCACCTAGTGTCCTAGAAAATCTTTTTAAGTTTATTCTAACCTATTTAATATAGGTGGAATCAATTAAATTTTCAATTTGAATTAACTCAAATAAATCAAATTAAAACTAAATTAAAATATAAACCCATTCCATTTGAATTAAGTTGATCATTTGAACTCATTTGAAATCATGTCTAACCCATTTAAGCTAAATGAGTTGAAATTAAATTAAATTTAAAATCAATTCAAATTAAATCATAATGCAATTAATCATCAATTACATTATGGTTTAAAAAAATAAACTAAACAAATTCAATGGGTAAGATTAAATCCAAGTACTTTGCATCAAAGCATTTGGTTGAAATCAAATTCCCTAAGACAATTCAAATGGAACAATATCGAATCTCAAATCCATTTTGAGATTAATTTGGGCATGTCATACTTTAATCCAAACTAAGATGATAATGTCATATTGCATAAAAATAATAAAAGCAAAACAAAAGAAAATGAAAAAAAGGAAGAGAAATGCTAAATCCCTTCTTCCCACCTCATTCACTCCATGACAAAAGCCACCACTTAAGAGGTGGCTGCCTTCAAGTGAAGGCAATGAAAGCAATTAAAAGGAGAAAAAACCTTTGGAGATTACCTGAAGCATAGCCAACAAAGGGAAGAAGAAACCAAAATTTAAAAAAAAAAAATAGAAAAAAAGGGGGAGCTCTCGGCCATGCATGGAAAACATGGAAGGAAACTCTTCACCTCTGATGGGAACATCCCATTATGATCACAAGACCAAGGCAGGTTGATCCCACACCTTGACCGGCCTTGCCACTGCCGGTGGCTGGAAAACGGCTTTCAAAAAATTTCCATAACGTGCTTTTGGCAAAGCATAAAAAATGGGGTAGGAGAGACCATCACCTCCCTATTTTCATTTCAAAAGCATCACCAAGGAGAGTGATGAAGTTTCCAACCATCACCGACCTTCTCACCGTCGGCAAGCCAAAATCTGGGTATGCAATGTCTCCCTCCCCCTATGCATTCAGTTTTGGAGCTTTGTGAAGAAAGTTGGATCCTCAAATGGAACAAACCATATGAATTGACCCTAATTCGATCCCTGATCATTTTGGGATCAAAATCTTGGCATGATTTGTTGGTGATTGGCAAGAAATCACGGACAATGTTTGTGATTCACTGGCGAGCCTCAGGATTTAATCCCGACCGTCTGATTCTTCTCTTAGGATCAAACGGCTCTGATCTAGGCGCACAAGCTAATTTAAATCCCTTAAGGATCACGGGGGCATTTTAGACTGTCCAATCTGCGATCAAATGGTCAGGATCGCATTTTAACATGCGACCGAAACCATCCCCATGACGTGACCGTGTGACATGCGGTTCGTCGCGCCACTTGACATGTGGTCTGATCCCACGGGATCCGGGATATGGGCCGTCGATCTTTGATGCCATATCATGATCTCGCTATCGCATCACGTGGGACCCTACTTAAAAGCTGAGATTAGTTAAATAGCAGTTAATTAATTTAAAAAATCCTAAAAAATTCAAAAAATCATATAAAATCAAAGAAAAATCAAAAAAATTACAAATAAAAGTTCTATGGATTCTTCTTGATGAGAGGAATCCATAAAAATTAAAATCCTCAATTTTTATTGGGTAATTTTTTCTTAATTTAGGTTTAATTGAAAAACATTAAACCCTAATTACTCTCAAATTAATAATCCAATTAATTTGAAACTTTGGGGAAATAAAATTAAGCTTAAAACATTTCTAGGAAAATTTGAGGATTTAATTCTTTGAAATCAAGGGAAATTTTAATTTCATTTGTTTGACCTTTAAATTAATTAAATTAATTACCCTTTAATGAAATAATTAGAAAAATTTAATCTAATAACCTTAATTCAACATAATAAATATTAATGAATATCAGAACACCAATTAAACTTAATTAAACCTATCTAACCTAATAGATCACTAATTAACTCAATTAGGTAATTAAAAGAATTAAATAATTCAATTAAATGATCTAAACTTAATTAAATCATAATAAATTAACTAGTTAACCAAAAATTATGAATAAACCCTCATTGGAAAGGTATTTCAGTGAAGAATAAGTAAAAAATAAAATCCCTTAATCAATCTTAATAAATGAGGCTTAATTTAGGCTTTAAGAAAATAATTAAAACCTTAATTACATTCTAATTACATCTCTAATCAAGTTAAAACTTTCGAAACATAAAATTAACATGTAACCCCACTTTTCCAAATCTCTAGGTCAATATGAACTAAATAATAATTAAGAAGAAGCATTAATTCATTGAATCAACAAATAAATTGAACTAATCTGAAATAAACATCAGAAATACTTAGGATAATTCATCAAAACTTCTTAAGTGAAAGAATTTAGTCAAATATCAAAATTTAAAAACAAACAGTACTTAATGAAATTCAAACATAATTAAACAACTTAAGTTAAGTTTAATGAAATCATTCATCCTTAATAAATTTAAATAATGAATCTAAAACCTAGGTTAATCAAATCAGATCAAGTAATTAACCTAACTACTTTTGGTTAAGAATAATCTATGAACAAACCTAAAGTATTAATTCATATTAATGGATTTAAAACTTAAGCTTACAAATTCATAATTTAATAACTTAACTACTTTCGTTCATGAAATTGATCACGCCGTTAGCTTTGAAACATTCAAATCAATCAAGTAAGACAATTCGCACTCAATTCGAACAAGTCTACGCAAAAATTGAGTGGTCAAAAGTAGCAACGTGCATTTTGAGCTGAAATGGACTCAATTTGATGCCGACTTGAATGAAACGGCCTCCGATCATGAAACAGACTGTGCCATTGCATTCAGAATAACAAAATTACCTTAAATTGATATATATATCGACTATGTGTATTTACCGGCATGAAATCCACATTAAAATCATTTAATAAATTTTAAATTTATTAAAAAAATTCCTAAATTATCCCCCATGCTCAACCCCTTCCCAAGAGATTCCGCCACCGTTAAGCTCAAGATCCCGCTTCCATCACCTCAGCCCCTGCCACACCGACTGCTCTAATGCTCTCCGGCCTGGCTGCACTCCAGATCTGGATCCGCCACCCGTCCATCTTGTAACTCGGGCAAGAGTATTCTGACTTTTCTAATCCTGACACGACAACTCGAATTGCCCTACTAGCGCGATCTCATTTCAGAAATCAGGCTGCATGAGCATTCTCAATTCGCTGATCAGATCGCTTTACTCACTTAATCCTATTCTACACCATCCCAACCGTTTCGATCCGCACTGACTGCTCCTCCTTCTCGCACCATAACCTCCTACCTATAAATTTCATCCTTCCACTTTTCGCTTCACCGCAAACCGAGGAAGGACATCATCAAGAGGTGAATTCTTCTTTCAATTTCTGGCATCGCACGCCCCGTAACTCTTCCAATTTTTACTTCGCTGCAATCAGGGGAAGAACATCTTCAAGAGGCGAATTCTTCTTTCATTTTCCAGCGTCGCACCCCTCGCTTTAGCCATCCCGTACCATTTTTGCTTCGCCGTAAACTGGGAAAGAACATCATCAATAGGCGAATTCTTCTTTAAATTTTTGGCATCACACCCCTCACTTTATCCTTCAATTTTTTTCTTCGCCACAAACTAGGGAAGACTATCGTCAACAGGCGAATTCCTCTTCAGTTTCCGGCGTCGCCCTCTTTGCATTACATTCCCAATTGCATACCTAATCCCGTTCTTTTATCGAGTATTGCAGAGTGCAAAAAAATGTGTCAGAACATGTTTGTTCTGTGAATATGGATATATATATATATATCTATAGGTTTGTGTTTCTTTGCAGGTTTGAAGACCTCATTGTGCTCAAGAGGGTGCAAAGAGATAAAAAATCAGTGGTCTCACAAGATGCCACATGCTCAACAGGCATACCGAAAAGAACACTCATTAGATGTCACTCCCCTAGATAAACGAAATTTTGTCTAATTTCTAGACTTAGAAAAAAAAGGGGGGGGGGGGATGAATATATATTGCATTTGTCTACTTTCAGGTTTGAAGGCCTCGTTGTGCTCAAGAGGGCGTGATGAGATGAAAACTCGGTTGTTGTGTTGCAAGACATTGCTCGCTACCTCGGCATAGAGTAACCAAAATACCGATACAACCCCCCCCTACAGGATGATGCCAGAGGCTCAAATTTAGACTAAAATTGTGACTTAAATTCAAATGAGAATTAACTAAACTTAAGTCAAACAAAAGAACATATGATAAATATGAATATAAATGTTAAATCAAAGAGAAATAGGGGAGGAGCCTTTAAAGAAAATTTTGGAAAGAATGGAACACCCATTTAAAATGCAAGTAAAATTTAGGGAGGCTAATATTAAACTCACAAACTCTAATAGCAATTTTCTATGACTTAAATTAAAGTAATGAGCGAGTTTTTTTTCTTGTAAGTTCCTCAAAATTAAACAAGCTTTAATTGGAATTTGGGGGGGGATTAATACTAAACTTATAACAAACTTGCAATCAACTTACAGTCTAAGGATGAATCTAAATTGGGTTTAATAACTCTTATATGAATATGGAGGTGAGTACTATGCTAACTAATAAGTACATGTAGGGCTAAAGCAATAAACACTGAAATCAGCATAACTTATCAAAAGTGATGTAGATTGAACATAATCAAATTGGGAGAATTACAAAAACTCAATAAGTAAACTAAGTGCAAGTAATGTTTTAAATTACAATCTAAATCAAAATAAAAAATTTATAAAAATCATAGGGCTTCCTTCAATCAAAAATTAAAGAATTTTATTTTAATTATGATTTTCAAAATTAATAATTTTATTAATTAGATGAAATTGTTTAAGCTATAAACACATGCATGTGCTCAGATAGAGATTTCAAGTGTAAATTTTAATGTCTAAAAAGGCTGTTCAGGCTAAGTTGGAATTAAATGAAAATCTGAAATCAATCCCATAATTAAGAAAATAAACACTACATAAATTCTTAAATACACCCGCATGGGTCCCGACACTACGTTGAATGCTTAAATTCTAGTGTCTGAGGATGCTACATGGGTTGTTTCCTAGTTTAGTCTTAGGATTTGGACCGGGTTAACAAAGCCTAAAAACCTATAATAAGAGTTTCAAATCAATAAAATATCTGAGAAATTGATTCTGTCAGGTGACAGTAGATATAATCCTCTATTAGCAGCTAAATAGAGTTGACAAGATCTAAAGCTCTTAAATATATTCAAATTAATTAATTTTTCAAATCAAATTAAGTAACAATTTGAAACTGCTTAAATAAAACTCTATCACTAAAAACTTAAATCAAACTCAATCCATCCACCTTCTGCAATTACTTGTCGGGGAGAAAAACTAAGAAAACTCTAGCTTACAAAGGAGCCAATGTCAAATCAAGTATTCTACTATGTTCACTCAATCAATCATGCGCAAGAAGGATGCGGTCCTCCGACTATATGGCCAAACAGTTCCAGATGAAGTTACCATAGTCCTCGACGTGATTTGGCCACAGCTCCATTAAATATTTATCACGATCGTATCTCAGATGCTCCCCAATGGCTCGCCTTTGAGTTGTGAATCATGGTATACTTGAGCAAAAACAACCTTCTAAGAAGGTGGTAGACTATCTCCAGACAAACACCACCCCGTGTCTATAAGGATTTCTTGGATAACGTAACCCATGTGTTTGAAGGATCCTTCACGAATCGACTACCTTCTAAGTAGATGGACCGGACAGGATAAACCATGGGATCTAGATCGCACATCATCATTCTCCAACCATCCGTTTAAGCTAAATGATAAATTTAATAATCTAAATTCTAAAACTCCATATACTATATCGCTTTAAGCATTGCGCCAATGACTAACCTTAATTGAAATTTCTCTCAATTATTAGAGGGGTAATTAACTATAGTGCTTATAATAAAAAACCAGATCTAAAGTCCTCGCAAAATGAGGGTGGAATCACTGGGTAGTGTCTTATCAACTATCTCATCTACCTTCTGAAAATTACACCGACACTTTCAAATCACTCTCTTCAAAATTCAAGTAATCAAAAAATTATCAAGAGGTTAGTGGCAAATTTTTGGAGCCCACAGATTTCTAGTTACTCCATTGGGGACAGGATTCTCTTTCCATCTTTGGCTAGTCATCTATGTGCTATAGTAGCAATAATTTTTTTTTTGAAAATTCAAAACAACAAAATGGTGATTTAAGCGTGTAATAAATTAAGTATGAGGCTCTATGTTGAATGAATCATTCCGTAGAGTATATCTTTATTACACCATTATTTGTTATGTAGTTCCTCTACATCTTGAAAGTATGAGATGAAATAATAATTACAAATTACTAATCCCCATGTTTCACTTTTGCAGAAATGGATCTACAAAGTACTCCTTTCACCACTCAAATAGGTCATCGATAACATCTCACCAACGCCATCATCAGAGATGTGGGCTACCATTCAATTTGGTAGCTTGAATTATTGTATTGTAACTCCCGGTACCCACTCGTGGTACATTCATCCGATGTCATGCTGGAAGGCCTTAAATTATTGAAGCTCCTACTGGCCATGTGTGTCAATCAGTTCAACAACCAACCGGTGTCAAGGAGTTCTCCCAATAGAGAATTTCATTTTTCAAAAGGCTAGGTCAATTTGAAGCTCCCATGATGAAAAGAATTGTCAAGAAACAAACTGTGTCTTTAATTCCTCGGTACTGACCGAAACCTTTGTACGAAAGCATGATCATGAAGCTTCCTCATCAGAAAGAAAATTAACTAGAAGACAGAGAAGAAGGAGAAACACTGAGCTGAGGGCTCAGCAGATCCCCTTTGAATGACCTAGTGAACAAGTAATACTGCCATCAGAAGCGAGTATTCCTACCCACAATAACTTTGACAATCTAAAGTAAAGAGGAATACTAATAAAATAAAGCAATCTTCAGAACCAACCACGTCAAGCTCCACCACCACAGAGAGATACCAAACATTATTTGTCGGATACATAAAGTTCTCAAAGTATAAAGATAAAAGGTCTAATGAAAGAAGATTTCGACTGTGGTGATGGAAAATACTGAGGCTCCACCAAGAAAGTTGACATCTCTTCTAGTAACTGGCCAGCGAGCCCAGTACGCTTCACATTATGAGCATCGGGGTGTGATACCTGGACTACGTGTCCAAGAATTTTCTGCCAAAAGGTCTCGGTGAAAGGATAAGCAAATATGGAGGCCAAGGCCCTGTAATGAAAGTTTGAGTAATAGAAGAGGTGTGACATCGATACATATACTAAATCTACAAAATTAACTCATCAAGTGGATACCCAAAAGAAAGGATATCACCGATGAAAGATATGATGGTCGACACCTCGGAGAATCCTCTGGGGATCCCATCATCGACCGTTTCACCCCTACAAGAAGGTTGCGTTGATCGTGGTCCTTAATAAGAAGTTTTATTCCATTGAACCGAGATCCATTGGAAACGCGATCAAAAAATTCATGCAAGAAGAAAATAATGAAGAAGATTCTATGAAGTGAAAGTTGTATATGGTTAGCGATATAGATGAACTCCCACCCAAAGACCATCAAGAACGCAAATCAGGAATCTAAACTCAATTTGATGCTTATGAAGAAGAGTCTTCACAGAAGCAGATAGAGGATGGATCTTCAATCTTTGCTAAAGATGAAGAAGAAGAAGATCAGAATGAGAAAGAGATCATGGGTGTCAAAGCTGTCTATATGGTTGAACCAGAAAATGATCAGCCTGGTGCACACTTTTAATCAGTATCATCGTACAACCCCAACAAGTTGTCTTGACAAATGCACAAAGAGAAGGACAGTTAAGTTCTCCCCCTGAAAATGAGTAAGGAACATAACAGTAATAAGAAATAAAAGAAGAAGAAGAGCCTGTACTAATTAACGCCATGGCGCTAGCTAGAAAGCAAAGAGAAATACATCGTCAAATGGAGGTCAAAGACAAGGAGATTGCACAGCTTGGTACCAAAATGAATGATATGATGATACAAATGAACATCATGATGGAGATGTTGTAGAAGAATATCACATCAAGTGCATCACCTATTTTTTTTGCTAACTAACATGTAGCTAACAATGCAACTTCTATACCACCAACCATTGTGGTACCTCAAACTCCTATGTTACATGCCATGTATGAAGCGAGGAATGAAGTTAACCCACTACTTCTCCAACCGACTATTCAAAATTTGGATAGCACATTGGGAACTTTAACAATTGCTCAACTGAAAATGATAATTAATGAAAAGATAAA
The DNA here is from genome assembly GCA_021442155.1 of Cymbidium sinense. Taxonomy (NCBI): domain Eukaryota; kingdom Viridiplantae; phylum Streptophyta; class Magnoliopsida; order Asparagales; family Orchidaceae; genus Cymbidium; species Cymbidium sinense. The sequence continues at coordinate 80,694,125 of CM038218.1, read as the reverse complement.
GGCAATCATAGCCTCAGAGTAGGCTAAAAAGTTGGTGAGTAAGGGTCGCCCTTACCCAGCTGAATATAATCAAGAGTCATACTCGAAAGGTTACTCAGTACCAAAATTTAATACTTTCAGTGGGCTCGGTAATCCAAAGCAACACCTAGCCCAATTTAAGGCTACTTATGGTAACACAGGAGGGAACAATGCACTACTTTTTCATCAATTCGTCAATAGCCTGACCTCAGCCGCGTTCGAATGGTATGCAGAATTATCGAATGATTCAGTTAAAATATTTGCTGAATTAGAGACTATATTTGTGAAGAGGTTCTCCAGTGCAACCGAGAAAATCACAATCGCTGACCTTGCCTTGTTGAAAAGAAGGAAAGATGAGTCAGTGACAAAATTCATAAGTCATTGGCACAACCTAAGTATGAAGTGCAAGAAATAATTGGAAAAAGAACATGCCATCCAATTACTAATGAGCAATATGGATGATAAAATGGCATTTTTATGCATTTCAATTTTAGACTTGCTTTCGATGGGGTGGCTAAATTTGAAAAGTTGAATAAGTCGTCATCTGCGAACAAAGAGAAACAAATCTTCAGACTCAAGAAGAAATGAAATTCATGCCGCTTCCTATAGCTCAAATGACAAGCGAGGATATATAATGTGGATAAAGAAAAGCAACCAATGATGATAAGAGAAAAGCACCTATTCTAATCCATAGCCAAAATTGGTATTGAGGCAATGAAACCTCGACTTTTCCAAGTGGTGGGAGCATCCAAAATAAGCAACAAGAGATGATGAGTGAATCGGCCATCTCTTAAGGAAAAGATGAACAAAGAATTCATTTAGAAGGGCGGTGTGGCTAAATTGTTTAAGCGGCAAAGTCGGTCTGATTACAGAAATTAAAAGGCTGAAGAAGGCGATCAAGTAATCCAAATTACTGCCCCTATCATTGGATGATCAGTCATCTTATCAAAGATTGTTATGTCTTCAAAGATTGGCTACACAGAAAGTATCGATGAGGTGAATTTACACTATCTGATAGTGTCTAGTCAACCCTAAAAGAGAATCTACAAGGATGATTACATCCTCTTCCGTATCATCCAGCAAAGATAAACAGAATGAGAAATCAATTCATACTGAAGAATGGAAAATAGTAGTCTCTAAAAAGATCGTGAAGATGTTGAAGTAGCTAAAAGACATCCCTAGTGTTAAGTGGAAATCACCACTTGAACCTATATTGGACTTAAGAGATGCCTAAACCAAGTATTTGGGCTTCAAGCATTGATAAGGCTACTTCATCACATAAGAAGCTACTAAAGCAGCCTCATAAATCAAAGAAGCAGGCCAAGAAAAGAAAGATCAAGAAGAGAACTACAACTCAAAAGATCATTAACAATTTAGAGGAGTATCACCAGCCGGAAAGACAACCATTTAGGCTTGCAGACTTTATGCCTAAACTTCACATTATTGAATCAGATGAAGAAGATAATGGTGAATCTTGTCCAATAGAGACATGTAGAATCATCTGTGTGATGTCAGATATTCTTCAACATCAGTTACTCCAAAACGACAAGGGAAGTTAGAAAAACTCGACCAACCCATCAAAATTTTTATCAGAAAAGTAAGAAGAGCCTGAGGAGCTAATGTCTAAATTTTATTTAATGACTCAACAAGATAATAACAGTTCAGATGAAGATCTATATTTTCTCAACGGAGAAGAGTCAGACTCATCGATATCATCATATAAAATGTATGTCATTTAAAAATGAGTTTAACCCTTTTGGTTATACTTCCAGAATAAGAAGGGAATTTGAAGAAACTACCTGTTCATAAAAATCTGAGCAAGATAAGGTAATTCAAGTTTAGTTGAGAAGTGATAAAATATTACCACCTTCATTAAAGAAGGGAAATGCAAATAAAGACAAAGGCAAACAAATTGAAGTTAATGAAGTTATCAGTCCCAAAATCTTAGAATAAAGCCTAAATCAAGCGAGAAGATATATTATAATATTATATTATATCTGAGAAAGATCCTTGCACAACTGAGTGTGTACGAGGCTCTCTTAATGTCAAAAGACCTCCAAGAAACTTTGATACAGACTCTCAAATTTGGAGAGTTATGAAGCTTACTTTGATGAAAAATGCATAACTGAAGCATTACAAACTCAAGTTCTCCTATTAATCAAATTTTTTGAAGAAGATCTTATTTTGGGAACATCAGATCATAATTGTTCTCTTTATGTTACTGTAGAGAGTGATGGCATCTCAATCAGCCAAATATTGATTGATCCAGTTCTTCTATCAATCTTTTGAGTCTAAAAGTATTAAGAGGATTATCACTCGATATCCAACATCTTGGGAGAGATAAGTTGATGGTTTATGGTTTCAATAAAAAAGGGCAAAAAACTCTAGGTTCTTTTATTCTCCTCAAGATTTATATCAGAAGCCAAGTTTCATGTAATCGATCGATACATCATTTAGAGCTCTCTTGGGCATGGCATGAGTATGACATGGTCCCATCAACTATGCATCAATGTATGAAGTATCTAAAAGATGGAGAAGAATTCAAAATTCTCGATAACCTACAACCATTCTCCGTCAATGAAGCAAAGATCTATGAAGATGTAAAATATTTCATCCTCAAAAAGCCTAAGCCAATAGAGACTCTTGAAGTGATATCATCCACTTCAGGAACTAAAAAGCAATTTGATAATGTGAAAGAGCAAAAGCAAGGAGAAAGAAAGAAAGAAATATCGACTCTCCCTAAAGTACTTGATTCTACACCTAAGTTAGGAAAATCAGTTCCTCATTTGGGAAGTGACACGGAAGAAGAAGAAGATATGCCTATCGAACCTAAGGGAACTTATAAGCTTTCAAGAAAAGCATAGTATAAAATAAGTGATTCTGATTCAGACTATGATTTTGAAACTACTTATGGAATTAGAGTTCAGATGGCTACATTAAGGAGGATAGCTCACTTGGCAAGTCGATGACTCACTCAAAATTATACCCATCCCTCAACAAGGTTTCAAAGAAATCACTCCATTGGAGGTTCATAATATTGAAGAATTGATAACATTCTATGTGCACGTTGAGTGAGAATGCAGAACTCTATTTTACAAATCAAGAGTCGCCTCAAGATTTTAATAACACTCAACATAAAAATTCTAATGAGATAGTGCCAACAAGAATACCAATATAATATCAAAATTATGAAGAATGATGCATAAGCTTGAAATTCATATGGAACTACTAAACATAGACTCAAATCTTTAACAAGATGTGGAGCCAAAGAAGTCCTCAAGCATCAAAGAAGTGAAGTTTATCACTAAAGGTCAGGGTTCATCCGAAATCTCATCAAGATAGAGCCTATTATAATATAATAGAAGCTGAGATCGAGACTCATAGTGATGAAGAAGATGATTCTCATGAAATTCTTCTTAAAAATGATGAAGAAGTAAAAGCCAAGCCCACACCTGAAGAACTTGAAGATGTTGGACAAATAGCTTCTATGGATGAACTTAAAGAAGTCAACTTAGAGCTAAGGATGATCCTCGTCCAACTTTTGTCAGTGCCCTTATGCCTGATGAGAAAGTTGAAGAGCTAAAAATGCTACTTGTGAATTTAGGGATTGCTTTGCTTTTCTCAAATGCTGCTTATCCCATGATGTAGCTTCATAAAAACTATTAAATCGATGCAATGCCTGTTAAGCAAGCTCCTAGGCGAATAAGATTGAGATTGAAGGATAGGTAATTGCAGAAATTAAAAAGCTATTGAAGCAGGCTTCATCCGAGAGGAGAAGTGTGCAGATTGGATAGTTAACATTGTTCCAGTTAGAAAGAAGAACAGTCAAATCCGTCTCTACATTGACTTCTGGGATTTAAATAAGGCATGTCCAAAAGATGAATTTCTACTAGTGGACAACACCTCCAACTATGACATGTTCTCATTTATGGATAGATCGTCAGGATACAACCAAATCAAAATGGCACCTGAAGATGAAAAATATACATCATTCAGAACACCTATTGGCATCTATTACACGCCGCCATTTGGCTTGAAAAATGCTGAGCTACATACTAAAGAGCCTATTTTTGATGATATTTCATCAAAAGATGGAAATGTTGTTGACGTGGTGAAGAGCTTAAACCGTGGAAACCACTTCAAAGACTTGAGAATTGTATTGGAGAGAATCAGAAATTTGATCTCCAGATGAATCCTCTAAAATGTGCATTTGGGGTATCCTTTGGAAAATTCCTCGGGTACATTGTACGTCATAGAGGTATTAAAATAGATCCTGCCAAAATCAAGAAAATTGTGGAGATGCCTCCACAGAAGAGTTTGCGTCAGCTCCGTTCTTTACATGGATAGCTTGCATTCATCCGTCGATTTATATCAAATCTATTAGGACGCTGTCAACCGTTTGCAAGGTTAATAATGAAGGATGCTCTATTCAAGTGGGACAAAGTGTGCCAAGAAGCCTTCAATAGCATTAAAAGCTACCTATTAAATCCACCAATCCTTGCAGCTCTCACTCGTGGGAAGCCACTTATTCTATACGCAGCTGCCTTAGAAGAGTCTCTCAGAGCATTGTTGGCATAACACAATGAAGAAAGTAAAGAGAACGCTCTTTATTATATCTTGATGGAGCGTAAATGAGATACTCTCCCATAAAGACTATTTAGCGATCTGCCCAAAAGCTCCATCATTATATGTTATCTCACAAGATTACCCTCATCTCAAGGATCAATCCACCAAAGTACTTGATCACACAAGATTGATGTCGCTGGCAAGATGGGCGTATTGCTTTTGCAATTTGATATCACATAAGTTCCATAGTGAAGGAAGGACAAGTCTTAGTAGATTTTTATTACACATCCCATCTCCGGACTCTTAATGATGATTTGATGACCAAATTATTCTCATTCATGAAAGAGAAAATCACAAATTTGGGAAATGTACTTTGATGGAGTCTCATCGATCAAGCAAGTCCAACATCAAAATTTCCTAAGAGCAAGAGCAGGAATCGACATTGTCTTCATAACACCAGAAGGAGGGATAATGAGACGATCATATGGATTGACCGAGCCAAGAACTAATAATGAAGCTGAATATAAAGCATTAATGGAAAGTCTGGAATAAGTTATTTTCAAAGGCATTCAAAACTTGCATATTTTTGGCGATTCTCAGCTTATTATAAATCAAGTACTTGGCATCTATAGAATTAACAAGCTTGAATTAGCCACAAGCGAGTTCTTTATGAAGTATATACAAATATCATTAACTCGAGTCTCTCGATCCGAGAAAAGTCGATTACTTGGCAAAATTAGCTAAGAAAATGGCAAGTATGAATGGTGATTATGTCATGATCGCCATATTTACTCAATAAGTTCTAAAGCCAATAAAGTATCAATCCCCGTAGGTAGAGGGATTATCAAATTTGACCCAGCAGATGCGACTCAGGTTGCTCCTCATACTCCCCAAAATCAACAAGAAGTTATACCAAGAAGAGCTAAGAATGACATTGCCTCTAAAAGTAGTGAAGCCTTTGTTGAAGAGTCACATGAGGGAAAGCCTTCATCGACTACTTTAAAGAAGGTAAATTATCAAGTAATAAATCACTAGCAGCTCAAATCAATAAGAGAATGCTACGCTTTTGCTCTCGTCAACAACACTTTATATAGTAGATCCTTTGAACAAATGTGGTTACGATGCCTAATGAAGCTAGAAAGTGATGAAGGACTTTGTGGGTCATCATGATGGCAAGAAAGATCAAAAGATGGGCTATTATTGGCCATCTATGGTGAGAGATATTAATCATGCTAAGAAGCGTCATGAGTGTCAAGTACATGAGAATCTCATCCATCAACCTCCAAATCCATTACACCCAACAATAGCATCCGCCATTTGAATGTTGGGTAGATGTAATTGGACCAATGATCCACGTCGCCTGGACATCACTTCATCCCAAGTGAATCGATTATTTCTCTAAGTGAGGCTACTCCATTTAAAGAAGTTACACGACCGAAAGTGATCAACTTCTTCACGTATAATGTAGTCTATAGATTTGGAGTGCCGTGTCGAATAATTTTTGATAATGACACAGCTTTCAAAAGTGCAAAGATTTATAAATTCATCAATCGACACAAATTGATTAGTGATACTCTTCAATATACAATCTAAGAGCAAATGGTTTGGCAGAGGCCTTCAACAAGATATACTGTTTCAAGAAGATTCTCACTAAAAAATAAGAGAGATGACATACCAAGCTAGAAAAGCTCTATGGGCATATCAACTACCTACAAGACACCACTAAAGCCACTCATTTCATTAGTATTTGAATCAAGGTTCTTCCGTCAAGATGAGTTCTTCACCGAGTAGCCATCCAATCTAATTGAAGATCAAAATGCCCATCTGAGAATGGAGGAACTCAACGCGCTTGATGAAGTTAGATTGCAAGCTCAACAAAATCTTGAAGTCTATCGAGCAAAGATTTCCAAGGCTTTTGACCATACGGTGCGGCCCCGAACATTCCAAAAAGGAGAATTTGTTCTGGTTCTGAGAAGACCAATTATCCTCAATCAAAAATTTAGTTGCAAACTTGAGCCTTACTATGAAGGCCCTTTTGTCATTGAAAAAGTATACCAAGGAGGGGCATACCAACTCATTAACCTAAAAGGTGAAAGACCAATGCCGCCAATTAATGGTCGATACTTGAAAAAGTACTATACTTAACGACCACATTCTTGAGGTACAATAGAAATCCCCTTGCATGATAGGGGCATTTTTTTAGTATATCTTAGGTTTACATTGCTTCATGCCGAGATCCCTAAATAAATATACTGATGAAGAACTTTTCGTGAAAATTCTCTAGTGGGGCATTTTAGATTTTATATAGATGAAATCAATATTGTATGTTAAAATCTCCTTTAAAGTACATCAATTTAAATATGGATGTATTTGTATATTTCCATCTTGAAAAATTCTCCTAAATGTACTTTAGAATTCCCCTGCAAGATAGGGGGCATTTTTTAGTTTATATTAAGTCTATTTAAGTTGACATTGTGCCATAAGACGAGATCCTCAAATATATTCTGATTCAGGTTGACATCAAGCTTTACGCCAAAATCCCTAAATATATCTGTAATTATCATTGTTAAGTTGCATGTTCTTGCAGAAACAAAAGAATCTAATTCTATGCGTGAAAAAATAACCCTAAATGTCAAGAAATTCATCTTCTAAATTTGCTAAATTCTGGAGATCAAGTTAGAAGAACTCCTGATTTTGAAAGATTCAATCAATTGATTTGGAGAAACATCAACCTCTACATCCCAAAGTCTAGAACACGGATGAGTTCTAAAAGTCAGACTCAACGAGCCCACAAATGACTAAGTTGATGACGCTCTCCTCACTCAACAAGCCATAAGAAAAGGCCGCAGTGAAAGAGTTCCCGTTCGTCAATTTGATGACAAAACCATCAACCCACTACAGCTTATGTCGAAGACTCAAGTAGGTTCTAAAGGTCGAACTCAACAATCCCAAATGTCGAAGTTATACGCTCTCCTCACTCAATAAAACAGAGAAAAGGATGCAGTGATCCCCCCGCCACAATTCAATGATATTCAATCTCAAACCAAATCCACCAATGATTACAAGCAACTAGGATCTAAGAGATCTCTACTTGATCGATAGGGCAAACTGGAATGGCACTCAATTCTACCAAATCAATCTTCATATTACTGCAAGGTGATATTAATTCTCAAATGATGATCAAGCTCAAAGCATATCAAATCCATCTCCTCATCAAGTCCATCAAAATAAAGCACGACCGGGAAGTAATTTCATAGTTCATACAAAGTCAATTGTTAAAGGAATTTTGTGGTTATTTAATCATTATAAATATTTTAAGAAACTCAACAACCCTATGTTTGGGTCATCTATGTATCCTTCAATGAATCCATCAAACCAGCAAGCACATGATTCATGGAATGCATACACTTTCTGACAAGTCAATAAATCAAATGTCAGTCCTTCATCAAGTCAAGCTCAAAGCAGACGAAGAATTTCAAACCGTCAAGCACGGATAAAATGATTCTAGCGAGTCCTTCATCAAAATAAGAGACCAATTACCATCAAACCCAACCAAGCATGAAGTCGTGGTCGAGGAGGCTCAAATCACAATGACATAAGAGAGATTCAAGCAGATAGATAGGGTAAGAACTTATCTATCCGATAAGTTGATTCGACAAATCGTCAATCCCCGCCATTTAACATGTCCCAAATAAAAGATACTAATGACAAATCCTATCAAAGCAAGCTAATCAAGTCGAAATGATCCAAGTTCTATCGCCAGGCTAAATGGTCAATCAATTTTCAACAAATGTGACTCACTCTATGCACGAATCACATTTGTTGGAGGGCATTTGTTGACCTCCACATATGTTCCATATGTCGAGCCCACATGTCTAATTTGACGAACTTCAGAAGCGATAGTGTGCAAATCGGGGCTCAAAATATACTAGACATCACCGAAAATGGTCAAACAAGCTCCGATCAATGAACGAACTTTGACATTATGTTCAGAACATCAAAATCTATCAAATGAGACTATCTGCACTCAATTCACACAAATCTATGCAAATGTCGAATGATTTGAAGTGACAATGTAAATCGGTCGATATATGCATGACGTACCAAATCAATCAAACCACCGATCAATGAACGACTTGCCATCGCTTGAATATCAAATTTGATATAAATATTGCATAACATAATGATCAATGATCAAGTGTTTCGAGTCCAATATTTATAATGATATCAAAATCGAGATCACGTAGTTTTAAAAATGCTCGAAACATTACGCTTAACTTAAACATCAAATATCAAAAAATATGTTAATGGCCGCAAGTGTTTATAATCGAAGTAAGCGTAGACGTTAATAAATTTAAAATTTATTAAAAAATTCTAAATTATCCCCATGCTCAACCGTCTTTTATTTTTCAGTTTTTTTTGAGGGAAAAAATGAACAGTTCCTCCATTCTCCCCATTCCCTGCTCATTTTTATTCCCATGCTTTCTGCGCTCTCAGGCATTCCTTCTCTCATTGTAATCCGAAAAACAAAGGTAATTCCTTCTTCCGATGCACCTCCGCCTCTCTGCATTCCGCCATCCTGCACTCCATCATGTCGGCACGTCTTCCACTTCCCGCAAAACCGTGCCACCAACCAAGCCCGCATGTCCCACCGCCGGCCAAGCCCGCGCATTCCGCCGCAGGCCAAGCCCATGCGTCCCGCCGCCGGCCAAGCCCGCGCATCCCGCCTCCGGCCCAGCCCGCGTTCCATGGCCCGCCTCCGGTCTGGATGTCCTTCGACCCGCCACACCCACACTGCTTCCATGCAACGAGCCCGCCTCCATCCCACGCATCCTCTGGCCAGTCGCACCTGCACTGTCCTGCGATCCTGCCATCGTTCGCTCCATCTTCCGCAAAACCACACAGGCATGAGCATTCTAACCCGTTTCTCCAGCAATCCGTCCGGTGCACACGCAACTCCGACCCGTCCTGCCAGCACATCTCCCGTAGCCTGCAAAATCGCACCGGCATGAGCATTCTAACCCATTTCTCCGGCCATCCTGCCTCTGTTCACCCCAATATGTTATTCCGCAGCCCACCATCCAACCATTTGATCCGAAACCAAGAACCCATTCTCTTCTCAGAGCTGCAACTCCTACCAGTGCCTTCCACTTTTCAATTTCTTTGTAAACCAAGAACATTATCAAGTAATTCTTCTTTCAATTTTGGCATCGACGCTCCATAACCTTTCCAATTTACTGCGAATTGAGGGAAGAACATCATAAGTGAATTCTTCTTTCTGATGACTCCCTCACTTGAATCCCGTCCATTTTCACTTTATCAGAAATCAAAGAAGCAATAAGCAATTCTTCTATTGATTTCTCCTAATTTCGCTTTAGTTCACCCGCTTTTCACAAAACCGAGAAGAACATCATCAAGATGAATTCTTCTTTCAATTTCTGATCACACTTGCACATTCCCAATTGATACATAACTCGCTTTGCGAGCATTGCGGCACCAAAATGCAAATACGTGTGATCGTGAATGTGAATATATATATATATATATATATATATATGCGGTTTCTTTCTTTGAAGACTCCAGGCCAAGAGGAGCAAATGAGATGAAAAATCTGTGATATCGAAGACACCACTGCACGCCAATATGATACCGAGTAAGCTAACACTTGTTAAATTTCTGTCCCCCTAGATGAAATGCTGTCAAAATTTTGTCTAATTTCTAGACTTAGAAAAAAAGGGGAGATGAATATATGTTGCATTTGTCTTCTTTCAAGTGTCATAAGAGGCTAGTGAAAAAGAAAGATTCAAGACACTCCACGCCAAGAGGGAGTACTAAGTAAGTCAAAACACCCCTAATGCAACCCCCTATACGGAGTTAATGTTGGGAGGCTGCCGAAATTTAGACTAAAAATTAGGACTTAAAAGAATTCAAATGAGAATTACCTAAACTTAAGTCAAACAAAAGAACATATGATAAATATGAAGATAAATGTTAAATCAAAGAGAAATAAGGGAGGATCCTTTAAAGAAAATTTTGGAAAGAATGTAACACCCATTTAAAATGCAAGTAAAATTTAGGGAGGCTAATATTAAACTCACAAACTCTAATAGTGATTATCTATGGCTTAAATTGAAGTAATGAGCGAGTTATTTTTTTTTTGTAAATTCCTTAAAATTAAACAAGCTTTAATTAAAATTTAGGGAGAATTAAAATTAAACTCATAATAAACTTGCAATCAACTTACAGTCTAAGGATGAATTCAAATTAGGTTTAATAACTCTTATATAAATATGAAGGTGATTACTATGCTAGCTAATAAGTATAAGAAGGGCTAAAGCAATAAACATTGAAATTGACATAACTTATCAAAAGTAATGTAGATAAAACATAATCAAATTGAGAAATTTATAAAAACTCAATAAGTAAACAAAGTGCAAGTAATATTTTAAACTACAATCTAAATCAAAATGTTTTCGCCAATCAATGCAACTCTTGACAATGTAGAAGATATTAAATCAAAATCAACAAAATCATAGGGCTTCTTTCAATCAAAAATTAAGGAATTTCATTTAATTATGATTTTTAAAATCAATGATTTCATTAATTAAATGAAATTGTCTAAGCTATAAACACATGCATATGCTCGGACATAAAGATTTCAAGTACAAATTTTAATGGGATTATTTTTAAAATAGGCTTAGTGTTAATTTTAATTAGCCGTTTAGGCACCAAAAAAATTTTATAAAAAATTTACGTCAACGGACGAATGAAGATGTCCCTCTATTGACGATCAAGTCGAAAGATCAAATGATCATGACGACGCCATCGCGCCGGGCCGTCTGTTGACGACGACTTCATCACTTATGGCAAAACAGTGATCTACACTTTCCTTTATTCTATTCCTCTGTCGCTTCCCGCCTGTTCGCCATCGCCCGGCCGGAGATCTCAAAGAATCAAGCACCACCGCCATGAATTCGTCACGGAGAGGTCGCCGCTCCTATTTGCAAACAAACCGTAGCGCGATTTTATTTCTTTCTCCCAAACGTCCATCTCCTACGGATTTCAAGAACCGGCACTACCGCCGCAGGGAGGTTCTGGCCAGGAGAGCTCGCCATCCGTGAGACAAACGGATATTTCTCGTGCCGCCGATGGTAATTTTTCTCAACGATAGATCTAGCAAAATCGTTTGAGTTATTTAGCTACATTTGTAATTCTTACGCAAAGACTTATCTTTTGTTTAAAATATCTAGAAAATCTCTTGATTCAAAAAATTGAATTTGTGAATCAAGGGTGTTTTCGAAATTATAGAAAAATTATTATTCATTTTAGCTCAGATAGTTCATAATGAACTTGTTCAATTTGTTTAGCCCGAATTGGATCGACTTTCATATAATGGAGAGTTTTCAGGAGATGATATTTAACCAAGTGTTACTTTCACTTTGGGATTAAAATATTGGTATATTTTAATTAATTATTTTCTAGAAAATAATTAAATTAATTTCAAAATGATTGTAATAATGACTAAATATTTCAAGGATAAGAAGGAAAACATTATATATTTATACAAAATTTATTTTTTATATGATTTAGTATTTTTTATATACCAAATGTAATTAATATGTTATGAAAATTTTCCCAGACTTATCTCTTGAAATATCTATTAAATTTATGAGTTATTTGGATCTCAAATAAATTTTATATATTTTATTTTACAATAAAGATGATTTAATTATGGTAATTAAAGTATTAATTATGTAATTTTAATTTTATATTTTACCGATTGATGTTAATTTGGTTCTCGGAATTTTAGTTTTTACTTTTATGCTTTGATTTGAATTAGTTGTAGATTTTACTGTAAGATGAATAGTAATGTATTTTAGTAGAACTATCAATAAATCTCGTTACTCCTAAAATAGTAGGTAACTTTACTAGAATTATGATTTTGCAAATTTTGGGACAACTAATGCAGTTTGTATTATCTTGAAATATTTTTCTCCGCAACGGAAAGAAGAATTCTGCTTACAAAGTTGTTGTTGAATATGAGTTGAACCGCAATATTTTTTATTAATGGCGAAGAATGTTGTTGATAATTTCTTTCCAACCTACATTGGTGGAAAAATCGAAATGCATATCCTCAAAAGGACTAACTTGGGGTTACAAAGGCTAATCATGAGATCATTACGCTTAATTACGCAATTCATGTGTTAATCTTATAAGTCGGTTTTCTATTGTGCTTGGATTTATCGCTACATATTAATCACACGGTATGTGATTCTACTCAATGCTTTTGCAATGTTGTAATTTATGTTGAAGTTCAGAGTTGCCAGAGGAAAGAGATATTGCCATTCAGGAGCATCATTTCAATTTTAATTCATCAACTGATTTGCATGAAACCGGTCGCAGAACCGACAGCGTACCTAAAACTATAATGTACCGCATTCTGCAATTAGGATTGAGGTGGACGTAGGTGATGGGTATGAAACTATGTCTTATGCAAATCAAGAATTATGAGGCGACGAATGGATGAATCTTCTTTAAGCAAATATCCATCTAGAATGTTAGAGTTTTATTGGGACTAAGAACAAGCCATCAAGATGCAGGAGATCATGTGGCCACGATGCACCTGGCAACAATCACATGGGCCTCCTCATTCCATGACATAGATATCATGGTTACCGCAACAACCATCACCAAGTAAGGAGGACCAGAATGAGCATCATCGAGACCGAATGCGATGACCATCGCATTATAACTGCGATCGCGACACGATCGTAGGCATCATCGAGATAGATGTACTATTATATTATGTCCATGCTAGATCATATTTTGTTGTATGTCACTGGTATTATGAAACAAGTAAATCTTTTGTTTTGTTATTTTCTTTTAAATAATTTATTCATTTTTTACTATATGTATTTCATTTATCATGTGGAAGGAAATTTGGTGTTAATCTCATAAGAAAATTCTAAAATTTATCGGTTCTTAGCTTTAGAGTACCTTACTTGAACTTTCTAAACTTTTTTTCTAACTTGCATCATAGAAGGACTTATTAGGTTGCCTTCATGTATGTTAAAACATCGTTTATTCTAAATATGGCATCCTAGATACTTTCAGTTTGAACGGCGTCTATTTTATTTATAGTAGAGGCTTCAATGTTAATGAAATTTGCTTACCAAAGTGTCCTTCATGGGAAATTTTCATATGTTATTCTGTTTGATTCGCACATTTTAAAAAAAAAAAATTAATAGCCAATCGTCACAAACGGACGATGGCTGATGCGTCAAATTTGCGCCGTCCGTTGTTGACGACTCAATTCGTCCTCAACGGATGATGGCGCCATTTTCGTCGTATCTTGAATTAAGAGCCTATTTTGCTAAATAAAATTTTTTGGTGCCTAAACGGCTAATTAAGATTAACACTAAGCCTATTTTAAAAATAATCCCAAATTTTAATGTCTAAAAAGACTGCGTATGCTAAGTTGGAATTAAATAAAAATCTAAAATCAATCTCATAATTAAGAAAATAAACACTACATAAAGTCTTAAATACACCTACACGGGCCCCGACACTATGCTGAATGCTTAAATTCAAGTGTCTGAGGATGCTACGCGGGTTGTTTCTTGGTTCAGTCTTAGGACTGGGTCCGGGTTAACAAAATCTAAAAACTTATAATATGATGTTGACCTCCATATGTGTGCCACAAAGTCGAGTCAAGCCCACAAGTCTAATTCGACGGACTTGGAAGCGCGTAATCGGGTTCAAAATGTTAGACGCTCGAAAATAGTCAAAATGACCATCAACGGACTTTCCGCTATGCGTTTAAAATGTCGAAATTGATCAGAATATAAATATTGTAAAACCTAACAAGCAATTGATTAAGCGCTCGAGCTATCAAAATATTGACATGCATATCAAGTCAAATGACCTCCGTTCATAAAATTGATTATGTCGTTAGCTTCGAAACATCAAAATCTATCAAATGAGCCTGTCCGCGCTCAATTCGGATAAGTCTGTGCAAATGTCGAATAATTTGAAGTGACAATGCTCAAATCGAGGCTTAAATGCACAAGACATCACCGAAATTAACTCAAATGATCTCTGATTGATGAACGGACTTCGCCGTTGCATTCAGAACGTCGAAATTGGTCTGGATATAAATATTTCACAAATTAATGATCAACTTATCGCCGCGAGTCAATATATGCTTGCACATATATCAGAGTGCCTACGCAGAATGACCCCGCTAATAAATTGATTATGTCGTTAGCTTTGAAACATCAAAATTTATCAAATGAGACTGTCTGCGCTCAATTTGGATGAGTCTATACAAATGTCGAGTGATAAAGATGCAAATCGATTAAATGCGATGCCGCCATCAATCAACGATCGATCGAACGGACTTCGCCATCAGTTAAGAATATCAAATTGGTGCGATATAAATATTGGATTAAAGATCAATGCGCTTCAAACGCTACCGCAGATATCAGGTGAGAAGATGGATCAAATGACCTTCGTGAAATTGATCACGATCGGCTTCAAAATATAAAAATCTATTAAGACTTTTCACTCAATTAAATCTGCAAAAAATCGAGAAAGTGGCGCTGCATTTTGAGAAAATTATGGTCACAACCAAAGGCCTCCAAAAAAGCATGTAATGATTCAATATTAATTATCATATATATATATATATATATATATATATATATATATATATATATATATATATATATATATATATATATATATATATTATGATATTTATTTAGAAATTCACATTAAAATGAATTAATTTAAAAAATTACTAAATTATCCCCCATGTTCAACCGTTCCCTCCATTTTTATTTTTTCAATTTTTTTCTCATTAAAAAAGAAAAAAACTGAAAATCGGCTCCTTCCTTTTTTTTGGCAATTTCTTTCCCCACTCTACCCATTCTTGCATTCCCTCTCACGTTCAAGAAAAAAAAATCCCTCTCCCCATAGGTAATCCTCTCCCCTGAATTTCAATTATTCCATTTCACGGCCGGCCAGCCCACAGCGTTGTCCCATGCGTTCCACCGCTGCCAGCCCGCAGCACTGTCCCGCAAAACCACGCTGTGCGTTCTGCCGCTGCCAGCCAGCCATTCCATGATCCAAACCCGCGCGCCGCACTGGCCTAATCCTGCCGCGCTCCCGCTTTCGCGGTCGCACCCACACTAGCCCTCACGAGACCACCGCAGCCCGCAGCGCGTCCCGCGCATGGCCCGCTCCCGCCGGCCCATCCGCCGTTGCGCAAGTCCCACGCACGGCCTGCTCCTGCTGGCCCGTCCACCGTTTCTCCCGCCAAGCCTCCCGCGAGCCCCGTAACTGCGGCCGACGAAACCACCAGCCCGCTCCGCACAAACCCGCCGGCCCACTGCCTTCCCATTCCCGCAAATCAAAACCGTCAGCCCGCTGCATCCGTTCTGATCCCGTCGCCGGCCCGCTGCCTTCCCATTCCCGCAAATCAAAACCACCGATCCGGCCCGCCGCCGTTCTGCACCGACTCCACAATCAAGCCCGCACCGACCGGCCCGCTGCTCCTCTGGCCCTCAAACCCGCTCCTCCAGCCCGCAATCTGCACACCCGCTGCACCTCTGGCCCGCAAACCCGCTCCTTTAGCGCGCAATCTACACACCATTCCTCCCTCCAGCCCGTAAAACTGCACAATTCATGAATCTCTCACTTTATTTTTCCACTTTAGGCCAGAATGAGAAGAACATCATCGAGGAATTCTTCTTTAATTTTCGTCATCGATTCCTGTTAGCCTTCCAACCATCGACAGAAGAGCATCGATAATTTCTTCGATTGTCATGCTTAGAACCCTTCCATTTTACTTTTCATAAAATCGGGAAGAACATCGCCAACAAACGAATTCTTTTTCGATTTTGCATTCTCTGCTTTTAGCCTTTCTTCAGTCATTAACGAACATCGCAAGATAAATTTTCTTTTCGCTCAAGATCGACTTGCCTTACATTCATCAGATATAACCCCATTCATTTGTCGAGCTTTGCAGAACGCCAAAAAATGTGTTAGAATATGTGTGATTTGTGAATGTGGATTTTATATATATATATATATATATATATATATATATATATATATATATATATATATATATATATATATATATATATATGATTGTGTTTCATTGTAGATTTCAAGGCTTTTTTGTGCTCAACAGGGCGCGATGAGATGAAAAAATCGATTATGACATCAGACAATCGCTCACTACCAATGAGGTACAAGAAGCTAACGCTAGATGTCCCTGAAAATCCAAATTTTGTCTAAATTTAAACTTAAAAATAAAGGGGATGAATATATATCAGATCAGATGTCTTCTTTCACAAGGCCTGCTTTCAAGAGGGCTGACGAGATAAAAAATCATCTCAGCAATAAAACAGCCACGCCAAGATAGATGAAAACATAAACACTCCCTACAGGAGATGATCGGAGTACCAAATTGTGTCAAATCTTTTGACTTAAACAAATGGGAGACTGAAATGAGCTTACTTAAGAACACTAAGTAGGGAAACTTGCAGCTAATTTTAAACTAAAGCGTCAAATAAGAAAAAAAGGGGGGAGCCTTTAAAGAGAATTTTGGAAAGAATGGAACACTAATTTAAAATGCAAGTAAAATTTGAGGAGGCTAATAGTAAACTAACAAACTCTAATAACGATTCTCTACAAAATCAAGAATTAGTGAGTTCTCTCATAATTAAAATTAAATAAGCTTTTAATTGAAATTTGG
Organism: Cymbidium sinense; assembly: GCA_021442155.1. NCBI lineage: Eukaryota > Viridiplantae > Streptophyta > Magnoliopsida > Asparagales > Orchidaceae > Cymbidium > Cymbidium sinense. The sequence goes on along the minus strand of CM038218.1, from coordinate 80,676,775 downwards.
GGGAGACTAATACCAAACTCATAACAAACTTGCAATAAACTTAAAGTCTAGGGATAAATCTAAATTGGGTTTAATAACTCTTATATGAATATAGAGGTCATTACTATGCTAGCTAATAAGCATAAGTATGGTTAAAATAATAAACACTGAAATCGACATAACTTGTCAAAAGTGATGTAGATTGAACATAATCAAATTGAGAGAATTACAAAAACTTAACAAGTAAACTAAAAGTATTTTAAACTACAATCTAAATCGAAATGCCTTCTTCGCCACGGATCTCAGAATTTTACAAGCGCAATTTAACTAAACTAATAGCACGAATGAAGGAGCTTTCCTTTAATAAAATATTTATACAACTTCATTCTAAATTATAATTTTAAAAATCAACTAAATCACTAATTAGGTGAAATTATCTAAGCTATAAATACGTGTATGTGCTCGAACATAGAGATTTCAAGTGCAAATTTTAATGTCTAAAAAGGCTCCGCAGGCTAAATTGGAATTCAATGAAAATAGGAAACCAATCTCATAATTCAGAAATAAAATTACCTAAATCACTAATCACTGCCTTAATTATATTGAATGCTTAAATTCAAGAAGGGAGTCCGATTCCTTCTCGGTTTAATCCTGGGTGGGTTAACAAAACTTAAAAACCTATAATAAGAGTTTCAAATTAGTGAAATATCTAAGAAACTAATTCTGCTAGGTGACAGTAGATCTAATCCTCTATTAGCAGCTAAACATAGTTGACAAGATCTAAAGCTCTTAAATATATTCAAATTAATCAATTTTCCAAATCAAATTAAGTAGCAATCTGAAACTGCTTAAATGAAACTCTATCATTAAAAACTTAAATCAAACTCAATCCATCCACCTTCCACAATTATTTGTCGAGGGTGATAAATTAAGAAAATTCTAGCTCATAAAAGAGCCAATGTCAAATCAGTGCTTTTATACTTCACTCTCTTCAATCTCTTTGTTAGAAGCGACGTCCATGTCCTCGATTGGCCAAGATGCTCCAGATGAAGGCACGACCGTGAGTTCTCGACGGTATTTTGGCCTCTCCATTATATATTATGATCACGTAGTATGCTCCCATGACTCGCTTTAAGTTGTCAATCATGGGATATATACTGAAAAAAACCTCTCGTCCAAGGTAAATTTAAGATTATCTTCTGACAAACACCACCTGTGTCTACAAGGATTTCTTGACGAGAACTGTGTTGTTGATAAGGATCCTTCGGTCAAGTTGGATCGACTGTCTCCTTTGACTGAGTAGACTAGGGACCACGACGGCCCGGGATGATGGAACCATGGGATCTAAATCAGACACATCATCATTCCCCCACCATCTAGTTTAAGCTGAAATGATGAATTTCATAATCTAAATTCTAAAACTCCATATGCTGCTACTATACACTACACATTAAACGATCTACGACTAGCCTTAATTGAAAGTTCTCTCTCACTTATTGAGAGGGGTAATTAACTATAGGGGCTTGCGCCTATAGGAAACCAAGAACCATATCTAAAATCCTCACTAAATGAGGACGAACTCTTTGGGTAGTGTCTTATCTACTATCTCATCAGCCTTCTGAAAATTACACCGATACATTTCAAATCATACTCTCTTCAATTCAAAATTCAATATTTGTCGAGACATCGGTGGTGAATTTTTAGAGCCCACATAAGAGTTTCAAATCGCTGAAATACCCGATTACGTGAGGTGATATTAGATCTAATCTCCATAGCCTAAATAGGATCTAAAGCTCTAAATATATTCAAATTAATTAATTTTTTAAATCAAATTAAGTAACAATCTGAAACTGCTTAAATGAAACTATATCACTAAAAACTTAAATCAAACTCAATCCATCCACCTTCCACAACCGCTATTTGGGATAAAACTAAGAAAAGAAAAGAGCCAATGTCAAATAAAGTGTTCTCGCTATATTCATCATTAATCCACACTAAGGACTTGGCGCAGGTCCTCTGGTGGCACAAGGTTCCATGGGATGATAAGCGATAACGAGTCCTCGATCGAGTTTTTGGTTAGATTATATTATGATCAATGACCGACTGTATGCTTCCCAAATGCCTTTTGAGTTGTGAATCATAGAGTATTTTGATAAAGCAAACAATCTCATTAATGACTTGATGTCTCCTTAGAAACACCACCCCGCTACAAGGATTTCTAACGACGTAAAAGGCATAAAGATCCGTGACAGTCATCGACTACCTCCTTGACTAGTAGATTGGGACCAAATGCGGATGATAACCATGGGATCTAAATCGACGCCATCATTCCACCAACCTTTAGTTTAAGTAAATGATAAATTTCATAATCTAAATTCAAACTATATATCATATATACGCCACGACAACGAAGCAATACTATCCTTAATTAGGTCTCTCTCAATTTTGAGATAATTAACTAGAGTCTAAAACCCTAACCAGATCTAAAGTCCTCGTAAAATGAGGGTAAAATCTCTAGGTTGTGTCTTATCTACTATCTCATCTACCTTCTAAATTATATTAACATTTTCAAATCACTCTTTTCAAAATTCAATTAATCAAAAAATTGTCCAACTCGATGGCGAATTTTCGGAGCCCACAAGGCTGCAGTTTGCTTGCCCCAAGTTTCAAGGGAGACCGGCATCCTTACGGCTTGAGGGAACCAGAATGAGTGCGAGGCTTCAGATCGAGAATCTACGAGGGGACGAGCGAGCTTTCGGGTTGAAGGAACAGACGAGAATGCGCACTTGCGGTTGAGGGAAACGGGAGAGAATGAGAGAGTGGGGCTTCCGATCAGATCGAGGCCTTCAGTTATGAGGAAATCAGAGGAAAAAGAAAAGCGAGAGAGGGCTCGATTTGAAGGAGAAGAGCGGCCTAAATGCTAGAGAATCTTCTGGTTTCTTGCGGTTGAGGGAAATGAGAGGGAACGGTTGCTCTACTGGGAGGAGGAGAGAACGGTTCTTCAGTCGAGAAGAGCCGAGCGTGCAACTTGCAATTGAAGGAAACCGAACGAGAGAGAGGGGAAGAGAGGAAGCCTCGATTTGATCGGCCAAAAATATTTTGATTATTTTAGCTAAATGCTAAAATATTATCCTAAAAATTATATGGGCATCAATCTATCTTGTTCAGGCATTCAAAGATGTAAGATTTTTTAAGGCCTAAGTTAGGAAAAAATCTATTAAACAATTACATTAAAGAGTTCTAAAATTTAGATGAATTCTAAATATATTTTAAATCACTTTTTTCAAAGCATCTTAAATACAATATAAATACTTGATATATTGATTTTATAACAGTCCAAATACTTGAAAGTAATAAAATCCCTACACCTCAGGAAAAAGCGGTTCAATGAAATCACAATTAATTTACCAATTGGTCCACGGTTGATTCTTCCCGTTTCTTACAAAAAATAAAAAATAAAAAAAATAAAAAAATATAACTATGAACCAATTCAGAGTTGAATTAGACTGCGGACAAAAATCACAGTAGAACCGGCTAGTTCAACCCAAATTTCTAAATCATAATCATAATACTAATTTTTGGCCCCACACTTTGAAGACTAGGAACCATTCATACAGCACTTGTTGTCGATTATAAACTAATTAAAAATGTCACGTTAACTATCATAAAAGCAATAATGTGATATCAATACTGAAAAATAAATAAATTGTCTCAAATACTAGTAAAATTGTAAAAAAAAAATTAAAAATAAAATCCATATGGGAGGAAGGAAAATTATTGTCACATTTTATTTAAATTTCACTAGATATCCTAAACAGGTTTCTTTTTTTTTTCATATAAATAGGAAGTTTTAGAAAGCATAGAAAAATTTCCATATTATTCACTTTTAAGAAATTGAAGAGAATACACCACTTTATTGTGCAAAAATAGCCAACACTGCATCGCCGGCTACCTGCGATCTGACCACAAAAGGGACTGAAGCTTAACCTTCTTCCTTATATTAGAATGAAAACTTGAACAGCATATCATGTTTGTAAACCTCCCCAGGGTTCACAATCTGAGAAGGAACTGAGGGTGGTTCACAGCATCAGGAAACCCTTGTGTTTCCAAGCATATGCGTACCTCCATATATCGCCCCATCTTTGCCTTTAACATCATCTAGATAATATGCAGTGTAGAACTGCACTGCTGGTTGGTTTGCCCAGAGCTCCATTGCTCGACCAGACCGGTGATCCTCCACAACCGCAACCTTCCTCATTCCATGGCCATCAACAACATAGTTAATGTTATAGCCATCCTTAACTTGGTTGATTCGGCTTCGATGGTATTTGGGTTAAGTGAAGAGGGTGCCATATACTGAGGAGATGGCGCCCGTGGGATGAGCTGATCGTCTAGTGAGTAATGTAGGAGGCAAAGATCTGGACGGTGTGTTGGATAAGATTGTGCCTGAGTTATGACCACCAAGGTTCCAGTAGGAATGTTGGAGAAGATTTACAGGTGTTGCTTTTGTTCTTGGCGTGGCTTCCATGGTGACACTGAGCTCATAGGCGCCAGAGATCTTATAGGTCACATAGACGTCTAGATCGCCAGGAAAACCTATTCAATGATTTTGATTTACAATTCAAAGTGTGAGAATATGTATTAGACTTTTTCTCTTAAAAATAAGCAATGTATATCTTTCAATACTAGTTCAATATACCCAAAACATTCGGCTCTATATATACAGAAAAGATGCTCAAAATGAGCTTTGAAAAAAGAACATGGTGAGAAAGGATCTTTTTGCAAAATTGAAGGGATTAATTTACATAGAGCAAAAAACAAATTATAATGTCTAGACTAGGAACAAAATCACTTCTAAAGTTATTCATGTGGATTTTTTTTAATAGTATAAAATGATACTAATCACATAATATTATGTTTGAAAAATAATCAAGTCTCAAGTTTAATTACATTTATGTTCACATATTATGCTAAATAGATTATTTAAAGAGAAACTTATATGCATTGCACCTGAAACTTGACTATTCATGAAACTAATATGAATAGACTAGAAATAAAATTACTTCAATTTTATCACATAAATTTGTAAGAACTGCCCATGTATTCGCATGAATAAGTTGTTATTTATAATTTGGGATGTGTGAACAGGTAAATTGGTTGGGTTGGCGGTGAAAATAAGAAATCCTGCAATTATATTATCAAAGCAATCCGAAAAATTAATTGTCCTTTCATTACTTATCCAATAATCAAGAAGACTAAAGAGTTATTTAGTTATTTGATTTAGTAGCATCAATAAGAAATATCATGTTACATTATTCAAAGATGTCAACTATTTGGTTTAATTATATCTTTAAATAACATTTCAACAATGATAACGTAATTTTATTCTATTAGATAGGTGAAGGTAAGTAAATACCCCTAATTATAATTAGATAAAAGCAAAGGTGACAAACCTTGTTCTTTGTTGAAACTGTAGTAGTACAATTTTATGTAGGGGAATTCACCATCAACCTTCTCCTTGACCGTCCAGATGTTGAAGCTGAATCCTCTATGCCCACCTAATCAGAAGAAAGTCAATAATAAACGAAGTAAACTTAAATTACACGCTAATTTTATCAATTTGGTAAGTCCGCTTTACCATGAATGCTGCTTGTTCCATCGTTAGGATATAACCTATATGCAGTTCCATTTAGAACGAATCGAGCCCCTGAAATTCTGTTACCAACCCTTCCCACCAATGCACCAAAGTAAGTTCTCCCATTCTGAAACACAAACAAAATTGTTGTTAGCTTTCACAAGAAAACATGAATTGTAATATAAAACTGAACAAGCAAGTAGTGTTGTGTCTTAGATTAGACTTAGAAAACTGAATGAAGGTTTGTCAATCAGCCTCATCCTATCATTAATTATGGATTCAAGACTAAAAACTTGCAATGGTTTCATATAAAATATATCAGATTTTGGTGCATGAGTAGAGTAGTTCCAATAAAACAGACTCAAGAATTAAAAGACTAGAAGAATGTAAAATAAGATGCCATTTAGTTGAATGTCATTAGAAATCAAGATTAATATTGAACTCCACAAATCCTTTAAATATAATTGTTTCTTCTTCGCTCTTGGAACAAATGAAGAGTATATCACAATTAGGTTGATATGATTTTATCATGAGATTACAAAATTGTTTTTTTTCCAGAAAAGAAAATTGGCCTGATTTTCGGATCACAACATTTCAAATATACATTTTACAAGTTTTTGAAGATTTCGATTTGTGTCCATCTTTTTTGAGCCATAAATATGTTGAGGAAAAATCCTCTTCACTGCCAATAAGTACAACGCCACTCACATAAGCATCTCTCTCCATGGTTTCAATAAAAAGAAAAAGCCACTAAAAGCACCTTTCCCTTGAAGATAATACCCTCTTAGGCACCTTTCAAAAGGAAACCACAACAGAGTATGACCTCAAGTGAAATAGAAGGAATGAAAACTAACTGAGGTTTCATGCCTTTAATATGAAAATATCATCAACGATAAAACAACATTTACCTAAGTATAAATAAAAGTCAACATCTAGGGCGATGCCAACATTCCAAACACTAGTTTCTGTACTCTTGACAAAGCAGGAAAAAGAAAGAAACAAAACGTAAATAATGAATAAGACCATTCGAGAACATAAATCGTACAATATATGGTCCAATCCCTTCATAGCCCAGAACAACATCAGCTAAATTCCCTGGAGAAGTACAATAGAGCATTACATTCAGATAAGTTCGTCGTTAGTGAACAAAAAATTGAGAAAATATGCATTTTTAAAGGTTTCCTGTTATTTAGGGGAAAACATGAAGAAAAAACTTGCCTTTGGAATCTGGAAGGATGACTGAGAGGATTGTGGCTCCCCAGTTAGTAATCTTTACAGAAAAATTTCCTTTCTTGAGCTCATAGATCCCCACTGTCTTCTTCGGGGTTGCGAAGGAAGAACCCAACAAGACAAACGCTATCAGAGAGAAGAAGAGGAGTATTTGGTAGCTAGCCATAGGGCTCCTCATCTTGGAGGAAAACTTGGCAACGAGAATGTGAGAAAGAAAAATAGCGAGAAGAGTTTGAGAGGTTTAGGATTTGAGGCTTTGATAGTCTACAAGAGAGTTTGGGAGTTTGGAACAAATGCTTACTTCAACCAACAAATTAATACAAAGTTTAACGCTATTTTTTTATTGTAATATGCAACAGTAATGTTGAAGTGCCAGAAAACGTTGACATAAATTTGAATAAAAAAAATTCAGTTTTTATAGTAATGGCAAAAAAAAAAAAAAAGAACTCGGGACTTGATAATAATTTCACTTATTAGTCTATTATTTTATGAAGATTTGCATATATATTATACAAATTTTATTGTATTTGTTATCTAGTAATGGCAAAAAATTTTAACGCCTAATTGGAATGAAAATATATTTATGAAAATATATATTTTATTTTAAATAAATTAATATTTATATTTTTGATGTTATTTAAAAATTAAAATATTATATGAATAAATATATATTTTTTATGTATTTATATAAATCTAATAATTGATTTTTTATATTTATTCATATAATATTCTAATTTCTAAAGAACATCATGCATATTATTAATGCTTACTCATCTGAACAGACTGAACTAAAATACAAACACTAAGAATTTATAAGAATATATATATATATATATATAGGTGTTGGATATATAAAAACATAGAAAATTAATAGCATTTATATAAATTCTTAATATTGTCATCTACCCTAAACAACACAGCCAAAATAAAATTTCCTCACGATCAATTTTCTTCCAAACTCAAATAGAAATAAAAAAGAAAAATCAAATCTCTTAAATTGAATACAAAATAGATTATGAAAAAAGAGTAATAGTATATTAAATCTCTATTTTCTTTCATCTTCAATTTTATGAAAACTCACTCTATTTATTTCAAATGGCAGATTGCTGGTGTTTCAAGCCAACACAAGAGGAGCAACTCACATATAACCCCAGTCCACTTGAATGACTGATTGCTCAAGGGAAATTTTTTTATTATATGATAGAAAGTTATTTGATGTAAAGTATAAAACGTTTGAAATGGTATATATATACAAAATGTATTAAAATATCCTGATTTTTATTTTTTTTCCTTAGCCGCTTGCAGCTAGCAAAACCAAACAATGGAAAATGCAGGCTCGCTGATGCTAACACATAGCAACCCAGTCGTCTGCTCCTTGTATTTCACGCCTCAATTTACAAAGAGATTATTATTATAAATGATTTTATTTTTTGGCTTCGAGTTGATTGTGACCGAACCTGTTAATTTTATATATATAAAAAAACCTAATTTTCTACTTAACATAATTAATATATTCATTGTATTTAATAATTTGTTTAAACTTACAGAGCACATACTTCGAGTTAATTTTGATTTAGATTTAAACTATTGTTTAGTAGATTATTCTTTAGATGATGCAAGAAATCTTAGCAGTGGTTTAATGTTTTCAACCAAGATATAAGGTTCAAATCTTTCATACATGTTGTGTAAGTAAATCTGCCATTAAATTGACTCAAAGGTCAAAAAAAATTAATATTTAAACAATTATCTAACTAGGTAAGAGAATGAGATGAAGAAGTTGAAGAGGTTAACTAGACAATTGTCATAAGATCACATAACATATCAATAGTTGCGCAAATAATATAAACTAGTTAAGTTACAAACATCATATAATTACCTAAATTCCTTCTCTCTCTCTCTCTCTCTCTCTCTCTCTCAACATTGAATTCATAAATAAATAAAAAAGTTGCCTAGCTCTTTTAGTTCTTATTTAGTGCAATTTCTATTTTTTTAATAATTCTAGTTTAGGTTCATAATAATGGCGCTCTCATTGAGCTTTATCATTTTTAAGTGCACGCCTCTATTCTCTACATCTGTACTCTCTACATCTGTACTCACTCTTGCCACTCAAATCTAAAATACTTGTGATCTCATGCACAATCACATCATCATTCAACTTAATCTTGTCATCATGTCTCACTACTTTCACCTATGACTTTATAAGATGTGACTACCTCTGTCATGATTCACCCACCTCTATCCAAATTTAACAACTTTCTTTGTGATCATCCCATCTCCACCTAGACATGCTTGCCTATGTTCATATTAGCCTCACTCAAGCTTGTAGTTACTAACGATAATTGCCTTTGCCCAATCTCATAATGATTTACTAAACTGTGAGAATAATGTCATTATGAATAGGTGAATAATATTAGGAATAAAAATAAAGTGCCTGATTTAATGGATATTATATAATTAAGTTGATTAAATTATTATTTGAGTATTAATGAGTTTTTTATATTTCCTTGTATATTATGTATAAGCTCTCTTAGAGAGAATGAAGCCATAAGCAAATATACAAAATAATAGAGCTTTTGATCCCTCTCTCTATACACCCTAAACAATATGAAGTTGCAAGCATCATATAATTGCTCCCCTAACTAAATTGAGTTTTTTACAATCAATAAGTTGTGTGGTTATTATTTAATATAATATTTAACCTTTTTTATTTTTGTTTAAGTTCATATCTATGGTGCTCTTGTTAACCCTTATCACCACTTAGTGTTCATCTTTGATCTTTGCTTGAATCTTTGCTCACATAATCTTAATTAGCAACATCCATAATCTTTTACAAATCATGTTACCATTCAACCTTGATAAAATGTCAGTGTATCTACCTTTGGAACCCTATCAAAAATTTGTAATACTTAAAAACTTTGGTTGTTTTCTCCACTTAGAGCTCCATCTCATCATCATCAATTTGAACACTTCCATCTCCACCTAAACTTATAAATATTTTAATATCTTAATTGCTTTAAAAAAATTAACAATTATAACATAGATATATTGGGATTTAGTGTCAACTCACTATTGGTATTGATGTGAACGTATGTGTAAGTCTACCATTATAAGCTCTCTTCCTAATATTTCATTCTATAATGACTATTTGAAATTAACATTTAAAATAATCAAATCAAATGATGAATATATATTTAATAGACTAATCATTCTTCTATGCTTAGTATGGTGAATTGAACCACTAGAATGTAGTGAACTCCCAGTGCCATTCTAGTCAAAAGTCTAATTTTGTTTATTCATCTCTCTCTAGACTGCTTTATGGCTCACCCCTCTCCCCTCAAACTACCTAGAGTTGTGAGCATTCAATAATTTTCCAAATCCCTTATCCTTTTCACTACCTTATGTTTTATGTAAGCTTTAAGTTCCCATGATATTCTTTAATATAATTCTTCTTTCATTTTTTGATAAATTTTTATCTAAGTGTGTAACAATAATGTTTTCATTAAGCCACAACACCATCAAGTGCTCACCTCTAATCTCTATCTCCATATTATCTCATACCACCCAGATCCAAAACATCCACAACCTCCTACCCAATCTTGTTGCATTCAAGATCGACAAAATATTATCACCTCTAGCTTTGAAAACTAGTAAGAGATCCACATGATATAATCACCTTCATCACAATCTTCCATCTTTAACCATAATCTACCTAGTTTGCCTAGATTCTTCACTTTGCCTAGATTAGTCTACTTCCATAGAGGTGTGACTGTTCTAACCTCTCTCAAGCTCACAAGTGTTGACGATGGCCACCTTCTCTCAATCTCATTATGATCTGCTCATCTTTGAGAATAATGTCATTATGAAGGAGTAGATACTATTAATAACAAATAATATAATTGATGATTTAATGGGTATAAGATAGTTGGGTCAATTAGATGTGGGCTCCGAAAATTCACCACCACTCGACAATTTTTGAATTTAAAGAGAGTGAGATTTAAAGTGTCGGTGTAATTTTCGTAATATGGAATAAGAAGACACTACCCAGAGATTTCGCCCTCATTTTACGAGGACTTTAGATCTGGTTTCGTGTTTATAGCAAGCCCTATAGTTAATTACCTCTCTCAATAAGTGAGAGAGAACATTCAATTAAGGCTAGTCGTCAGATTGCTAAATGCGTACCATATATTAGCAGCATGTAGTGTTTTAGAATTTAAGATTCATGAAATTTATCATTTCAGCAATAATGAATATTAGAACACTAATTAAACTTAATTAAACCTATCTAACCTAATAGATCACTAATTAACTCAATTAGGTAATTAAAAGAATTAAATAATTAAATGATCTGATTTAATTAAATTATAATAAATCAACCAATTAACCAAAAATTATGAATAAACCCTCATTGGAAAGGTATTTTAGTGAAGAATAAGTGAAAAATAAAATCCCTTAATCAATCGTAATAAATTAGGCTTAATTTAGGTTTTAATGAAATAATTAAAACCTTAATTACATCCTATTTACATCTCTAATCAAGTTAAAACTTTAGAAACATAAAATTAGCATGTAACCCACTTGCCATAATTATCTCAAACCCAATTGGTCAATAAATTTGGAATTCTAGATTTTCCAAATCTCTAGGTCAATATGAACTAAATAATAATTAAGAAGAATCATTAATTCATTGAATCAACAAATAAATTAAACTAATTTGAAATAAACATCAGAAATACTTAGGTAATTCATCAAAACTTCTTAAGTCAAAGAATTTAATCAAATATCAAAATTTTTAAAAAAATCAATACTTAATGAAATTCAAACATAATTATATAACTTAAGTTAAGTTTAATGAAATCAATCATCCTTAATGAATTTAAATAATGAATCTAAAACCTTAGTTAATAAAATCATATCAAGAAATTAACCTAAGTACTTTAGGTTAAGAATAATCTATGAACAAACCTAAGGTATTAATTCATATTAATGGATTTAAAACTTAAGCTTACAAATTCATAATTTAATAACTTAAGAAATCAAACTTAAATCAAACTCTTTAAAATAACATAAGGCAAATCAAATGAAACCCATAAAATTTAATTAAAAATGAAACAAATCATAACTTAAATAAATCAAATAAATTAAATCAAAAAAAGCAATTCAAACAAATGAAATAACATAAAATGAACCCAAACATAAATAAAATCAAAAGGATTAATCAAGATACTTAAGAAATTTAGTTAGACTTTTGGAAACTTCATTAGGATTTAGGATGTTTAATGGAAAGAGCACCATCAGGAATCATTCCATTCTTCATTCATGAAAACCTATACAACTTTAACCAAATAAAATGAACATAAAAATGGGAATTAAATTACTAAATCATTTGAATTGAAACCAACAAATGGTAAAAATTAAACAAAATCAAACCTCAAATTCAAACTTGAACTTAAAGGGATTGGCAAAGACTTACCACACAAACCCCACTTCTACACACACTAGATTACTTAGGTCATGGACTCTAGATCTAGGTTAGATCATTTTGTGATTTTTTTTAATCTCCTGTGATATGTTGTGTTGTGCTTCACATGTATATGTGATGTATTGCTTTAGACTAGATGTCTAGGCTTGTTTATTCATTAGACTGGATGTTAGGGCATTCTTTCTAGATTTGACACTATTTTCTGCAAGGGACTATGTTAAAGGGATCATTGTAATAAATAAATCATAAAATTATTGTTTGCTTGCAGGTGCTGAAAATCCCTTAACATAGTCCATACGACAGGTGGGTTTGGCAAGCAACTAATGCTAAACCCATATGTTTATGAAATATAAACTGCTTTGTGTGCTGTGTGTACTTCCTAACATCTATTTTGTAGGGCTTAAGATTTTTTTTTGAATTTTAAATGTAAATTTGAGCTTAGAATTAGGTTAGGATCTATGATGTCTAGGATTAGTAGGACACCCAACTAGAGATGGGTGGTCCCCAGCGTCGATGGTCCCTGAACAAGGAGACTTTCCTGGAAAGAAGACCCATAAATCTAAACTTGTAGTTCTATGCCGGGTTCTATAAAAGTAGAACTCGACTGCCTATTTTTCTTTCTTCTGGAGTGTACAGCTGTACCCGGCTGCATTGGCCTTTTTCTTATATATATTTAAATTTTTCTTGATTTATTTTGGGTGCGCAATAGAAACAACATGCTTTTCTTAGATTTCTTTATGTGCTATGTTTGTGCTGTGATGAATGCCTGGACGTAGGCTCATAGGATAAACTAAATTTTCTATCCAATTAAATTAATCAAAACATAAAAATAAATACAACTCATAATCTTCATATAAAAGCCTAGGTATTAAAAAAAGATAAAATTTGTAGCAACCCCTTAGGTGGATGTTTTATATCATACATAAATCATATTGTTTCACCCTTGGTTAATGAAGGACTTCCATCCTTGTCAGAGAACTTGGGCTTGACCTTTGAGAGCCTATGATGGAAGTACACCTTCTTCTATTCTAATTTGGCCCATAATATTTTTCTAATTACATGTATTTGGCATAAATTGTATTCCTATGACCTAAATGACTCCTGAGTCAAAAATTATAAAAATATGAAAATATGCATTAGTTAGATGCATCTTCATACCCTACATAATCTTAGGCATTAGGGAGTGAGTCTAGGTTCATAGATTTATTTCCTAAAAATGTAACAGCACAACCATCTTGCATTCATATGACTTATCCTCATAGTTTTAAAATGCACTTAGGTGGTGTTAGCTGGCAGCCTTCTCCAGGTAGGTTGTAAGTCCAGAAGAGTTAGGGATAGGTTAGTTCCCTCAAGTGAGGAGAATGACTAATTATTCCCAAGGATAGAACTAGGTCGAGTATCTAATGTGTGTTAGAAGCACCTGTAGACTATGTTTTGAAGCATCCTTTTAGGAATAAGTCTTCAACCCTAGGTGTTTCTGTAGCCTTATGCTGCTAGAATTTAAGCCCTAAATTTCTAAGAAAATGATAACTTGAAATATAAAATTAAATCCCAAATTTTAAGCTCAATCATAGGATAGATGAAATATCTATTGGGCATCCCAGTATCAATAGGCATTTCCTACTCTTTTTCGTTTGACTCTTAAAAATAACTCTCTCCAATTTGGACCTCTCCCATTTGAATTTGAAAAAATCAATCTTTTGAAAGCTACCTTAGTAGTCTTTAGGAATAACCACTTATTTTTTTAATCGAGAGTATTCTTAGGAAGAGAACCTTCCCAAGATGTAGTTAACTATAGAGGCTTGCCTTTATAGGGAACCATGATCCTAGGATAAAATAGACATGTTCTACTTTTCCATGTAGTTCATGGGAAAATACTCTGGTACATGAAAGACCCATTAGCCTTAGGTGTCTTTTATTAAAATGATCGAATCCATTATATGAGAGCATGTTTATCTTTCTAGATAATATGTTTATTCCTTAATGTCATATTTGATTATCAAAATAAAATATTCCTAAACTCTATATGGTGTCATTTCTTTTCTCTATTCTAGAGAAAACACCAACAAGTCCAAGCTGTCGGGTGGTTTGTCCTCTCTTGTGAGACAAACCAATTACCCATTTTTTCCTTAGATTTAGGTTGTGCTTCCGACCCTCGTCGAAGCTCCCTATATTTAGGTTCTAAGGTTATTTTTCTCCTTTGTGGGCCATAAGCATAATTCTTCACCTCTTAGATATTTCCTTAATCTTGTGTTAAGGAATCCTAAGTCCTAAAATTCTAATCAAAAATATAACTTAAACAAACTAAATCAATTTCTAAAAAAGTAAAGCCCAATTTTAGGATAGTTTGAGATGCTCGCTGTGTTTCCTAGCATCGCGGGCATCTCCTACATATTTCCCATTTTGGCTTCGATAATAACTCCCTCTTTTGATCAATTCCATTTGATCTTCAAACATAAACGAATCGATTGATAGTCCTTCCTATTGAAATCTTCAAAGACAACGATCATTTACCTTAATCGAGAGTTTTCCTAAGGGATCCCATCCCTTAGGATGCAATTAACTATGAGGGCTTAACCCTATAGGGAACTTAATAAACCTGATTTAAAATAAACCCTGCTTACTTTTCCATGTAAAGTAGGGAAGAATCTCTGGTACATATGCATACCCATCATCTTAGGAGTCCTTATTGAGGTGATTGGTTCCATTAAAGGGTAGTGACTTCTGTCTTTCGAGATAGTACTCTATACCTTGATGATGTATCCGATCACTTGAATAAGTACATATGTGAATCTGCATGGAATCTTACCAAGAAGAATCTCCACATATATAATTTTTCCTTCTCCTTTCACCAAGAGATTTGAAGGTGACTCTATATGTGTATGGGAATTTTTCTTCATAATTCATAAGAATAGACTTGTTGATTTCAGGGAAGAAAATAGGTTGCATCCTCATATATCTCGACCTCATGAACTGTGAAGGGCTTGAGATCTCCTTTGACACAATAACTCGATTCCACCTCTTCTGAATTTGATGCACTGGTGCAAAGAGGTTGGAACCATATTCTTTCCATGTATCCAAGGCCTACCGAGCAAAGTAGTGCAAGATGTATATGAATCAATTATATAGAATTTGGCTTCTATCTTCTAGTCATCTATCTCTAATGACAACACTATGAAGCCTAAAGCTCTCTTGCCTTGCTCATTAAATCCTCTCAACATCATCCAGTCTCCTTGGAGTTCAGAGGTGTCAATCCTTAAATAGGCAAGGGTCTTTAGACTCATGATGTTCACTGATGCACCTGGATCAACTAACACCCTGGAGAGTCTGAATCTGCCCATGTCCACTGCGATGTAAAGGGGACGATTGTGCTCTATTGTCCCCAAAAGAAGGTCTTTTTCAGTGAATGTAACTCTATGGGTTTCTCTTGAATAACATGCCTCCTCTCTAATAGTGGACAGCTAAGCTAAGCATATTTCTGGGTCAAGAAGAGCTTTGATCAATGACTCCCTCATCTCTTTAGATAAGACAAGGGCATCAAATATGCTTAGTTTAGCTGACAACTTTCTTAGGTGGGCCAGGACCTTGGAGTCAACTCTAGGCTTATCCTCTATAAGCATATCCATAAGTGGAGCATCCTGTGGAGGGGCTTCTTGATCGCTAGAACCAATGACTTATATACCCTTATCCTGAGGTGCTACCCTAGGAGGAAGAACTTTTTCACTGTGTAGGTTGACTTCAATGACTTCATGAGATGGATTAGTGGGAAGTTCTACCTACTCATTAGGTTTACCTACAGCTTCTCCTATAGGATCATCAGAGTCGGATGACTCCAAGTAAATCTCAATGGGCGAACTCGAGTGATTTAGAAATGGGTAATCCATTTCTAAATTAAAAGAAGTGGAGTGATCAGAATTAGAGTTATTATTAATTAGACTTGGAGAGTTATCTAGAAGAATAAACTCAGGAAAATCATTAGAAGAAACACAGATGTAACCGAAATCAACTTTCTTCATTGATTTTTAAGAATTTGGATGAAGGTACAAATTAAAAATCAAGTAAAGTAAGGGGAGTGAGAAATTTGGCACCCCCTCCGCTTATACAATGTAGCTACTAGAAGAAGAGCTAGCTGAAGAAACTGTGGCTGTAACTATAGGAGTGCTGGACTCGATCGGTGATTGCATTACTATGCTATCCCGGGCAAGTGGAGGTCGCGCATGGGCTTTTACCTCCTTCAAGTTGTCCTTAACAACTTGCAAACCTTCCTTAGGGTTGGAGGATTGAGCTACTGCACCGCAAGGGTAACTTTCTGATCTTAGAGATGATTTTCTTGGAGGTTTGGGATAGGGAGATATCCCAACCTTCCTCTATCTTAAGAAGATTGCGTGTATCCCCAAGGATTACCCTAACAGAACTAGAGGGTTATTCTAGTAGGTATTCCTTAAGGATGAGAATGGCACCTGACTTGTAGCTATGGTCAAGCCAGTCCTTAAAGATAAAGAAACCTTCTAAAACATGGCCTAGCATGAGGTGTTAGGAGCAATAGTTTGGATTATGACTCTTATCCACATCTTCTAGCCTCCTAGGCTCTGGTAACTGGAAATCAGACTTCTTTAAGAGGTTCTTAAAGACCTTCTTGACTACCTCCCTCTTGAATGAATAGGGTTTATTCAATTTATCGACAAGAGTAAGTAAATGATAGCTACCTGGTGGCGGGTAATAATACTATTGCTGATGATGCCGATGGGGATACTACTGGCGGTGGTGGAGGCCATTGTGGCAACTGAGGTGGCCGGTATGATGGCTGAGGTGATGGCAGAAGAGGTGGTAGAGGCTGCTGAGCTCATGGACTGTCTAACTGAACCTTGGTTGGCTGCTTCCCCTTATCGACTACTGTGACTACCCCTGGCTTCTTCTTGAATGCCTTTTAAAGCTTGGACTTGGCTGATTGATCTTGGAAAGGAAATTGTTTGGCTTCCTCTTGTAAGCTAGATGTCTTGTTAATTAGCTTCTCGAAGATTTTGATTGTAAACCCTTTAATCATGAAAGCGACTAGGCCATGGATAGTCTTGAGTAGAATCTCAATGGCATACTGTTCATACAACTGTGGTTCATATTTTATACTTAGGTTTCTCCACTTGAGAATGTAATCAACAAGAGACTCATTTGGATTTTGCTTTGTCACAACGAGGTCACCCACAGTAACCCTTTGTTGAGCTCCAACTCTCTTGATGAAGAGGTGCTCCAACTGAGCAAATTTCCTTACCAAACTGTTAGGAAGTTCAGCATACCAATCAAATGCAACACCCGCTAGACTGCTAATGAATAATATGAAAAAATGGCATCACTATCTCCAGCATTGCAACAGCCGATCCTGAAATGTGCAATATGTTGGCAGGGGTTCCCACTGCCATCAAATATTTTGACGGAAGGAGGCACAAAGCCTTTAAGATACTGGACATCATCAAATTCCTCTAGGTATGGTCTACTCTTTGGAATGGATGAGCCACCTCGGCTTGTGCTAATGCATCCTTCACTTATTTTTCCTCCAATAGGTTGATAGTCTTCTCTTGCATGGAGGTGATATCCACCACCTTCCTTTGCAAGCTACCACTGTCTTGATCTACTAGACAAGTGCTCTTGGGCTGATCTAGGATATGCGCTAACTCAGGATGATCTATCTCTATTGGTATATGCTATGGAACTAAGCCCTAATTTTGAAGTGCATGGAGGGTTGTTAACAAGTCTTCCATTCTCTTCTCCATCCGATTGATCTGATCATCTTTCTGCTTAAGATATTGATGGAGGTGTTGGGTTGAATGGACGTCATCATCTTCCTCAACCATAATACCTTCCTGACTATGCTGATCTCTCTGAAGGGAGCTCCTAGTGTCGACCATGTGGACTTTGGCTGAATCCTCAAGAAGGTCATCATCATCAAGATCAAGCTACCCTCTCATCCTAGAAATCTGTGCGGTCACTACCTAAGAGTTCTCTTTATCGGCAAAGTAAGCAGTTATGATCTCATCCAAGGAACGATCTAAACGTGCCGACACAAACACTTGGGGGTGACTGGTGGAGGGACTATGGTCACTGACTGAAAGGCATCTAACACTGCCTGCCATTGGAGTGCTAGCTCTGGGAGGGTCATGCTCACTAGAAGAGATATGCTCATGACTGCTCATCGGTGGAGTGGTGTCCCTGGAGAGATCTACTACCATGGGGACTGCAGAACTGTCCCCTTCCCCCTCTGTAACTGCTACTACCACTAGCTCTGATGGTGGTGGTGGTGGTGGTGCGACCACGATGCTACGGGGTCGCCACTCTTTCTTCACCAAGACTAAAGTAGAAGGTTGAGTAGGGGAACTCATCCTCACCTCAGTCGATGGAGTAGATGGAGTGGGATCCTTTGGCCAGAGCTGGATCACCAAGGTACCAAAGGCTTTCTAGATGCGGTCATCTATGCCTTTGTGGGAATGACAGATGGCAGGACCTGAACTAGTAATGATGGACGAGGAGTGGATTAGTGTGGTGGGGACAACACCGGCTCTACCCTCGCGGGCTTTCCCCCTACGACTGGTGGTACCTATCAGCACTATGTTATCAGTCCTATCGACCCTGGTGGCCCATTGACCTGGGAAATTAACTAGAGCAGAGGCCACCGATTGCCTGGCAAACCTCCGTCGCTCTCTACTCCTTGACTGAGCTGCTACTCGGGCTTCTGATGCTCTATCAATGTGAATTTGCATGGTAACACTCATGGGATGATCAATCTCAAGTCAAATAATGCACCAGACTCTGAACATCCATGTACCCTGCCCACCTGCCATAATACCGTCTATAGAACTGCACAGGACTTCCTCTTATCTCTAGTCAAAACCTCATGGTATGTAGAGGGGAGGTGATGCAGCTATCCTCTAATAGTCTTTCTCCCCCTCGATGCTGAGAAGAGGTGGAATTAGTTGCTAGTCAGCAATGGAGAAACCTCACAAGGGGAACCATCCTTTGTAATGTCGGATGCGACATCCATCTCCTGACAAGATGCTCGGTGCTTGATCTTCTAGCTCTGTCACTATGTACGATGTATATGAAAGCAATGTAGTGTGAGAGCTAGATCCTAACTCGAAAGTAGGGGAGACTATCTCTGAAGCCAGGATAGCCTTCCCCTTAGAGGGGACCAACGAGGAGGTGCTAGCACGCACCCGAGTGGCTAAACAACTAACTGAGTAGGAACTGGACTGATTGGTGAAACCTCAACTGCCTTCCTCTTCATGGAAGGATACTCAGTGTCAAAAGGCAGGTCAATGTGAATTACTGGCTTCTGCCCAGCCACCTCATCCCGGCTAACAGTGGTGAGGGTTGTCCCCTCACAAGTGATGTGGGCTCCCTCAAATCATCGGCCAAAGAACACTAGATGGGAGGCAGTCTGAGGGAGGCTGGCCTAATCTAGGGCCAAATTCATCCTGAACGAAAAGGTGAAAACAAACTTTTGAGTGGTCATGTGTGAAGACTGTAAAGACTCAGACCGACTGAGTATGTCCCAATTGTTGAAATATAACTTGTTTCAAATTTCTACCTTGATATTTTTTCCACGAAAGTAACAGAAGTTTGGAGTTTTGAACCTACACCCAATAATTCAAATATGTTAAGTGGGGTTCATTGGTGAGATTTAGATGTTTTGGGAGAGTCTTTTGCCATTTTATTTTTGATTTTAGAACCCATTCTCAACCAATTTAGGTAGGTTGAGTGGGGTTCAAAAATTTGAGGAGAGATTTCTTCATTTTTGAAGATTGTTTGTGTTTTGTGTTTCTTGTTTAAAAATGTGGATAGTTTGAAAGACCTCTATTAAGCAAATTTGGGTATGCTATGAAGAGGTTATGGTTGTGCATTTGAAATATTTTTTCTTGTGAAGATTTGATTGTGTGATATTTTGATTTGAAAATGGGGCTTCCTACTTAACAAGTTTGGTATGTTAAGTAGAGGCCACATGTGTTTAATTTGTGCTTGAAGATGAGACTTTCACTTAATAAGTTTGGTATGTTAAGTGAAAGCCAAATATGATAATGAGATAGATTTGCTTTTCTTTGAAGATGGGAGTCCCACTTAACAAATTTGGTATGTTAAGTAAAAGCCCCAAATGTGTTTGAGATATGTTAATTTTCCTTTGAAAATGAGACTCTCACTTAACAAATTTGGTATGTTAAGTGAAAGCTCAAGTGTAGTTGACATAAAAAATTAGATCCTTATTTAACAAATTTGGTATGTTAAAATAGGGATCAAATATGTGTTGAAAAGAGACCCTCACTTAACAATTTTGGTATGTTAAGTGAAAGTCGAAATGTGTTTGATATATTTTTTGAAAGTGGTACTCCCACTTAACAATTTGGCGTGTTAAGTGGAAATCAAAGTATGATATAACTTCATAATAGGATTGTTACATAACAAATTTGGTATGCTAAGTGGGAATCCAATATGGTATGATTATGTGGTTCTTACTTAACAAATTTGATGTGTTAAATAGAACCAAACATATGCTTTGAAAATGAGACTCTTACTTAGCAATTTTGGATATGCTAAGTGAAAGCCTAAATGTATGTTTTGAAAATGAGATCCTCTCTTAACAAATTGAAATTGTTAAGTGAAAGTCAAATTTAAATTTTAAAAAAGAGACCCCCCACTTTAACAATTTGTTAAGTGAAAGTCAAATGTTTTGAAAATGAGACCCCCACTTAACAAATTGAAATTGTTAAGCGACGGGCAAATTTATGTTTGAAAATGAGACCCCCACTTTAACAAACTAACTATGTCAATTGAAGGTCAAATTTTTTGTTTTGAAAATGAGACCCTCACTTAACAAATTGAAATTGTTAAGTGAAAGTCAAATTTTATGTTTTGAAAATGAAACTCCCACTTAACAAATTAAAATTGTTAAGTGAAAGTCAAACTTTATGTTCGATTCAAATAAAGATCCTCACTTAACAAATTTGGATGTGTTAAGTGGGAATCAAACATAGCATGATTTGCTTTTGAAAAGAACCTCCATGTAGCAATCATGGAGGGGTTTCAATTTTGTGATTTTGTGAGCTTCTTGAAAGGTGCTTTTGAAAAGTGTCAATTTTGTGAAAGGAATTATTTTCTTTAAATTTCATGATGAACCTTGCCTCACCAAGCTAGTGGTGAGGAGGTTCTAAATTTTTATTATCTCCCCTTTTGTTGATAAATTATATTTTCACCTATTGGGGAACCCTATAAGGGTTTCAAGACCTGCATGGAGTGAGGTCCTTAAAACCTAAAGAATGTTGGCTAACTTAGCTTAAGAATGAAATAAGCTAAGTGCCAACGAAAGGAAAGATAGCCTCAGACTCATATGAAATATAGGTCCACTATCAATGCTTGCAGACAACAATCGTCTACTGGAGATGGAGAGAGGAACCTTCACTAGCAGAGTCGCTAGAAAAATTTGTGGAGTTTATTTTTAAGTGTGGGACACCATGTAGATCTTAGGGGGTACTTATTGAAGTGATCAGGTACGATACTAAGGAATGATGTACTATCTCAAAAGATAGAAATCACCACCCTATAATGGTCCTAATCACCTAATAAAGACTCCTAAGGCATGATGGGCTAATAAAATGGATCTTTCCCTATTTTACATGGAAAAGTAAAGTAGGGCTTATTTTAAGCCAGGTTCATTAAGTTTCCTATGGAGGCAAGCCCCCATAGTTAATTACATCATATGGAATGAAATCCTTAGAAATACTCTCGATTAAATTAAGAATTAAAGTCTCCAAAGATTTTAAGGTTAAGACTATCAAAGGATTAGCTTTTTTTAGAAAATCAAATGGGATAGGTCAAGGAGAAGACTTATTTTTGGAATCCAAAGGGAGAAAGTAAGAAATGCTCATGATACTAGGAAGCCTAGTGAGCATTTCAATCTACCATATAATTGGGCTTTATATATTTAAAATTCAAGAGATTTATTTGTTTGAGTTGAAATTTTATTAGATTGATAGGGCTTTCAATCCATAAACACCAGATCATGGAAATGCCTAAGATGTGAGGATTTATGCTTGTAGCCCCAAAGGAAAATAACAACCTTATCTATGGAGCTTTGGCAAGGGCCAAAGCACGACCTAGATGTAAGGCAAAAGTGGGTATATAGTTTACCTCCACATGAGAGAGTAAACCACCTGACTGTTAGACTTTTTACTACTTGAAGTGGGAGCCAGCTAACTCCTCCTATACTTTAAATCCAAGTAGGCAAGTCATATGCTTTTGTAAGATGGCTAGGTTATATTTATTTAGAAAAGAAACTAAGTCCTTAAACCCAGTCCCTAAGAGACTAGAGCATGTGGGGTATGAGTAATGAATTAATCTAATGCAAATTTTGTCAAATTTTATTTATTTTTGGACTCTTTATTTTGACATAGGCTATAGGATTTTGTATGCCTAAATGCATGACAAGTTGATTATGGGCCAAATCAAGAGATAAAGAGGTGTTCTTCCATCATAGGCTCTAAAAGGTTAAACCCATTCTATCTAGCTAAAATGGAAGCCCCCTCTTAATAAGAGTGAAATAAGATGATTATGCATTATATTAAACATACAACATTCAGCTAAGGGGTTCCTAAATATTTTATTATTTTGATTTAATACCTAGGCTTTTATATGAGGTTATGAGTTATTTTAGGGGTTTAGTTATGAGTTGTTAGTTTGGGTAGAAAAATTAATTTTTATCCTAGGAGCCTAATTGCATCCAGCCATACAATAATCACCATTCATAAACAAAATATGAAAAGGCATGTTTCTTCTAATGCACAAGCTAAACAAAACATCAAATAATTTTATAAAGTTATCACAAAAGAATAAAAGACCAATGTGGTCGGGTACCACCGTACAACCCAAAAAGAAAAATGGGTAGCCGAGCTCTACCCTTATAGAACCCGAATTACAAAAGAATAATTACAATTACATAAATGAGCAAAAGCTATGGGGGTCTTCAATCTTCATATCTCCTCCATTTCTTCATTTGAGCTTGTATGTACTTGCTTCAAAGGCATCACGGGGCCTCCCAGGACAGAGCCTTCTAGGCTCCCCTCATTCTCCATATCACTAATCCTAATTCCTAATGTAAAATTACATTAAAAGAAGGAAAGTAAATTTAGCTACACCTCCAAAATAAATATTAGCTAAGCACACCATACAACCCAAGTAGTTAATATAAGTATTTAATGATTAGTAGACAAGCCCACTGTCTGGGTTATGCTAAGCAACTGCAAAAGCATTTATATTTTATTACAGCTTAATCACAACCCCCTGCAGAAAATATGATTAGGCTTATAACTACTTAACATTCCATCTATGAAACATACACCCTAACATCCAGTCTAAAATTTTGCATCACAAAATAAAACACAAAATCATACAATCAATACATCAACCTAGCCTAATTCTAGGGTCAGTGACCTAGTATTCTAAAAAGAGGGCTTGTGTAGCAAGACTTTACTAGGCTTCTTTAGTTTAAATTTCAATTTGGAGTTTGAATTTGTTTAAAATTTTCCTTTGGGTGATTTCAATTTAAATAATTTAATGATTTATTTTCCATTATTATTTCACTTTTATTTGGTTAAAGTGATGTTTAAGTTTTCAAGGATGAAGAGTAAAATGAATTCCATTTGTAGATGGAACTCACCCTATTCTACATCCTAACTCCTAAAGAGTCTAACTAAGGTCCTTAAGTATCTTAATTATCTCACTTGAATTTGTGTAATTTATTTGATTTGATTAATATTTATTTGATTTGATTTTGATTTTAGAATTTGAGTTTGTTTAATCTTCATGTATTTGATTGATTAATTTTGGATTAAATGTGTTGATTTAATTAAATTTTGATAACTCAATATCCTTAATATCTAATGAAGTTTAAGTTTGTTTAAATCCATGTGTTTTTGATTGATTAACTTTAGATTAGATATTTTGATTTAATTAATATTTCAATAAGTCAATATCCTTAATATCTAATGAAGTTTAAGTTTGTTTAAATCCATGTGTTTTTGATTGATTAATTTTAGGTTAGTTATTTTGATTTAATTAGTTTTTCGATAATTCAATCTCTAGTTTATTTCCCTTGGGTTTTAATTTAATTCCTTAATTTGATATGATTACTATCATTTTGATGTTGTTTAAATTCATTGATTTCATTATTCCATTTAAGTTTGATTTAGATTGGTAAATGAATTTTAATTTACTTATGATTTATTTGAAGTTTAATGTATTCTTTTATTTGAATTTCAATTAAGGGTTTAACTTATTGAATTTAGTCATTTAGTTTATGTATAGATTATCTCTTCAATTTGATGATTGATCTATTATCTTAATTCAATAGGTTTATTTCATTTGAGTTTTATTTTTGTTTAACTTATTTTGATATTAGAATTTCGATTTCATGACTTTAGAGTTTAGATTTAATTTATTTAATTTGATTATTATTATTTATTTCAAGTTTGATTGGATAAAAAGAATTGAAAGTTTGCTTTGATTTTAATTGAGTTTGATTATTTATGATTAGAATTTCATTTTAATTTCATTCATTTATCATGTTTATTAGATTATAATTTATGTTTTGATTTTACACATTTTAATAGTTAATTAGTTTATCTTATTTAGGTAGGTTGAATTAGATTTAATTTGATTGTGTATTAAATTAATGAGAGTCTTTCTTTATTTGATTTAATTTGATTTGATTAGCTTTATAAATCTATGGGTTTGCTTAGGTTCAATGTGATTATATAATTAGTTTAATTTAGAAGTGTGTGTTTAAGTTAATTATTAAATTAAATAAGGATTTGTTTAATTTTTAAATTGGTTTTATATTTATTTAGATTAATGATGTAATTAATGACTTAACGATTTAGGTCTAATTTAGAATTTGATTGACATTTAATTACATTTTAATTATGTTGAAATTTATGTTTGCTTAAGCTTAAGTTTAATGTGATTACTTTAATTAACTTAATTGGTTTATTTGAAGATGTGTGATTTAATTAATTAGTGGAGTAATTAAAGATTTGATTTGAGTTTGATTTAAGAATTAATTTTAATATGATTTATTTAAATCAATTTGGTTCATTAAGATGATAGATTAATTCATTAAGTTTGCATTAATTAGATATTTAATTAATTAAGTTTGATTAAGAGTAATTGAATTTTGAATTATCAGAATAATTAAAGATTTGTTTAATTAATGACTTAATTTTCCACATGTGAGTGATTTGATTTAATTAAGTATTTTACTTAAGTTTGATTTGATTAAAGGATTATTATTTTGATCATCATTATTATTAAGTGAATTAACTGTTTATTTTATTTCAATTAAGTTTGATTATTTATGATTGAAGTTTTATCTCAACACTACCATTGCCGGTCCCAAGTCCAGATGCAAAAAGTGGAGGGTTGCGTTAGGTAGTCAACAGCCAGCGTAAAATTTGTCGAAATAATCATGACATGAATCCTTTAAATCATTGTGTTAATGCTAGGGCCCTCGGAAGTTTAATGCACTATGGGTTTGAAGAAAAATGTGCTAGAGCCGACCGCCTGTGAGTTAAATAAGCAAGGGTTCCCATTATGGATGGAGGCAAAGAAGTTAGTCCATGAAACTAGAATTAGGTTAGGATCTTGGAATATAGGTACTCTTACAAATTAATGGAATTAATAGATATTATGGTTCATAGAAAGATAAATATTTTATATGTTCAAGAAACTAAATGGGTTGGGGAGAAGGCTAAGGAGATTGATAGTTTAGGTTTTAAACTTTGGTATTGTAAAAGTCGAACTAGAAATGGTGTAGGTGTGATTATAGATAAAAGTTTGAAGGATAATGTTATAAGTATTAATAGATGTGGAGATAGAATTATAGCTTTAAAGATTATTGTTGATACTAAGATTATCAATGTTATAAGTGTCTATGCTCCTCAAGTAAGTTTGGAGGTAAGCTCAAAAAAAAAAATTTTGGAATGAATTAGAGGGATTAATACAAAAGATACCTCTTGAAAAAAAAGTACTTATTGGGGGAGATTTAAATGGGCA
The DNA here is from genome assembly GCA_021442155.1 of Cymbidium sinense. Lineage (NCBI taxonomy): Eukaryota > Viridiplantae > Streptophyta > Magnoliopsida > Asparagales > Orchidaceae > Cymbidium > Cymbidium sinense. Next base: position 80,650,367 of record CM038218.1, on the reverse strand, counting down.
TGTTGGTAGAGTGGTAGAAGATTTTAAAAGTAATCATGGTGGTTATGGATTTGGAGTGACTAATGAAGAAGGTAGGACTATATTAGATTTTGCCTTAGCTTATGATTTTGTAGTTGCTAATACTTTATTTAAGAAAAGAGATGAACATATTATTACTTATAAAAATGGATCTAGTAAAAGATTGATTATTTTTGATAAGAAAAATAGATCGTTTAGATTGTAAAGATTGTAAGGTCATTCCAAGTGAAATTTTAAGTACCCAACATCGACTATTAGTTTTAGATTTTAAGATGAAAGGTTGTAAGAGAAAAATAAACTTAATTATTGTCCTAGATTAGACACTTAAAGAACACAAATAAAAATATTTTTAAGAGCAAGCTACAAGAAGTTAAAGTTTGGGATGTTCATAAGGAAGCTAACATTATGTGGGAAAAAGTATCAAGTGCTATTAAACAAGTTGCTAAAGATGTGCTTGGCGAATCAAAAGGAAAAACTTCTTTTAATAAGAATAGTGGTGGAGTCGAGTGTGCAAGAAAAGATAAAAATAAGAAGCATTGTTTATAAAATTCGGTTTAGATGTAAAACTGAGAATTGGGAAAGATATAAAATGGCCTAGAGATTCTAAGAAAGCATGCAAAAAATTTAGCTTTTAGTGATTTATACAATAGATTAGATACCAAAGAAGGTGAAAGATGTATGTATAAGTTAGCCAACCTAAGAGATAGGAGAAGTAAAGACATATTCAAGTGAGTATTAAGGATGAAAATAATAAAGTACTTTTCTTAGAAAAGATATTGAAAATAGGTGGATGAGGTATTTTAATAAACTTTTCAATGAAGGATCTGAAAGTAACGATTGATTTTAGCAACCTTAATACCCTAAACAAAAATAGAATTTCATTTTATCAGATTAGTAAATCGAAGAAGCTTTAAAGAAAATGAAATGTGGAAAAGCAAGGACCTAATAATATTCCAATAAAGTGTGTGTAAATGTTTAGGAGATCAAGGAATTTCTTGGCTTTCAAATCTTTTTAATGTTATTTTAAAGACTAAAAGATGCCGATGAGTAGAAAGAGTTTGTTGGTTTATATTTAAGAATAAAGGTGATGCACAAGAGTGTGCAAATTATAGAGGAATTAAGTTAATGTGTCATACATTAAAATTATGGGAGAGAGTAATTGAGCATAGGTTACGATGTGATACAAGTTTCTCACAATCGCTTTTTCATGCCGTAGATCTACTATGGATGCTATACATTTGTTAAGAGGTTTGATGGAGAAGCATAGAGAAAATAAAAGGATCTACATATGATATTTATTGATTTAGAGAAAGCTTATGATAAAGTCTCAAGAGATGTTCTTTGGAGAGTTCTAGAGCGAGAAAGAAGTTAATATTGGTTATATTCAAGTCATTAAGGATATGTATACTAGAGTCGCCACTTGTGTCCAAACACAAGGAGGATTGACAAACTATTTTCCTATTTCAGCTTGGATTACATCAAGGATCAACATTAAGCCCTTATCTTTTACTTTAGTTATGGATGTTCTTAGGCATTTACAAGAAGATGTACCTTGGTGTATGCTTTTGTCGATGACATTCTTCTTGTTGATAAGACTAGAGAGGAGTCCAAATGAAACTTGAATTATGGAGGTCAACTTTAGAGTCTAAAGGTTTTAAGTCTAAAGCGAATATATGGAGTGTAATTTTCATTGTAGAAGTTTTAGTGGTAGTGTTGTGACTTTAGGTGATCAAGTCATTAATAAGAGTGAGCGATTGATATTTAGGCTCTATTGTTCAAAATGATGGTGAAATAGATGGAGATATTATTAGTAGAATTCAAGTTGTATGGTTGAAGTGGAGGAATGCATCCGGCCTATTATGTGATAGAAAAGTTCCACTTAAACTTAAGGAAAATTTTATAAGATGGTGGTAAGATCTGCAATGACTTATGGGTAATGTTGGCCAATAAAAGAGAAGCATAAGACTAAGTTAAGTGTTACAGAGATGAGGATGCTCGTGGATGAGTGGCTTTACCCTTAGAGATAGAATGCAAAATGAGTATGTTGGGAAAAAATTGGAGTAGCTGGTGGAAGATTAGGGAGAGTCGCCTTAGATGGTTTGGCCACATAAAGCGTCGTCCATGACCATTAGGAGAGTAGATGCATTAGATTTGCCTTATGTTAAGAAAGGTAGAGGTAGACCTAAAAAGATTTGGTTAAGATGTATAAAAAATGATCTTAGTATACTTGAATTAAATGAGAATTTGACACATAATAGGACACAATGGAGACGAAGGATTCATGTAGCCGACCCCACCTAGTGGAATTAAGGCTTGTTGTTGTTGTGGAGTTTTATCTGATTTGATTTATTTATTATGTTTATTTAATTTGATTAACATGTTTGATTTAGTTATTTGGTTGAAATATTTAATGATTGGGTAACTCTCTTATTCTAAATGGATTAATTTAGATATTAAATTAATTAAGTTCACTTTAGCTTCATTTGGTTTGATTTGGTTTGACTAATTTTAAGGGATTATGATGTATTGGATTTATAATTAAATTAAATTTTTAGTTTACTTAATGATTAATTAATGTTCAGTTTATTTATATTCATTGAGGAGTTTTATAAAATTAAGATTCCATGCTTAGTGTAGCTTTAGTTATATTAGTTTGACTTATGTTAAAATTTCCTAGATTTGTTTAATTTTAAGTTTGATTTTAGATTTAATCATTTGATTGATTTTTATTAACTAAAATAAGTTTAATCATATTTAATTTAATTTCCTTTGAGGATTATATGATATTTTTCTAATTTGAGGTTTTATTAATGATTGCATAAGAGTTATTTCATTTCTCATTTTATTTTATTATTTAGATTATTATAAATTTTATTTTAATTAATTTTTTAATTTGTTAAATTTTAACTTAAAATATTTATTGTAGGTTCATTAAGCTTCAAAAAATCATATTATTATTTTTTTTAAGGATCTTAGATGTTAATTGAAGTGATTTAGGCCATTTTAAAGATTTTTTTTTAATTTCTGGATTTTTATTTGATTTATTTTATTAAAATAGGTAATCTGAATTTCAAAATTTAATTTCTCTCAAGCCAAAAGTCCTTCTTTACTTGAGATTTCTCTCATAGGTGTGTTTTACCTTTAATTTCAATTACTGAAAGTTTCAACTCAATCCTACTTGTATTTTTAGACTAATTAATGAAATTTGATTTTAACTAAAACCTAAATTAACCTCAAACCATTTAGTAAAATTTAGAGATTTTTAGTTCGTTGGATTTCCCTCGGAAAGACGGATCTAGTGAGCCTTTATTTATAATTTTTCGGTATGTATTTATTTTTTATGAATTTTCAAAGTTTCAGGCAACTTAAATAATTTTTAAAATCAGAAAATAAGTGATTTTCCAATAACATAGATGCACTGTCGACATGGCAACGCAAAGATCGCCACGCTGCCACGCGATTATATTGTGTGGTTCTGCATGGAACGTGGTGCCACGCAACACCGTGTGATTGGCTGGCACGGTGCCGCATCAACCGAATGGTAGGGAAAAGTCCCGTCACGCATGATGATGATGTGGATCAGATCCGGCTATCCGATCACAGATTGGATGGTCTATATCCAATCTGTGGATTCAAAGGGCAAAATGTATGGATCGGATCACCACCATATCGATCGTGGTTGAAGGTCGATCCATCCGGATCCGACGGGCGAAAATGCACAGATCGAGGGTTGAAACACATAAGTCCGTCGTGATTTGGGTTGTCTAATTCCGCGAATTGTAGGATCAGATGGCTACTACTCTCCGACTGGCTAAACATATGAAAAGACTGTTCACTCGAGCAATTTTTGCATTTTTTGAACCAAATTTCATCCGATTGGGCTCATTTTCACAGCAATTTTCACCAAAAAATTTACGATTTGTATGGGGATGATATAAATTGAAAATGCGAGGGTAATCTAAAGAAATTTTCTAAAATCATGCATAAATTACCACAAACAAAGTTCCTTAAGGACGACTAAAGTTTGATGAAATTACCTCACTGGGGATGGTTTCTGGTGGCAGTGATGATCCGAGCATGCTCTTGAGTGAAGGAAAAAGCCTTGAATGAGCTAAGACTTTCGCCTTCACTTTGAAATGATGTATTCTTCAATCACCACCATTTTCTCGCTGGAATCCACCCCATTTTGGTGTTTTTAGCTCAAGAGAAGTGGGAAAGTGGTTGTTGGTTGTTTTGGGAGCTCTAAGAGACTCTATAATGCCAAAACCATCCCTTTACTATCTAAATTCTCCCTCTTTTAATGGTGGAAAAATTTTGGGAAGGTTTGTTGGGTGGTGATGGCTGATTGGGGACTTTGGATTTAGCTCCCAAATTCTTCATTTGCATAGGATCGCCCATTAAATGCAAATGTTGGGAAGGAGTTGAATGCCGTGATGTGGAAAATTAAATTGGGTGGAATCTATATGGGGAGAATCCATGAGGGATTTAATTGTTGTTGATTTTGGGTTCAAATGGGTTTGGGTCCGATTTGATCACCAATGGGTCATGGCTTCAAGAGATTTAGCTCAATTTGGGTCATATGGGTCACATTGGGTTAGGTTGACCAATTGGTCAAATTGGGTCAAACTAGGCTTAGGTTAGGTTCACATGATAATTTGAAGTGTTTTGGTATGATTAATTTGATTTAATTTGGCTTAGGACTAATTTTGGCTCATTTGGAATCAAATGGGTCAAATGGGTCAAGTTGACCAATTTGACCAAATTGACCAAATTGGCTTTGGTTATGGGTTGATCATATTCAATTGGCTAATTGAAGATGAACGTAACCTTTGGTTTAAATCAATTTGGATTTAATTTGAATTTTAGCTAATTTGACTCTATAGGACAAATTGGGCTAGGTTTGGTCAAGTTGACCAATTGGTCAAATTAGGTTCAATTATGGCTACAATCAAGTTCAATAATAAATTTGGAATGAAGTTGAGCCATTGGTTGTAATCAATTTGAGTTAGATTGGGATTTGACCCATTTTAGCTTTTTAGGCCAATTTGGGTCAACTTGGGTTAAATTGGTCAATTGGATTTGGTTTGGCTCAATTGAGAGTTTGGTCATGTTTAATCTTTAATTATGAGCATATTTGGATCAATGGTTGCAATTAATTTGGTATATGATGGTTTCAGTCAGTTTCAGGGCTAAGGTTGACTTGGTCAAATGACCAAATTGACTTGGTTTGACACAATTGAATGCAATTGATCATCCTAGGGTGATCAACAATCATGGTGAAAGGTTTTGGTGAGCTTGGTTCAATCCAATTTGGGTTGGATTGAAAGTTAGCTCAAATGGGTCCTTGGGTGCGTGGACAAGTTGGTCAATTGATTTAGTAATTTGACTTTATGTTTAGTGGGACTTATATGTGAGCCTAGGATTGAAATATAAATCCGACTATAATCAATTTGGAGTCCAATAGGTTTTGGCTTAATTAAAAGTTTCAATTCAAAAGGGCTAAGTTAGGCTTGACTTGAGTTGACTTGAATTTGGGTAATGATTTTAGGTTTTATTTATATTTGGATAGATGGTTGAAGGAATGATTAATTCAAGAGAAAATCCATTGGTTTTGACTTGATTTGGATGGAATTTGGCTAAGTCCAAAGAATTGGCTCAAAGGGCGTAGATTGGGTTTGGATTTGATTTTGGATATAGTTTTGGTCATTTAAATTTGGATTTCATTTTATATTTGTGAACATAAATGAAGGAACAATTGATTTATAAGAAAATTGATTGAGTTTGTATTGGTTTAAAGGCTAATTTGGTTAAGAACATGGAGGTGGGTCCATCTAGCTTAAAAAGGGTTTTGGTCTAGTTTGATTTAGTTTAATTTAGTTTTGATCATTTAGATATGGATTTCATTTATATTTGGGAATATTTATGAATGAATAATTGATTTATAAAGAAATCAATTGAATTTGATTTAATTTAAAGGGAGTTTTGGCTAAGCTTATGAAGGTAGTTCATATGGCTTAAGAAGGGTCTTAGGATTTGAATTTGATTTTGGGTTTCAATCATTTGGAGTTAAATTTAGAATTAGATTTAGAATTTGAATTTGAATTTGAGGTTTGGTTTGAGATTTGAATCTGAGTTTGATTTGACGTGTATATGGATTGGGTTTAGGTTATAGGGTAGGTGATTTCCTTAAGTCCTAAGGCATGGCCTAATCCTATGATCAACTCTTCTAAGTCTCTTGGCTTAGGTTAAGTGTTCACCTAATCACTAAAAGTGTCTTATGACTAAGGAACTCTTAGTATCTAGAAGAGTTTTAAGTCTAAGAAGAGGAGGTTGAGAGCTCACTCCAAAAGTGAGGTCAACAAACCTACATAAATTTACATATGTTTGCATGTTAAGAAGTTGTTGACCTCACTTTTGGAGTGAGCTCTCAACCTCCTCATCTTAGATTTAGGTCCCTTCTAGATACTAAGAGTTCCTTAGTCTTAAGACACTTATAGCAATTAGTTGAACACTTAACCTAAGCCTAGAGACTTAGAAGGGTTAATCATAAGATTAGGCCATGCCATAGGGAACAAGGAAACCACTTACCCTATAGCCTAAATCCAATCTCATCTTCCCCTTTTCAAACCAAACATCAAATTCATATCAAATTTCAAATCCAAATCCAAATTTCAAATCTAATGATTGAAGCCCATGATTGAATCCAAAAATGAAATCTTTCCTAAGTCATTTGAATCAATTTCATAGACTTAGCCTTAGCCAATTTCTAATCAATTCAAAATTTTCTCAAACATCAAATTCAAACTCAAACTCAACTTCAAATCATAAGCTAAAATTAAATCCAAATCGAATCAAAACCTGAATTTGAACCCTTTAAGCCAATTCCTTGGACTCAAACAAATGACATACAAATCAAGCCAAAACCAATAGATTCTCAAAATAATTATACCTTCAATAACATCCAAATGTAAAGGAAATCTATAATCATCACAAAACCAAAATCAATCCAAGTGAAGCTCAACTTAGTCCATTTGAGTTGAGAATTTCAAATGAACCAAAACCTATGGGAGCCCAAATTGATTGCAGTTGAATTTATATTTCAATCCTAGAGTCATATATAAATTCAACCAAGCTTAAATCAAATCAAAATCAAGCCAATTGACTCACTTAGGTTCACTTGGCCCAAAGTGACCTAAATGACTCTTTTTAGCCAAGTTCTAATCCAACCCAAATTGGATTGAACCAAGTTAACCAAAACCTCCATCATGACCAATAACCACCATAGGGTGACCAATTGCCATAAATTAGGTTAAACCAAGTCAACCTAGCCCTTTGACCAAGTCAACCATTTAACACATATGAACCAAAACTAGCCAAATTGCAACCTAAGCCAAATCTCTTGAAACCAATGATTCATATACTTGAACATGACTTGACCTTCAATTGAGCCAAACCTAACTCAATTGGCCCTCTTGACCCAAGTTAACCCAAATTAACCTAAATGGCCAAAATGGGTCAAATCAAAATCTAAATAATTGATTGAAACTAATGGTTCAAGTTCATTCCAAATTGACTATTGAACTTGATGAAAGCTTCAATTGAGCCTAATTGACTCACTAGACCCAAATGACCTATTAAACCCAACTTGACCTAAAGGGTCAAACCAACTTAAAACCCAATCAAATCTAAATTAAACTCAACCAAAGCTCACAACACATTCCAAATGATCAACCAAATCCAACCAAGCCATGACCCAAGCTAATTTGGACAATTGGGTCAAATTGGTCAACTTGACCATTTGACCCAAATGAACTCAAATGAACCAAAACCAAATCTAAACCAATTTGACCTAAACTAATGACACCAATACACTCCAAATGATCATTTGAGCTTGACCCAATTTGATCAATTGGTCAATTTGACCTGAATTGACCCAATTTGACCCAAATGGGTCAAATTGAGCCAAAGTGGACCTAATGAACTCCAAATCACATGAAATTTGGCACAACCCATTTTTGAATCATTTCAAATCAACACAAATCAAATTCAATGTCAGATGAGAACTTTATCCTTGGGATAAGGGTATCCCATGAGAAAAGATACTTGCACACTTGGTCATTTCCTCCCCTTGGCCACTTGGCACCCATCTATTGGTCCACTTAGGCACTAAGGACACTGACCACCTAACCCAAGGGGTGGTTGGGTTAGCTATAACTCATGGGGAGGTGAATTCACCTCACCTCCCCCATTAGAACACTTAATGTCAATGATCTCCACTTCCCCTTGCTAGGACACCCACTAATCCCTCTTGGCAGCCACCTACCATGCTTTGGCCACTCAAAATGAGCCACCTAAGGAGAATCCCTACCATTCCTAACTACCCCAAGCCACAGGACATTCACTTAGAGAAAAAAACAACCTCTTTTTTAAAAATAAGGGAATAAAAGCCTGCAAACTAATTCTCCTACCTTCATTTACTCTCTAAGAGCTCCTCCAAGCAACCAACAACCATTCCCCTACTCCTTTTGAGCTAAAAATACCAAAACTGGGTGGATTCTGGGGAGGAAGTGGCGACCATGGTGGATACAAGGTTTGGAGGCAAGACAAGAGCCTAAGTCCATTCTTTGCTTCTTCTTGCATTCAGGAGCGTGCTCGAAACAACATCGCCGCCAGAAAACATCCCCTACGAGGTTATTTTCAAAAATCGTAGTCGGCCATAGGATCCTTTGTTTGTGATGATGTTTGCTCAATTCTAGAAAAATTCATTAGAAAACCCTTGCATTCTTTATTTTACATAATCCCAATATGAAAATAGAGTTTTGGCATGAATCGATGTAAAATCAAGCTTTAAATGGACTCTCCCATGCATTTTTTTTAGATTTTTTACTATTCATCCATTCGATTCCACGATTTCCCTCTCAATTTTACTATTTTCCCGTCACTTTCACTAGCTGGGAAGCAACAGCCATCCGATCTCCCTTTAATAGGGATGGATGACCATGATTTAATGCCAGATCTATCTGATTTCATCCACCAGATCACGCAAATCCATTTGGGCCATCCGATCTGTAATCAAACAGTCGGATCGAGCCTTGCGCTATTCTAAGTGTTTCCCCATTTGCACATCTAATCCCTGCTCGGTGGTATGCACTGTCCAATAGCACAACACCGTGGCACCGCAGCTGCAGTGCAGCAGATTAAGTAAGAAATTAAGGATTTTTTATTTTAAAAATTAATTAAATCGCTAAAACTTGAAAAATTCATAGAAAATAAAATACTTAGCAATAAATTACAAATAAGAGCTCGTTGGATTTGTCATTCGAGGAAAATCTAACAAATCTAAAATCTCAAATTTTACAAAATATTTTGAGCTTAATTTAAGTTTTAGTGAAAATAAAATTTTATGAATTCCTCTCAAAATATAAATCGAATTGAGTTGAGATTTTCAGGGATTGAAATAGATCTTAAAGCCTACCTATCATAAAAATTTCAAGTCAATAGGACTTCTGGATTGTGATATATTGAATTTGAAGTTCAAATGGTCCATTTTAGTAAAATAAATTAACATACTTTATAAACATTATTTAAATTGGTAGAAACTTGAAAAAATCTTAACAAATTATAGAAAGATCTAAAAAATATAAATAAATACTCATTTTAAAGGTATTCCAGAGGAGAATTTAACAAAAATATTTTGAATTGAATTTAAAAGTAATTAATGCTTAATTAGGGTTTAATTATAAAAGCAATTAATTTAATTACTCCTTAATTAACCATGGGATTAATCCTAAACTTTTTGAAGTTGTCTAAGGGGATGTCCTCTACTTCCCCTAATTTTCTTGAGATTTATTACTTGCTTAATTATTAAAATTAATTAATTAACCTTAATTACTCTCTTAATCTAATTAATGATTAATTAATCATGTGAACATTAATGAATCAAGTAATTAACTAATTAATCCTTTGAGCAACAGTGAATAAGCCTATGAGGAAATATTAAAATCTCCTTCTCAATCTAATCCTTCAAGTTCATTTAATTAATCAAGTTAATTATGGCTTAATTAATTAATTGAATTACTTAATAAATGAAATTAAGATCCAAATCATTAATCCAAATCATTCCAGAAATTAATCACTTAAGTCTTGGGTAGACTCTTAGGTGTTCAATAACCTAAAAGAATTCAAAGGAAATTATAAATAACCTACATGTGTGGGAGGGTTATAAGAGTACTTAATTAAACCTTTTAGCTTTACTAACCAATAATTATGAGCCAATTGCATTAGACCCTTTTATTTTCATAGGATCATTGTTGATTTATTTCCAAAGCATGTGTATATTATGTTGGCTCATAATTACTTGGATAATTATGTTAAAGTGGCATAGAAAATGGGTAATTAATGGACATAACTCATATTACAATCTAATTAACCCATAAAATCAACTTAATTACCTTTGCATTAAACAAAATCGATTCACAAACATAGGAATGTGCTAGGATCAGTGAACCTTTTCTCATTTCATTAAATCAAATAAAAACATAAAGTTAAAAGTGATATAAAAAGCTTTGGTTTATTTTAAATGATTTTATATAGTATGATTATCCTTAGGAATTAACTTAGTTGAATGAACTCATGTGCTTATGTTCAAGTATTCCCTTTTAATCATGCTAAATGTTGTATGTTATTTGAAATCATGCATTCATGTCTCTCAAAAATAAATTAAATCAAATTTCCTTTATGTTAAGCTTGCATGTATTGACTTACATTTATAATATGTGTGGTTATTATCACTATTAAATCAAAAATTAATTTCAAAAGTTTATAAGTCACCTATAATATTTGGAATGATAAATATCTATAATCTTGCATGTGTCTATAGCTTAGAACATGTCATATGGAGTTCTCTTTCTTTAGTCTATATAGATTTACATAAATTGAATTTTAAAAAGTGTATAGCCCATTTAAAAAGGGGTTTACATTCATTCATATGTATTTCTATGTTAGAATTTAGATAAAACATTGGCTCACATGTATAAATAAGTCAATTAAAAGAAATACAACTTTGGCATAATTTTTCATTCTTGTAGTCATTTGTACATTCATGAGTATTCAAGAATAGTGGGTATATCTGTCCGGATATTAGGGATGCAGCCTTTAAGTAGAGAGGTCTTTATCTCACTCCCCTGGTTAACAATGGCGAAGTATCCACTTAAAACTTTTATACACTTGTATGTACATTTAGCTAATGAATAAAAATCTCCTTTCAATTGAAAGAAATACAACTTTTGCATGATTTTTTCATTCTTGTAGTCATTTGTACATTCATGTGTATTCAAGAATAGTGGGTATATCTAGTTTGGACATTCTAGGGATGCACGACTTTAAGTAGCCCCAAGGAGATCTTTATCTCACTCCCCTGCTTAACAATGGTGAAGTATCCACTTAAGGCTTTTATACACTTGTATGTGCATTTAGCTAATGAATGAAAATCTTCTTTCAATTGAAAGTATATAACTTTTGAATGATTTTCTATTTTTGTAGTCATTTGTACATTCATGTGTATTCAAGAATAGTGGGTATATCTAGTTTGGACATTCCAGGGATGCAAGGCTTTAAGTAAATGAGGTTTTTACCTCACTCCCCTGGTTTACAATGGTGAAGTATCCACTTAAAACTTTTATACACTTGTATGTGCATTTAGTTAATGAATGAAAATCTCCTTTTAAAATAATTCAATTAAGAGAAATATAACTTTTGCATGATTTTACATTCTTGTAGTCATTTGTACATTCATGTGCATTCAAGAATAGTGGGTATATTTAGTCTGGACATTCCAATGATGCAAGGCTTTAAGTAGCCCCAATGAGGTCTTTACCTCACTCCCCTAGTTTAACAAAGGCGTCGTATCCACTTAAAACTTTTATGCACTTGTATGTGCATTTAGCTAATGAATGAAAATCTCTTTTTCTAAAAAAAAATACATGCATGCATTCATTATTTGAGTGTGCTAAAAGAAATATGTTGCATGAGTAGTTATACATAGAATTAAGTCATATGCATGCTACATGTGATGGAAAAGAGTAACTTGATGTATGACATGTGATAGTAATTCAATTAAGTTAATCTTAAGAAGCATTTCATATTAAATGAAATTATTTAAAGTGAATCCAAACTTAAGATTAATTTAAAATGTGTAATAAGCCATTCACTAAAGAGAGAATTAAATCAAATTAACATGCTTTAGGAATGGCTTATGGTAGGGATGAAAGAGGGCAATCCTCTTTTCTTCTCTTTATAAAACCTAATTGCTAAGTGTAGGATCATATGAAACAAATCAAATCACAAATTAAAATGTGCATTAAACCACTTAAAGTAAAAATAAATCTCTGAAGTTAAATTAAACCCTACACGAGGATGATGCCGAGAGGCTGCCGAAATTGTGTCAAATATTTTGACTTAAAAAAATAGGAGACTGAGATGAGCTGACTTAAGAACGCTAAGAGGAAACTACTAATTTTCAACTAAAAAGCCAAACAAGAAAAAAAAAAAGAGAATTTTGGAAAGAATGGAACACTAATTTAAAATGCAAGTAAAATTTGGGGAGGCTAATATTAAACTCACAAACTCTAATAACGATTCTTTATGACTTAAATTGAAGTAATGAGTGAGTTCTCTTTTCTTGTAAATTCCTCATAATTAAATAAGCTTTAATTGAAATTTGGGGAAGACTAATACCAAACTCATAACAAACTTGTAATAAACTTAAAGTCTAGAGATAAATCTAAATTGGGTTTAATAACTCTTATATGAATATGAAGGTCATTACTATGCTAGCTAATAAGCATAAGTATGCTAAAGCAATAAACACTAAAATCAGAATAACTTGTCAAAAGTGATGTACATTGAATAAAATCAAATAGAGAGAATTACAAAAACTCAACAAGTAAACTAAGTGCAAGTAATATTTTAAACTATAATCTAAATCAAAATACTTTCTTCGCCAACAGAATTTTTCTTGTATATATTTAACGCGACTTAAACTAAATGAAACGAGCGGCTTAAAGCGAGGATGATTTTAAAATTGACTTAATTGGCCACTGAACCAAATTGAAGTAAACGCTATCGATTCGTAATATTAGAATTATATATATATATATATATATATATATATATATATATATATATATATATATATATATATATATATATTAACATATATTTATCAGCATAAAATTCATTTTTAAAATTCTTAAATTATCCCTCATGCTCAACTGTTCCCTCCTTTTTTATTTTTTCAGTTTTTTTCTAATTAAAAAAGAAAAATAATTGAAAATCGGCTCCCTCCCTTTTTGTTTTGGTAGTTTCTTTCCCCACTCTTCCTATTCTTGCATTCCCTCTCACGTTCAAGAAAAAAAAATCCCTCTCGTCACAAAGTAATCCTCTCCCCTAAATTTCCATTGTTCCATTTCACGGCCGGCTAGCGCACTGTGCTGTCCCGTGCATTCCACCGCTGCCAGTCCGCAACGCTGTCCCGCAAAACCACGCCGCGCGTTCTGCCGCTGCTGCCAGCCCGTGGTGATCCAAATCCGCGCGCGCACTATCCTGCACTCCTGCTTCCGGTCGTACCCACACCGGTCTGCACGAGACCACACTGCAGCCGTAGTGTCCGCATGGCGCTCCCTGCTGGCCCATCCGCCGTTCCGCAAGTCCCGCGCACGGTATGCTCCCGCCAGCCCATCCACCGTTTCTCCCTCCAAGCCTCCCGCGAGCCCCGTAACTGCAGCCTGCGAAACCACTAGCCTGCTCCGCACAAACCCGCCGGCCCACTGCCTTCCCATTCCGCAAATCAAAACCGTCGGCCCGCTGCCTTCCCGTTCCCGCAAATCAAAACCGTCGATCCGGCCCGCCGCCGTTCCGCACCGACTCGCCTCGGCCAACCCGCCGTTCCACAATTAAGCCTGCACCGACTGGCCGCTGCGCCTCTGGCTCCTCGCTCCAGCCCGCAATCTGGACACCGCTGCCTCTGGCGCAGCTCCTTCGTAATCTACACGCCCTTCCTCGAGCCCGTAAAACTGCACGATTCTGTCCCACAATTTCTCATTTTAACCTTCCAATTTTTATTGTGCCACAAACTAGGGAAAAACATCATCAACAAACGAATACTTCTTTCAATTTTCATCATCACATTCCTCATTTTAGCCTTCCAACCATCGCTTCACTGCAAACTGGGGGAAGAACATCGTCAAGAGGAGAATTCTTCTCTCGATGGCCGCAGTTTCAGAACCTTTCTGACATGAAACCGGGAAGAACATCACAACAAACTAATTCTTTCGATTTTGGCATCAGATCCTGCTTTCTTCCCATTTTCACAGAATCGAAACATCACGAGCGAATTCTTTTTTTCGCCGCACTCCTTGCCTTATATTCCCAATTGTATACCTAACCCCATTCATTTGTCGAGCTTTGTAGCACGCAAAAATATGTGTTAAAATATGTGTGATATATATATATATATATATATATATATATATATATATATATATATATATATATATATTATAAGACTCATGTTGCTCAATGCGCTGATGATGAAAAATCTATGTTGTGGTGTCATAAGACACCGCTCATTACGCTCAATGGGGTGTACTAAGTAAGCCAACGTTGGTTAGATGTTGCTCCCCTTAGACGAAATATTGCTGAAATTTTGTCTAAATTCTAGACTTAGAAATAAAGGGGGGATGAATATATATTGTATGTCATCTTTCGTCTAAAGGCCTCGCTCAAGAGGGGCGAGATGTGTATCGGTCACAAGACACCGCCGCTATGCTCAAGAGGCGTCTTGAAAAGATAAACACTCGATGCGTCCCTACACGGGGATGATCGAGGTTTAAAGTGTCAAATATTTTGACTTAAAAAAATGGGAGACTGAAATGAGCTGACTTAAGAACGCTAAGTAGGGAAACTTGCAGCTAATTTTAAACTAAAAGAGTCAAACAAGAAAAAAAGGGGGGAGCCTTTAAAGAGAATTTTGGAAAGAATGGAATACTAATTTAAAATGCAAGTAAAATTTGAGGAGACTAATATTAAACTCACAAACTCTAATAACGATTCTCTATGGCTTAAATTGAAGTAATGAGTGAGTTCTCTTTTCTTGTAAATTCCTCATAATTAAATAAGCTTTAATTGAAATTTGGAGGAGACTAATATCAAACTCATAACAAACTTGCAATAAACTTAAAGTCTAGGGATAAATCTAAATTGGGTTTAATAACTCTTATATGAATATGAAGGTCATTACTATGCTAGCTAATAAGCATAAGTATGGCTAAAGCAATAAACACTGAAATCGGCATAACTTGTCAAAAGTGATGTAGATTGAACATAATCAAATTGAGAGAATTACAAAAACTCAACAAGTAAACTAAGTGCAAGTAATATTTTAAACTAAAATCTAAATAGAAATGTCTTCTTCGCCACCGGATTTGTAATTCTTTGTACAAAGTAAGAGGCTACTAAACTAAATGTCAATGAAGGGAGCTTTCCTTTAATAAAATATTTAAGCAACTTTATTCTAAATTACAATTTTAAAAATCAACGAAATCACTAATTAGGTGAAATTATCTAAGCTATAAATATGTGTATGTGCTCGGACATAGAGATTTTAAGTGCAAATTTTAATGTCTAAAAAGGCTCCGCGAGCTAAATTGGAATTCAATGAAAATAGAAAACCAATCTCATAATTCAAAATAAAATTACCTAAATTACTAATCACTTGCATGGGCCCCGATAGTATGTTGAATGCTTAAATTCAAGTGTCTGAGGATGCTACGCGGGTTGCTTCCTGGTTTAATCTTAGGACTGGGTCCGGGTTAACAAAACCTAAAAACCTATAATAAGAGTTTCAAATCAGTGAAATATCTGAGAAACTAATTCTGTCAGGTGACAGTAGATCTAATCTTCTATTAGCAGCTAAACATAGTTGACAAGATCTAAAGCTCTTAAACATATTCAAATTAATGAATTTTCCAAATCAAATTAAGTAGCAATCTGAAACTGCTTAAATGAAACTCTATCATTAAAACTTAAATCAAACTCAATCCATCCACCTTCCGCAATTATTTGTCGAGGGTGATAAATTAAGAAAACTCTAGCTCATAAAAGAGCCAATGTCAAATCAAGTGTTTTGTTATGTTCACTCTCAATCAATCTCTTGCTAGTAAGGGCGCGGGTGTCATCTAAGCTGCTTTGAAGTATGCTACGATGAAGTTCACCGAGTTCTCTCGATCGTGGTTTGGCCAAACTCCATTATATTACGATCACGACCGATGTATGCTCCCAGGACTCGCCCTTTAAGTTGTCAATCATAGGGTATACTTGATAAGGAAAAAAACTCTCTGTCAGCTAAGGTAGAATTAAGATTGTCTTCTTAGACAAACACCACCCCAGGTCTACAAGAATTTCTTGGAAGACGTAACCCATGTGTTGCTGATAAGGATCCTTTGGTCGGGTGACTACCCTCGACTAAGTAGACTTGGGACCACGCGGTAGGATGAGAACCATGGGATCTAGATCGCACGCCATCATTCCCCACCATCTAGTTTAAGTTGAAATGATGAATTTCATAATCTAAATTCTAAAACTCCATATGTTCTACTTATACATTACGCATTATCTACAACTAATCAAAATTCTCTCACTTATTGAGAGGATAATTAACTATGTGCTGCCATAGGAAACCTAGAACCATATCTAAAGTCCTCACCAAATGAGGGCTAAATCTTTGGTAGTGTCTTATCTACTATCTCAGCTTAAAATTACACCGACACATTTCAAATCATACTCTCTTCAATTCAAAATTCAATAATTGTAAATTTTGAGCCACATAAGAGTTTCAAATCGGTGAAATATCCGAAACATTACGTGAGGTGATAGATCTAATCCTCTGTTAGCAGCTAAATAGAGTTGACAGGTCTAAAGCTCTTAAACATATTCAAATTAATTAATTTTTCAAATCAAATTAAGTAACAATCTGAAACTGCTTAAATAAAACTCTATAACTAAAAACTTAAATCAAACTCAATCCATTCACCTTCTACAACTGCTTGTCGGGGATGACAAACTAAGAAAACTCTAGCTCACAAAGGAGCCAATGTCAAATAAAGTGTTCTGCTATGTTCACTCTCAATTAATCTCACACTAGTAAGGACTTGGCGTCTCCTCCGACCGTGGCTAGCTTAGATGAAGCACGACCAAAGTCCTCGAGTGGTTTGGCCGACTCCATTATATTATGATCACGTCAGAGCTATATGCTCCCAATGGCTCTGCCTTTTGAGTTGTGAATCATAGGGTATACTTGATAGGGCAAACAACCCTCTCTCAGTTAAGGTAAACTTAAGTATGTCTCCTTAGACAAACACCACCCCAGGTCTACAAGGATTTGTTGGACGACGTAACCCATGTGTTGCTGATAAAGATTCGTCGATCAGGTTGGGTCGACTACCTCCTTTGACTAAGTAGATTAGGGACCACAACTTCGGGATGACGGAACCATGGGATCTAGATCGAGCACGTCATCATTCCCCCAACCATCCAGTTTAAGCTGAAATGATAAATTTCATAATCTAAATTCTGAAACTCCATATCCTACTATAATGCTACGCAAGCGATCTCCATCTAAATTTTGAAAGGTCTCTCTCAATTTTGAGAGGTAATTAACCATAGGCTGCATAGGAAACTGAACCATATCTAAAGTCCTCGAAAAATGAGGGCGAAATCTCTGGGTAGTGTCTTATCGACTATCTCATCTACCTTCTGAAAATTACACTGACACTTTCAAATCACTTTCTTCAAAATTCAATTAATCAAAAAATTATCGAGAGCTTGGTGGCAATTTTGCAGACATTTTGCTGCCCCGTTCAAGGAGACCGATCCTTACGAGCGTGCAACTTGCAATTGAAGGAAACCGAACGAGAGAGAGGGGAAGAGAGGAAGCCTCGATCTGATCGGCCAAAAATATTTTGATTATTTTAGCTAAATGCTAAAATATTATCCTAAAAATTATATGGGCATCAATCTATCTTGTTCAGGCATTCAAAGATGTAAGGTTTTTTAAGGCAAGATGTAAGATTTTTTAAGGCCTAAGTTAGGAAAAATCTATTAAACAATTACATTAAAGAGTTCTAAAATTTAGATGAATTCTAAATATATTTTAAATCACCTTTTTCAAAGCATCTTAAATACAATATAAATACTTGATATATTGATTTTATAACAGTCCAAATACTTGAAAGTAACAAAATCCCTACACCTCAGGAAAAAGCGGTTCAATGAAATCACAATTAATTTACCAATTGGTCCACGGTTGATTCTTCCGTTTCTACAATATATATATATATATATATATATATATATAATATATATATATATATATATATATATATATATATATATATATATATATAACTATGAACCAATTCAGAGTTGAATTAGACTGCGGACAAAAATCACAGTAGAACCGGCTAGTTCAACCCAAATTTCTAAATCATAATCATAATACTAATTTTTGGCCCCACACTTTGAAGACTAGGAACCATTCATACAGCACTTGCTGTCGATCATAAACTAATTAAAAATGTCACGTTAACTATCATAAAAGCAATAATGTGATATCAATACTGAAAAATAAATAAATTGTCTCAAATACTAGTAAAATTGTAAAAAAATTTAAAAATAAAATCCATATGGGCAGATGGAAAATTATTGTCACATTTTATTTAAATTTCACTAGATATCCTAAACAGGTTTTTTTTTTTTTTTCATATAAATAGGAAGTTTTAGAAAGTATAGAAATATTTCCATATTATTCACTTTTAAGCAATTGAAGAGAATACACCACTTTATTGTGCAAAAATAACCAACACTGCATCGCCGGCTACCTGTGATCTAACCACAAAGGGGACTGAAGCTTAACCTTCTTCCTTATATTAGAATGAAAACTTGAACAGCATATCATGTTTGTAAACCTCCCCAGGGTTCACAATCTGAGAAGGGAACTGAGGGTGGTTCACAGCATCAGGAAACCCTTGTGTTTCCAAGCATAACCCTGCGTACCTCCCATATATCGCCCCATCTTTGCCTTTAACATCATCTAGATAATATGCAGTGAAGAACTGCACTGCTGGTTGGTTTGCCCAGAGCTCCATTGCTCGACCAGACCGGTGATCCTCCACAACCGCAACCTTCCTCATTCCATGGCCATCAACAACATAGTTAATGTTATAGCCATCCTTAACTTGGTTGATTCGGCTTTCGATGGTATTTGGGTTGCGAAAGTCGAAAGGGGTGCCATATACTGAGGAGATGGCGCCTGTTGGGATGAGCTGATCGTCTAGTGGAGTAATGTAGGAGGCAAAGATCTGGACAGTGTTGGATAAGATTGTGCCTGAGTTATGACCACCAAGGTTCCAGTAGGAATGTTGGAGAAGATTTACAGGTGTTGCTTTTGTTCTGTGGCTTCCATGGTGACACTGAGCTCATAGGCGCCAGAGATCTTATAGGTCACATAGACGTCTAGATCGCCAGGAAAACCTATTCAATGATTTTGATTTACAATTCAAAGTGTGAGAATATGTATTAGACTTTTTCTCTTAAAAATAAGCAATGTATATCTTTTCAATACTAGTTCAATATACCAAAACATTCGGCTCTATATACAGAAAAGATGATCAAATGAGCTTTGAAAGAGCATGGTGAGAAAGGATCTTTTTGCAAAATTGAAGGGATTAATTTACATAGAGCGAAAAAACAAATTATAATGTCTAGACTAGGAACAAACTCACTTCTAAAGTTATTCATGTGGATTTTTTTTAATAGTATAAAATGATACTAATCACATAATATTATGTTTGAAAAATAATCAAGATTTTATGCATAACATTATCATAATCATCCTTGTTCTATTCTCAATCAAAGGAAGTCCAATCCTTTATGTCTTCCTTGATTACCTTAGACTAATTCTCTTCATGTTCAAGATTATTATTTTAGAATTTAATATTCATGTTCCAACATTTGATACACTTCTTTCTAAGGGCACATGCTTGTTTCACCCACTATTGATTCCCTGAAATTTATCTTGTCATCATAAAATATTATCTCATATTTGATATTTAAAATTATAGCACAAATCTCTGAAATCAAGATGTTGTCACCTGAGTGCGCTTAGGCAAGCACCCAGCTTACAGTTGACAATAACAAAATAAAAGACAACAACACCAAATGAATCCATAGTCTGATGTACAATGTTTTTTTTTTTTAAAGCGCCAATAACCATTTCTTTACTAAGTCAAAGTCACATTGAAATGAGGGAAATTTGTTTAGACGTTATTTATTATCTCCAAGCAATTATTTCAAAGAAATACATATTTGAAAAGCAAACTTTCATGCAGCATAAGTGGATTAGCATATGACATAAATGAATTCACATGGCACAATTGAACTGGCATGTTTATGAATTTTATTACCTTTAATGTTCCTTATTTGATTAAATTAGATTTCACTATTTTAATAATTGCATTGTTTGTTTAAATAATTTTTAATCAGACCTAAACTAAGAAGACTAAAGAGTTATTTAGTTATTTGATTCAGTAGCATCAATAAGAAATATCATTTTACATTATTCAAAGATGTCAACTATTTGGTTTATTTATATCTTTAAATAACATTTCAACAATGATAACGTAATTTTATTCTATTAGATAGGTGAAGGTAAGTAAATACCCCTAATTATAATTAGCTAAAAGCAAAGGTGACAAACCTTGTTCTTTGTTGAAACTGTAGTAGTACAATTTTATGTAGGGGAATTCACCATCAACCTTCTCCTTGACCGTCCAGATGTTGAAGCTGAATCCTCTATGCCCACCTAATCAGAAGAAAGTCAATAATAAACGAAGTAAACTTAAATTACACGCTAATTTTATCAATTTGGTAAGTCCTCTTTACCATGAATGCTGCTTGTTCCAGCGTTAGGATATAACCTATATGCAGTTCCATTTAGAACTAATGAGCCCCTGAAATTCTGTTACCAACCCTTCCCACCAATGCACCAAAGTAAGTTCTCCCATTCTGAAACACAAACAAAATTGTTGTTAGCTTTCACAAGAAAACATGAATTGTAATATAAAACTGAACAAGCAAGTAGTGTTGTGTCTTAGATTAAACTTAGAAAACTGAATGAAGGTTTGTCAATCAGCCTCATCCTATCTTTAATTATGGATTCAAGCCTAAAAATTTGCAATGGTTTCATATAAAATATGTCAGATTTTGGTGCATGAGTAGAGTAGTTCCAATAAATCAGACTCGAGAATTAAACAACAAAGACTAGAAGAATGTAAAATAAGAGGCCATTTAGTTGAATGTCATTAGAAATCAAGATTAATATTGAACTCCACAAATCCTTTAAATATAATTGTTTCTTCTTCGCTCTTGGAACAAATGAAGAGTATATCACAATTAGGTTGATATGATTTTATCATGAGATTACAAAATTGTTTTTTTTCCCAGAAAAGCAAATTGGCCTGATTTTCGGATCACAACATTTCAAATATACATTTTACAAGTTTTGAAGATTTCGATTTGTGTCCATCTTTTTTGAGCCATAAATATGTTGAGGAAAAATCCTCTTCACTGCCAATAAGTACAACGCCACTCACATAAGCATCTCTCTCCATGGTTTCAATAAAAAGAAAAAGCCACTAAAAGCACCTTTCCCTTGAGGATAATACCCTCTTAGGCACCTTTCAATGAAAAGGAAACCACAACAGAGTATGACCTCAAGTGAAATAGAAGGAATGAAAACTAACTGAGGTTTCATGCCTTTAATATTAAAATATCATCAACGATAAAACAACATTTACCTAAGTATAAATAAAGTCAACATCTAGGGCGATGCCAACATTCCAAACACTAGTTTCTGTACTCTTGACAAAGCAGGAAAAAGAAAGAAACAAAACGTAAATAATGAATAAGACCATTCGAGAACATAAATCGTACAATATATGGTCCAATCCCTTCATAGCCCAGAACAACATCAGCTAAATTCCCTGGATAAGTACAATAGAGCATTACATTCAGATAAGCTCGTCGTTAGTGAACAAAAAATTGAGAAAATATGCATTTTTAAAGGTTTCCTGTTATTTAGGGGAAAACATGAAGAAAAAACTTGCCTTTGGAATCTGGAAGGATGACTGAGAGGATTGTGGCTCCCAGTTAGTAATCTTTACAGAAAAATTTCCTTTCTTGAGCTCATAGATCCCCACTGTCTTCCAGAAGGAAGAACCCAACAAGACAAACGCTATCAGAGAGAAGAAGAGGAGTACTTGGTAGCTAGCCATAGGGCTCCTCATCTTGGAGGAAAACTTGGCAACGAGAATGTGAGAAAAATAGCGAGAAGAGTTTGAGAGGTTTAGGATTTGAGGCTTTGATAGTCTACAAAGAGAGTTTGGGAGTTTGGAACAAATGCTTACTTCAACCAACAAATTAATACATAGTTTAACGCTATTTTTTTATTGTAATATGCAACAGTAATGTTGAAGTGCCAGAAAACGTTGACATAAATTTGAATAAAAAAATTTTCAGTTTTTATAGTAATGGAAAAAAAAAAAAAAAAAAAAAAGAACCGGGACTTGATAATAATTTCACTTATTAGTCTATTATTTTATGAAGATTTGCATATATATTATACAAATTTTATTGTATTTGTATATCTAGTAATGGCAAAAAATTTTATAGTAATCGCAAAAATTTTAACGCCTAATTGGAATAAAATATATTTATGAAAATATATATT
Organism: Cymbidium sinense; assembly: GCA_021442155.1. Lineage (NCBI taxonomy): Eukaryota > Viridiplantae > Streptophyta > Magnoliopsida > Asparagales > Orchidaceae > Cymbidium > Cymbidium sinense. The sequence goes on along the minus strand of CM038218.1, from coordinate 80,627,506 downwards.
TTATTTTAAATAAATTAATATTTATATTTTTGATGTTATTTAAAATTAAAATATTATATGAATAAATATATAATTTTTATGTATTTATATAAATCTAATAATTGATTTTTTATATTTATTCATATAATATTCTAATTTTTAAAGAACATCTAATTTTTAATATTCTAGTTTTTATAGCAACCTTAATACCCTAAACAAAAATAGAGAATTTCATTTCTATCATCGTATTAGTAAATCTGAAGTTAGTGAAGCTTTAAAGAAAATGAAATAAAGAGAGGACCTGGATAATATTCCAATAGATGTGAAAATGTTTAGAGATTGAATTTCTTTACAAATCTTTTAATGTTATTTTAAAGACTAAAAGAAAGATGAGTGGAGAAAGAATTATTGGTTCCTATATTTAAGAATAAAGGTTAAAAAAACAAAAATAAAAAAATAAAATAAAAAATAAAAATAAAAAAAGAATAAAGGTGATGCACAAGAGTGTGCAAATTATAGAAATTAAGTTAATGTGCCATACATTAAAATTATGGGAGAGTAATTGAGCATAAGTTACGATGTGATATAGAAGTTTCTCACAATGTTTGGTTTCATGCCAGGTAGATCTTCTATGGATGCTATACATTTGTTAAGAGGTTTAATAGAGAAGCTTAGAGAAAGTAAGAAGGATCTACATATGATATTTATTGATTTAGAGAAAAGCTTATGATAAAGTCGAGAGATGTTCTTTGGAGAGAACGAAATGAGTTAATATTATATTCAAGTCATTAAGGATATGTATTACTTGTGTCCAAACACAAGGAGGATTGACAAAATATTTTTCTATTTCTTGGATTACATCAAGGATCAACATTAAGTCCTTATCTTTTACTTTAGTTATGGATGTTCTTACGAGGCATTTACAAGAAGATGTACCTTGGTGTATGCTTTCGATGACATTCTTCTTGTTGATAAGACTAGAGGGAGTCCAATGAAACTTGAATTATGGAGGTCGACTTTAGAGTCTAAAGGTTTTCGTTTAAGTAGATCTAAAGAATATATGGAGTGTAATTTTAGTTGTAGAAGTTTTAGTGATAGTGTTGTGACTTGGTGATCAAGTCATTAATAAGAGTATTGAGATATTTAGGCTTATTGTTCAAAATGATGGTGAAATAGATGGAGATGTTATTAGTAGAATTCAAGTTGGATGGTTGAAGTGGAGGAATGCATCCTACCTATTATGTGATAGAAAAGTTCCACTTAAACTTAAGGGAAAATTTTATAAGATGGTAAGACCCGAATGACTTATGAATGTTGGCCAATAAGAGAAGCATAAGACTAAGTTAAGTGTACGAGATGAGGATGCTTAGGTGGATGAGTGGCTTTACTCGAGAGATAGAATGCAAATATGTTTGGGAAAAAGTTGGAGTAGCTCAGAGATAAGATTAGCTTAGTTAAGATATAAAGCGTCTGTCAATGAATTAGAAGTAGATGCAATTTTATGTTAAGAAAGGTAGAGGTAGACCTAAAAGACTTGGTTAAGATGTATAAAAAATGATCTTAGTATACTTGAATTAGATAAGAATTTGACACATAATAGGACACAATGGAGACCAAGGATTCATGTAAATCACCTAGTGGGATTAAGGCTTGTTGTTGTGTGTTGTTGTTTGTATCATGCATGTTATTAATGCTTACTCATCTGAACAGACTGAACTAAAATACAAACACTAAGAATTTATAAGAATATATATATAAAATTTTTAATATTGTCATCTACCCTAAACAACGTAGCCAAAATAAAATTTCCTCACGATCAATTTTGTTCCAAACTCAAATACAAATAAAAAAGAAAAATCAAATCTCTTAAATTGAATACAAAATAGATTATGAAAAAAGAGTAATAATATATTAAATCTTTATTTTCTTTCATCTTCAATTTTATGAAAACTCACTCTATTTATTTCAAATGGCAGATTGCTGGTGTATCAAGCCAACACAAGAGGAGCAATTCACATATAACCCCAGTCCACTTGAATGACTGATTGCTCAAGGGAAATTTTTTTATTATATGATAGAAAGTTATTTGATGTAAAGTATAAAACGTTTGAAATGATATATATATATATATATATATATATATATATATATATATATATATATATATATATATATATATATAAATTTACAAAATGTATTAAAATATCATGATTTTTTTTTTTTTTCCTTAGCCGCTTGCAGCTAGCAAAACCAAACAATGGAAAATGCAGGCTCGCTGATGCTAACACATAGCAACCCAGTCGTCTGCTCCTTGTATTTCACGCCTCAATTTACAAAGAGATTATTATTATAAATGATTTTTATTTTGGCTTCGAGTTGATTGTGACCGAACCTGTTAATTTTATATATATAAAAAAACCTAATTTTCTACTTAACATAATTAATATATTCATTGTATTTAATAATTTGTTTAAACTTACAGAGCACATACTTCGAGTTAATTTTGATTTAGATTTAAACTATTGTTTAGTAGATTATTCTCTAGATGATGCAAGACATCTTAGCTTAGTGATTTAGAGCTAATGTTTTCAACCAAGAGGTATAAGGTTCAAATCTTTTATACATGTTGTGTATGTGAATTTGCCATTAAATTGACTCAAAGATCAGAAAAAAAAATTAATATTTAAACAATTATCTAACTAGGTAAGAGAATGAAATGAAAAAGTTGAAGAGGTTAACTAGACAATTGTCATAAGATCACATAACATATCAATAGTTGCGCAAATAATATAAACTAGTTAAGTTACAAGCATCATATAATTACCTAAATTCCTTCTCTCTCTCTCTCTCTCTCTCTCTCTCAACATTGAATTCATAAAAAAAAGTTGCCTAGCTTTTTAGTTCTTATTTAATGCAATGTCTATTTTTTAATAATTCTAGTTTAGGTTCATAATAATGGCTCTCCTCATTGAGCTTTTTTGCCCTCTATTCTCTAGATCTATACTTCTTGCCTCTCAAATCTAAAATACTTGTGATCTCATGCACAATCACATCATCATTCAACTTAATCTTGTCATCATGTCTCACTACCTTCACCTATGACTTTATAAGATGTGACTACCTCTGCCATGATTCACCCACCTCTATCCAAATTTAACAACTTTCTTTGTGATCATCCCATCTCCACCTAGACATGCTTGCCTATGTTCATATTAGCCTCACTCAAGCTTGTAGTTACTAACGATAATTGCCTTTGCCTAATCTCATAATGATTTACTAAACTGTGAGAATAATGTCATTATGAATAGGTGAATAATATTAGGAATAAAAATAAAGTGCCTGATTTAATGGATATTATGTAATTAAGTTGATTAAATTACTATTTGAGTATTAATGAGTTTTTTATATTTCCTTGTATATTATGTATAAGCTCTCTTAGAGAGAATGAAGCCATAAGCAAATATATAAAATAATAGAGCTTTTGATCCCTCTCTCTATACACCCTAAACAATATGAAGTTGCAAGCATCATATAATTGCTCCCCTAACTAAATTGAGTTTTTTACAATCAATAAGTTGCCTGGTTATTATTTAATATAATATTTAACCTTTTTTATTTTTGTTTAAGTTCATATCTATGGTTCTCTTGTTAACCCTTATCACCACTTAGTGCTCATCTTTGATCTTTGCTTGAATCTTTGCTCACATAATCTTAATTAGCAACATCCATAATCTTTTATCATGTTACCATTCAACCTTGATAAAATGTCAGTGTATCTTCCTTTGGAACCCTATCAACAATTTGTAATACTTAAAAACTTTGGTTGTTTTCTCCACTTAGAGCTCCATCTCATCATCATCAATTTGAACACTTCCATCTCCACCTAAACTTATAAATATTTTAATATCTTAATTGCTTTAAAAAATTAACAATTATAACATAGATATATTGGGATTTAGTGTCAACTCACTATTGGTATTGATGTGAACGTATGTGTAAGTCTACCATTATAAGCTCTCTTCCTAACATTTCATTCTATAATGACTATTTGAAATTAACATTTAAAATAATCAAATCAAATGATGAATATATATTTAATAGACTAATCACTCCTCTATGCTTCATTTGGTGAATTGAGCCACTAGAATGTAGTGAACTCCGCCATTCTAGTCAAAGTCTAATTTTGCTTATTCAGTTCTCTCTAGATTGCCTTATGGCTCACCCCTCTCCCCTCAAACTACCTAGAGTTGTGAACATTCAATAATTTTTCAAATCCCTTGTCCTTTTCACTACCTTATGTTTTATGTAAGCTTTAAGTTCCCATGATATTCTTTAATATAATTCTTCTTTCATTTTTTGATAAATTTTATCTAAGTGTGTAACAATAATGTTTTCATTAAGCCACAACACCATCAAGTGCTCACCTCTAATCTCTACCTCCATATTATCTCATACCACCCAGATCCAAAACATCCACAACCTCCTACCCAATCATGTTGCATTCAAGATCGACAAAACATTATCACTTCTAGCTTTGAAAACCAGTAAGAGATCCACATGATATAATCACCTTCATCACAATCTTCCATCCTTAACCATAATCTACCTAGTTTGCCTAGATTAGCTTCACTTTGCCTAAATTAGTCTACTTCCATAGAGGTATGACTGTTCTAACCTCTCTCAAGCTGACAAGTGTTGACGATGGTCACCTTCTCTCAATCTCATTATGATTTGCTCATCTTTGAGAATAAGGTCATTACGAAAGAGTAGATAATATTAATAACAAATAATATAATTAATGATTTAATGGGTATAACATAGTTGGGTCAATTAGATGTGGGCAAAAATTACACCCTTTGACAATTTTGAATTTGAAGAGAGTGAGATTTAAAGTGTGTAATTTTGAGATAAAATAGTAAAAGACACTATCCAGATTTCGCCTCATTTTGAGGACTTTAGATGGTTTCAGGGTTTCATAGAAGCCCCTATAGTTAATCCTCATAAGTGAGAGAACATTCAATTAAGGCTAGTCGTCAGATTGCTAAATGCGTACCATATATTAGCAGCATGTAGTGTTTTAGAATTTAAGATTCATGAAATTTATCATTTCAGCTTAAATCGGATGGTTGGGAGAATGATGACGTGCCCAATCTAGATCTCATGGTTTCTTCATCCCAGGGAGTCGCAATCCCTAGTCTACTAAGTCAGAGGAGGTAGTCGACCCAACCTGATAGAAGGATCCTCATTAGCAACATATGAGTTACGTTGTCCAAGAAATCCTTGTAGACCTAGGGTGGTGTTTGTTTAAAGAGATAGGCTTAAGTCTACCTTAATTCACAAAGGGATATTTTCCTTATCAAGTATACCCATGATTCATACCAGAGAGTCATCTGAGTATGCTAGATCATAATATAATGGAGCGACTAGACAAACCACCCAATGAGGACTCTAGTAATGTTTATATGGAGCATATTGGCCAAGCCAGCTGGTGAGGATAATGGGCCACCTTATCAAAGATATTGATTGAGAAACATAAGAACATTTGATTTGACATTGGCTCTGTGAGCTAATTTTCTTAATTTATCACCCAGATAAACAATTGCAAAGGTGGATAGATTGAATTTAATTTTAGTTTGTTAATGATAGAATATTTGAGCAATTTTTTATAGATTGATATTTAATTTGAGTTAATTTGATTAATTTGAATATGCTTAAGAGCTTTAGATCGTCCAACGCTTAGCGCTAATAGGATTAGATCTACTATCACCCAACGTAATCAATTTCTTAGATATTTCCAATTTGAAACTCTTATTATAGGTTTTAGGTTTTGTTAACTTAACCACTAAGACTAAACCAAGAAATAACTCAAGATCTCATAAATACTTGAATTTAAGCATTACATGTGTGACATGTATAGTAATTTAGGTAATTTTATGTTTGAATTATGAGATTTATTATGTATTTTCATTTTTTTATTTCTAGCATGCACGCCTTTTATATTAAAATTTGCACTTAAAATTTCTATGTTCAACACATGCAAGAATTTATAGCTTAGTTAATTTCATCTAATTAATGAAATCATTGATTTTAAAAATAATAGAATGAAATTCCTTAATTTGATCGAAGGAAGCCCTATGATTTCTATAAATTTTGATTTAATATCGCCTTCTATCTGCTTGTACAAAGAGTTACAGATTTGATGGTGAAGAAGGCATTTCAATTTAGATTGTAGTTTAAAATATTACTTGCACTTAGTTTACTTATTGAGTTTTTGTAATTCTCTCAGCTTTATTATGTTCAATTTAAATCACTTTTGATAAGTTGTGTTAATTTCAATGTTTATTGCTTTAGCCCTACTTATGCTTATTTATTAAGTAATCATCTCCATATTAGATAATAATTATTAAACCCAATTTGAATTCATCTTTGGACTTTAAATTTATTACAAGTATGAGTTTAGCATTAGTCTCCTAAATTGTAATTAGCTTGTTTAATTTTGAGAAATTTGCAAGAAAAGATAACTCACTTTATCGCTTTAATTTAAGACGTAGAGAATTACAATTAAAGTTTGTGAGTTTAATATTAACCTTTCCCAACACTTAGATTTTAAATGAATGTTTTATTCTTTCTAAAATTTTCTTTAAAGGCTCATTTTTTTCTTGTTTGCTTTTAGTTTGTTGTAGGTTTCCTTACTTAGCGTTCTTATGTCAATTCATTTCACTCTCCTCTTTTTTTAACTAAAAAGATTTGATGCAATTTTAGCAGCCTCTCGACATCATCGGTAGGTAGATGGCTATTTTACTACACGCCTCCTGAGGTAATGAAAATGTCTTGTGACACCACATCCAATTTTTTTATCTCATCGTGCCCTCTTGAGCACGACGATGCTTTGAGACCTGAAAGAAGACATACAATACAATATATATTCATCCCCCCTTTCCCCTCTTTTTTTTCCTAAGTTTAGAAATTAAACAAAATTTCAGCAGATGTTCATCGAAGGGGAGCGACATCTAAGTTACTCCAGACACCCTCTTGTGAAGTGATGTCTTGCAACACCACATCCTATTTTTCATCTCGTTGCACCCTCTTGAGCACAATGAGGTCTTCAAATCAGGAAAAAAGCATAGAATCTTGGAGAGGGAGAGACACAAAGGAATAAGGAACCACCTTTTGCTTGATGAAAACTAAAAATAGAACTGCTGAGCATGGGGATAATTTAGAGATTTTAGTAAATTTTAAATTGATTTAAATGATTTTAATTTGGATTTCACATCTTAAATGCACATAAATATATATCAATTCAAATTGATATTCAACGAATGGCGTAGTCCGTTTATAACAGAGGCCATTTAGTTTATTGTCAAAATTGAGTCCATTTCAAAATATGCATCGCCACTTTTGACCACTCGATTTTCATGCAGACTCATCCAAATTGAGTTTGAATACTCTTATTTGATAGATTTTGATGTTTCAAAGCTAATGGCACAATCAATTTATAACGAGATTTGATCCTCGTTGCCTCTTGACCTCGATATGCATCTAAGCGTTGATGACTTAAGCACTTGATCGGTTGATCATCAAGTTGTACAATATTTATATCCTAACCAATTTTAATATTTTCAATGTGATGGCGAAGTCTATTCGTCGATCGAAGGTCATTTGAGTTAATGACGCATTTGCCTCAACTAATCACTTCAAATCATTCTGCATTTGCACAGACTTGTCTAAATTGAGCGCAGAAAGTCTCATTTGATAGATTTCAATATTTTGAAACTAAAGATGCAATCAATTTTGCAACGGATTGTTTTGGCTTACGCCGTCTGACTTGATATGCGCATGTTGACAACTTGAGCTTGATCGTTGATCATTAAGTTATGCAATATTTATATCGACCAATTTTGATGTTATGTGACAAAAGTCGCTCATCAATCAGCTCATTTCGACCATTTTAGAGCGCCGAAAATTTCACCGATTTGTGCCACCGCCGACATTCAACATTTGCACACTCATCTAAATTAATTGTGAATAGTTTAATTTGATAGTTTTTGATATTTCTAAGATAACACATGTGATCAATTTCATGAATGGAGGTCGTCAACATCATCTTCCCGACTCGATATGCCGTAATACATCGAGCTTGAGCTTAATGATTGATCGTTAGATTTTACAATATTTATATTTTGATCAATTTGATGTTCAAACATAATGACGAAGTTCATTCGTCAATCGGAGGTCATTTGACCATTTTGATGCCCATATTTTAAGCCCGATTTGTGCCTCAAAGTCCGTCAATTGATTTGACTTTTGACTTATATCACACATATGGAGGTCAACAAATGCCCCAACAATGTGATTCACGCATGAAGTGTCACATTTGTTGAATTTAATTTTGGCCACAACTTGATCATTTCATTTTGCTTGCAATACTTTATGGAGCTTGAGGATTTGTCATGAGTATGCCGCCTTATTCGATATATGTTAAATGACGGGCATGATTTGTCAAAATTGACTTCGGATTGATAAGAGCTCTTACACCATCTACTATCTATTAATGGCTTCAAAGATCTCTTTCTTTTATGTCATTGCAGATTTGAGTTTCTAATCCCTAGTTTGGCTTGGGTTTGATGGAGGAATTGGTTATTTATTTTTGATGAATGATTCGGGAATTGGTTTATACTGGTTGATTTGAAATTCCATCTAGCTTTGAACTTGATGACTTGATGAAGGACTCGATTTGTCCATATTGACTTGTCGTGAAGTGTATGTATGCCATGAACCCTTTTGCTTTGATAGATTCGTTGGAGGGTACATATGATGACCCAACCTTGACTTATATTCAATGTTGAGTTATTAGTCTAGCAATTTGTGCTTGAACAAACTAAATATCCACAAAATTTCTTGACATCGGCTTTGTATGAACTATGAAATTGCTTCCTGCCTCTGCTTTGACTTGATGAGGAGATAGGCTTTGATCTACTTTGAGTGTGATCGAACATTTGAGAATAAAATATCACATAGGTAATATAAGATTGATTTGAGGCAACTAATTGAGCATAGATTACTTGATCAATGACTCAAGTAGAAAGATCTCTTAGATCCTAGTTTGTAATCGCTAAGCTAGATCGTTGATCAAATTGAACCTATCATCATTGAGACGAACGGGGCTCTTTCACCGGCCTTTTTCATACGCTTATTGAGTGAAGAGAGCAACCTACCATATTTGGGCTTGTTGATTTTGACCTTTAGAACCTACTCGAGTCTTCGACTTAAGCTATAGTGGGGGGCTCTTTCACTACGGCCTTTTCTTGCGGCTTGTTGAGTGAAGAGAGAGTCAACAACTCAGCCATTTGTGGGCTTGTTGAGTCTGATCTTTAGAACTCATCCGTGTCCTAGACTTCAGGATGTAGAAGTTGATGTTTCTCTAACTCAGTTGATTGAAGCTTCTAAAATTATGGATTCTTCTGACTTGATCTCCAGAATTTGGCAAATTTGGGAGATAAATTTCTTGATATTTAGGGTTGTCTTTTCATGCATAGAAATAGATTTTTTTTGTTTCTGCAAGAACATGCAACTTAACAATGATAATTATAGATATATTCAGAGATTTTGATACAACGCTCGTTGCCAACTTGAATTAGAATATATTTGAGGATCTCGTCTTATGGCATGATGTCAAATAAATAATATAAACTAAAAAAATGCCCCCTGTCTTGCAGAGGGATTTCTAAAGTACATTTAGAAGAATTTTTAAGATGAAAATATACAAATACGTCCATATTTGAATTACTGTACTCTAAAGGAGATTTTAACATACAACATTGATTTCATTTATATATAAAAATCTAAAAATTCTCTTATGTAATAAATTTTCATAGAAAGTTCTTCTTCAGTATATTTATTTAGGGATCTCGGCATGAAGCACGATATCAACCTAAATAGATATACTAAAAAATGCCCCCTATCTTACAAGGGGATTTCTATTGTACCTCGATAATGTGGTCGTCAAGTATAGTACTTTTTTCAAGTATCGACCATTACGGCATTATTTTCACCTTTTTGATGAGTTGGTATGCCCCTCCTTGGTATACTTTTTCAATGACAAAAGGGCCTTCCTAGTTAGGCTCAAATTTGCCACCAAATTTTTGATTAGGGATAATTGGTCTTCTCAGCACCAAAACCAATTCTCCTTTTGGAATATTTGGGGCCGCACCATATGGTCAAAAGCCCTAGACATCTTTGCTCGGTAGACTTCTAGATTTTGATGAGCTTGTAATCTAACTTCATTAAGTGTGTCGAGTTCCTCCATTCTGAAGAATTTTGATCTTCGCTAGATTGTATTGGAAGGCTACTCAAGTGAAGGCACTCAACTTGATAAGAACCGCGCCTAAATACCAATGAATGGGAGTGGCTTTAGTGGCATCTTGTAGGTAGTTCCATATGCTCATAGTGCCTCTAGTAGCTTGGTATGTCATTCTCTTTTATTTTTAGTGAGAATCTTCTTGAGCAGCTTGACTAATGTCTTATTGAAGGCCTCTGCCAAACCATTTACTCTTGGATTATATATTGAAGAGTATCGCCAATCAATTTTTTGTCAATCGAATCTATAAATCTTGCACTTTTGAAAGTTATGTCATTATCAAAAAATTATATGACACTCAAATCTATAATTATGTGAAGAAGTTGATCACTCGAACTTCTTTAAATAGTAGCTTCCACCTAGAGAATAATCGTCGCTAGATGATGTGATATCCAAACGACGGTGGTGATCAATTGGTCAACATACAGAACCCAACATTCGAATGGCGGATACTATTGTGTGTAATGGATTTGGAAGTTGATGGATGAGATTCCATGTACTTGACACTCATGACACTTCTTAACATGATTAAAATCTCACCATAGAAGGCTAATAATAGCCCATCCTTTTGATCTTTACTACCATCTTGGGACTGATGCACCATAAAGTGTTTCATGAACTTGAACCATCACTTTACTAGCTTCATCTACTCTTAAGCATCATAGCCACATTTATTCAAAGGATCTACGATATAAAGTGTTATTGATAAAGCATAATCTTCTCTCTGAGCTACCAGTGATTTATTATTTGGTAATTTTCCTTCTTTAAAGTAGTCGATGAAGGCTTGCCTCCAATCATGTGACTCTTCTACAACAAAGGCTTCACACTACTTTTCTGAGGCAATGTCATTCTTAGCTCTTCTTGGTACAACTTCTTATTGATTTTGGGGAGTATGAGGAGCAACCTGAGTCGCATCCTGTTGGGTCAGATTTGATAATCCCTCTACCTGCGAGGATTGATACTTTACTAACTCTAAGGCTCATCAAGTAAATATGTTGATCATGACATAATCACCATTCATACTTCTCATTTTCTTAGCTAATTTTGCCAAGCAATCATCTTAACTATTTTCAGATCGAGAGACTCAAGTTAGTGTAATATTTGGTATCTGGTTCATAAGCTCGAGAACTCGCTTGTGATAGAAAGCTCAAGCTTGTTGATTTTACAGATGCCAAGTACTTGATTTATAATAAGTTGAGAATCGCCAAAAATGTGCAAGTTTTGAATGCCTATGAAAATAACTTCTTCAATACCTGCCACTACTGCTTCATATTCAGCTTCATTATTAGTTCTTGGCTCAAACAATCCATATGATCATCTCATTATCCCTTCTTCTGATGTTATGAAGATGATGTTGATTCTTGCTCTTGCTCTTGGGAAATTTAGATGTTAGACTGGTTTGATCGATGAGGCTCCATCAAAGTACATTTCCAAATTTATGATTTTTCTTTCATGAATGAGCATAATTTGCATCGGAAAATCATCATTAAGAGAAGAGTCCAGAATGGGATGTGCTAAGAAAATTTGCTAAGACTTGTCCCTTCACGCTTTCTGGAAATGTGATATCAATTGTAAAAGCAATCTCTTTACCTGTTAACACTGGTCTTGTCATCAAGTACTTCATCGGATCGATCCTTGAGATGAGGATAATCTTGTGAGATAACATATAATGATGAAGCTTTTGGACTATAAAGATCAATGCTTAATAGTGCTTCTATTGAGAGTATCTCATTTCTACTCCAATCAGCCTCCAACTAATATAATAAAGAGCATTCTCTTTGCTTTCTTTATTGTGTTATGCCAATAATGCTCTAAGGGACTCTTCTAATATATGTATAGAATGAGGGGCTTCTGTGAGTAGTGTTACAAGGATTGGTGGATTTAATGTAACTTTTAATGATATTGAAGGCTTATTAGCACTCCTTGTCCCACTTGAATGGAGCATCCTTCTTCATTAACCTTGCAAACAGTTAACAACGTCCTAATAAGTTTTATATAAATTGACAGATGAATGCAAGCTGTCCTTGTAAAGAACGGAGCTGACGCAAACTCTTTAGTGGAGAAATCTCCAAAATTGCCTTGATTTTAGCAGGATCATTTCAATACCTCTATGACATACAATGAATTTTTTTGAGATACCCCAAATGTATATTTTAGAGGATTCATCTTGAGATCATATTTTATAATCTCTCGTGTTCTCAAGTCTTCGAAGTAATTTTCATGATTTAAGTTTTTTTTCACCACCATCGGACATAACATTCCACCTTTTGATGAATCAACTCATCAAAAATACGTGTCATGGCTCTTTGGTATGTAGCTCTAGCATTTTACAAGATAAAGGGCATGATCGTGTAGCAATAGATAATAGTTCGACGATGTATATTTTTTCATCTTTAGATGTCATTTTGATTTGGTTGTATCCCGACGATCCATCCATGAATGAGAACATATCATAGTTGGAAGTGTTATCAACTAGTAGTTCTGATATTGGAAGCAGAAAGTCATCTTTTGGACATGCCTTATTTAGGTCCCAAAAATTAATGTACGATTTGTTCTTCTTCTAACTGGATAATGTTGGCTATCCAATCTGCACTTCTTCTCAAGATGAAGCGCTTTGATCTTCTTAGTCTCGTAATTACCTATTTTTCAATCTCCAATCTCATTCACCTAGGAGCTTGCTTAACCGTTGCATCTGGTTTAATAGCTAGTTTATGAACTGCTACATCAAGGGATAAGCCTGGCATTTCAGAATATGTCTAGGCAAAGCAATCTCTGAATTCACAAAGTAACATTTTTAGTTCTTCAACTTTCTCATCAGGTAGAAGGGCACTGACGAAAGTTGGACGGGGATCATCCTCAACTCCTAGGTTGATTTCTTTAAGTTCATCCATAGTAGCTATTTGTCCACCATCTTCAAGTTCTTGTGTGTAGGCTTGGCTTCTACTTCTTCATCATTTTTAAGAAGAATTTCATGAGAATCATCTTCTTCATCACTATGAGTCTCGATCTTCTATTATATTAAAGGCTATCTGATGAGATTTGTGGATGAACCAGACCTTTAGTAATAAACTTATCACTTCTTTGTGATGCTTGAGGACTTCTTTGGCTCCATATCTTGATTTGAGTTCTATGTTTAGTAGTTCTCAATATGAATTCCAAGCTTATGCATCATTCTTCATAATTTTTTATGGATAGTATATTGGTATTCTTGTTGGCACTATCTCATAATTTTATGTTGAGTAGGCTATTTAAAATCTTGAGAGACTCTTTAGATTTGTAAAAATAGAGTTCTTGTCCACTCTCACTTAACATGGCACATAGAATGTTATCAATTATTCAATATTATGAACCTCGTGGATGATTTCTTTGAAGCATTGTTGAGGGATGGGTATAATTTTGAGTGAGTCATCGACTCCAAGTGAGCTATCCTTCTTGATGAGATCATTTGAACTCTATTTTCATAAGTAGATTCAAAATCATAGTCCAATCAATCACTTATTTCATACTCTACCTTCTTGAGAGCTTATAAGTTCCCCTTAAGTTTGGGATATCTTCTTCTTCTATGTCACTTCCCAAATAATGAGGAATTGATTTTCTTGACTTAGGTACAAAATCGAGTGCTTTAGGGAGAGTTGGCATTACCTTCTTCTCCTCTTTTCTTTTCACTTTGTGAAATTCTTTAGTTCAAGTGGATGCTACTGCTTCAAGAGGCTCTATTAGCTTAGGTTTTTTGAGGATAAAATATTTTGCATCTTCATAGATCTTTTCTTCATTGACGGAGAATGGGTGTAGGTTATCGAGAATTTTGAATTCTTCTTCATCTTTCAGATACTTCATACACTGATGCATAGTTGATGGGACCATGCCATACTCATGCAACCATGGTCAGCCCAAGAGAGCTCTAAATGATGTATCAGCATCGATTACATGAAACTTGGCTTATGTATATAAATCCTTGAACTTGAGCTGGAGAATAAAAGAACCCAGAGTTTTCTACCCTTTCATTGAAATGAACCATCAACTTATCTCTCAAGATGTTGGATATCGAGTGATAATCCTCTCAATACCTTTAGACTCATAAGATTGATAGATGAAACTAGATCAATCAATATTCGGTTGATCGAGATGTCATCACTCTCTGCAGTAACATATAAAGGACGATTATGATCTACCATTCCCAACATAAGATATTCTTCAGAAAATGTGATTACTGGGAGATCTTTAGTTTGTAATTCTTCAATCATGCATTTTTCAGCAAAGTAAGCTTCATAACTCTCTGGATCTTTGAGAACCTATATCAAAGTTTCTCGAAGGTCTTTTGACATCAAGAGAGCCTCATACACACTCAGTTGTGCAGGATCTTTCTCAGATGTGATAGAATATTATAATCTATCTTCTCGCTCGATTTAGGCTTTATCCTGAGATTTTTGAGAATGATATCTTCATTGACTTCAATTTATTTGCCTTTGTCTTTATTTACATTTCCCTTCTTTGATGAAGGTGGTAAGACTTTACCACTTCTCAACTGAACTTGAATCACCTTATCTTGCTCGATTCTTCAAGAGGTAGTTTCTTCAAATTTCTTTCTTATTCGAAGATTGGCCAAAAGGGCTAGACTCATTTTTCAACTCATACATTTCATAATGTGATGATATCGATGAGTTTGACTCTTCTCGGAAAACATAGATCTTCATCCAAATGTTATTATTTTGTTGAGTCATTAAACCAAATTCAGACATTAGTTCCTTAGGCTCTTCTTGCTTTTCTGATAAAAATTTTGACAGGTTGGTCGAGTTTATCTGATTACCCTTGTCGTCTCAGAGTAACCGATGTTGAAGAATATCTGACATCATGATGATTCAACATGTCTCTCGGACAAGATTCACCATTATCTTCTTCATCGATTCAAGAATGCAAGTTTAGGCATGAAGTCGCAAGCCTAAATGGTTGTCTTGTACCGATGATACTCTTCTAGATTGTTAATGATCTTTTGAGTTGTAGTTCTCTTGATCTTCTTTTTCTTAACCAACTTCTTTGATTTATGAGCGATTTAGTAGACCGCTTCATGGGGAAGGCACTTATCGAATGCCAAGAAGCCCAAATACTTGGTTTAGGCATCTCTCTTAAGTCCAATATAGGTTCAAGTGGTGATTTCCACATAACACTAGGGACGTATTTTAGTTGCTTCAGCATCTTCACGATCTTTTTGGAGACTACTATTTATCATTCTTCCGTCAATCAATTTCTTCGTTTGTCTTATGGCTATAGAAGATGATGTAATCATTCTTGTAGACTCTCTTTTTGGGTTGACTAGAACACTGTCGAATAGTGTAAATTTACCTCGCTGATACTTCCTTTCTAGCCAATCTTTGAAGACATAACAATCTTCAATAGGATGATTGATCATCCGATGGAGATAGTTTGGATTATTGACTTGATCCTTCTTGGCCTTTTAATTTTGATAGACCGCTTTGCTTGAAATAATTTAGCCACACTATCCTTTCTAAAGGAATATTCTTTGTTCATCTTTTCCTTAAGAGATGGGCATTCTCATCATCTCTTATGCTTGTTTTGGATGCTCCCACCACGGGAAAAGTTCGAGGTTTGTCATATCCTCATAATACCAATTTTGGTGATTAAAATAGTGCTTCTTTCCCTTATCATCATTGTACATTTCTTTATCCACATTATATATCACCCGCTTTTCACCATTTGCTATAGAAGCGGCATGAATTTTATTTCTTCTTGAGTGAAGGTTTGTTTCTCTTTGCTTTATCTCGATAGACTTGACTTATGGAAATTCAACTTTTCAATTTAGCCACTATCGAGCAAGTCTTGAATGTTGCAATCCACCATGCATAGAAATGGTGCCATTTTATCATCCATATTGCCCATTAGCAATTGGATCATGTTCTTCTTCCAATTGTTGCTGCACTTCATACTTAGTTGTGCCAATGACTTATGAATTTTGTCACCGACTTATCTTTCCTCTTTTTAGCAAGGTCGATTGTGATTTTCTCAATCGGTGAACCTCTTCACAAAATATAGTCTCTAATTCAAAAGGTTTTAACTAATCACAATTTGCATACCATTCAAAAGCTGAGGTCGCTACATGAATTGAAAAAAAGGTGCATCATTCCCTCTGTTACCACAAGTTAAATTAGGCTAGATGTTGCTTTAGATTACCAAACTCAAGTAAAAATTTTGGCAAAGTAACCGTATGGACACTTGGTCATATTCAGTTGGGTAAGGGTGACCCTTACTCGCCAGCTTTTTAGCTTGTTCTGAGGCTATGACTGTGTTTATCTTTTCATTGATTATTATTTCTAACTGAGCAATTATTACCGTTCTAGGTGTACTAGCCAAATTTTGAATTGTTAGCTGGAGAGGCAGTGGGTTAACTTTGTTCCTCGCTTCATGCATAGCATGTACTGTAGAGCTTGAGCTACCACAGTGGCAGGTGGTATAGAAGTTGTATGTTTAGTTTCTTATTGATTAGTAGACAAAATAGGTACTGCACTTGATGAGATATTCTTCTGTAATATTTCTATCATGGTGTTCATTTGTACCATCATATCATTCATTTTGGTACCAAGCTGTGCAATCTCCTTATCTTTGATCTCCATTTGAGCATTTCTCTTTACTCTCTAACTAGCCACACATCAATTAGTACAAGCTCTTTCTCTTCTTCAATTTCTTGTTGTTCTCGCTCCTTGCTCATTTTCGTGGGAAGAACTTGATCCCTTCTCCTTGTGCATTTAGACAAACTTGCCGATGACGCTGATTATAAAAGCGTGTACCAGGCTGATCATTTCCTAGTTCAATCATATAGACAGCTTTGACACCCATGATCTCTTTCTCATTTTAGTCTTCTTCTTCTTCATCCTCAGCAAAGATCAAAGATCCATTCTCTATTTTCTTCTGTGAAGACTCTTCTTCATAAGCATCAAATTTAGGTTCAGATTTCCTGGATTTACGTTGTTGCTGATGGTGCTGGGTGGGGAGTTCATCTATATCTCTGACCATATAGACAACTTCCACTTCCATAGAATCTTCTTCATTTTCTTCTTGCAAAATAAATTTTGATTTCCAATGGATCTCGTTCAATGTGAATAAATACCACTTCTTCTATTAAAGGATCATCAACATCAACCTTCTAGGGTGAACTGATCGATGATGGGATCCCTGAGGATTCTCCGTGTGTTGACCATCATATCTTTCATCGATGATATCCTTCTTTTGGGTATCCACTTCGATGATTTTATTTTGAGTAATTTCTGAGTATATGTATCGATGTCACACCTATTATTGCTTCAAAGTTTCATTAGGCCTTGGCCTCCATATTTGCTTATCCTTTGCTCGACCTTTCGGATTCTTGGACATGGGTCCAAGTCATGCTCGATGCTCACCATGCAAAGCTTCTTGCCATCTAAGAGATGATAACTTTCTTGGTGGAGCTTCAGTATTTTCCATCACCATAGATTCAAATATTCTTTTCATTAGGCCTTTGTTCTTAGCTACTTTGAGAACTTTATATATCCTGGAAGACAGAGTTTTAGGCTATCTCCTCCGTGGTGGTGGAGCTTGATGGTTGGTTCTACTAGAAAAATTGCTTTATTTCACCAGTAGAGCTATTCCTTTTGACCCACTTTAGATTGTCAAAGTTATTGTGGGTAGGAATACTCACTTCTGGTGGCAGTATCGCTTGTTCACTAGGTCATTCAAAGGGGATCTGAACCCTCAACTCAGTATTTCTCCTTCTTCTCTGTCTTCTGGTTAATTTGCTCCCTGATGAGGAAGCTTCATGATCATGCTTTCTGGGAACAAAAGGTTCAATTGACGCAGCAGCTGTACCACGGGGAATTAAAGACCTAATTTTCCCACTAACGGTTTTTTTTCATCATGGAGCTTGGATTGACTAGCCTTTTTTGAAAAGAAGTTCTCTGTGGGAGAACTCCTGGCGGTTGTTGAACTAGTTGGCACACATGGCTAGAAGGAGTTTCAATAACTTGAGGCCTTCCAGATGGCCTCAGATGAATGTACCAGTGGGTACTTTAGGAGTTGCAGCTACAATAAAAAATTTAAGCTACCAAATTGAATGGTAGCCCCGACATCACCTATGTTGATGATGACATTAGCTAGGTAGATGTTCGCACCACGGCCTAGCTGAACGGTGAAAGGAGTGCTTTCTAGATCCATTTCTATAAAAGTGAAAGATGGGATTAGTAATTAGCAATTATTATTTCACCCCATACTTTCAAGATGCAGATGCTAACAAAAATAGTGTAATAAAGATATACTCTAATGATTCATTCTACATAGAGCCTCATATTGAATTTATTACACACTTAAATCATTTTTTGTTTTGAATTTTCAAAAAATTTTATTACTACTATATATATATGACTAGCCAAAGATGAAAAGAGAATCATGTCCACAACGGAGTCGCCAGAAATCTGTGGGCTCCAAAAATTCACCACCGACCTCTCGATAATTTTTGAATTTGAAGAGAGTGAGATTTAAAGTGTTGATGTAATTTTCAGAAGGCAGATGGAATAGTAGATAAGACACTACCTTGAGATTTCACTCTCATTTTGGTGAGACTTTAGATCTTGTCTATGGCAAGCCCCTATAGTTAATTACCTCTCATAAGTGAGAGAGAACTTTAAGGCTAGTAGTCATCGCTTAAATGTGTAGTACAAGTAGTAAAGATGAAGGTTTTAGAATTTAAGATACATGAAATTTATCATTTAAGCCTAAACCGGATTGTTGGGGGAATGATAATGTGTTCAATCTAGATCCCATGGTTTCGTCATCCCGGGATCCCTAGTCTACTTAGTTAGAGGAGGTAGTTGACCCAACCTGATAGAAGGATTCTCATCAGCAACACATGGGTTATGTCGTCCAAGAAATCCTTGTAGACTTGGGGTGGTGTTTGTCTAAGGAGATAGGCTTAAGTCTACTTTAGCTGATAGAGGGTTGTTTGCCCTATCAAATATACCCTATGATTAACAACTCAAAGGATAAAGCCATTGGGAGTACGCGGCTACTATGATTGTAATATAATGACTAGCCAAACCACCATCGAGGACTCATAATCGCTTCATCTAGGAGCATGGCTGCACATGTTAGAGGACACGCCACATCCTACTTGGAAAGATATTAATTAAGAGTGAACATAATATAACACTTGATTTGATATTGGCTCCTTTATGAGCTAGACTTTTCTTAATTTGTCACCCCCAAAAAATAGTTGAAGGTAGATAAATTGAA